>JAGPOW010002173.1:5442164-5517576 GCA_030014935.1 Caiman crocodilus | reverse complement strand
AGTTAGGTGAGCACCTTGCCGGGGTCATCTGACCCCGGTGCTCTTTCCTGCCAAGGCAGGGGGTCGGACTAGATGATCTGCCCAGGTCCCTTCCGACTCCAGACACATGATACTATGATACAAGGACTTCAGCTTAACAGATTACACTGAAAGATTCAAGTGAAACACATATATTGAGATTCAGTCTGTAGAAAACCCTTTTGCTTGCATATCATGAAAAATGTCTTTCATGCAACTTTGGAAAGACATCCATCCATTAATGTGTAATCAAGTCTGTACAGCATTGTGGGAAGTACAGATCAGTTTCTAGTTGATAAATGTCATAATTTTATAATAGCTGAGTTATATTTAGAGTAATCCTTAATGCCAATATCTCACCTGGTTTATGGTTGGACAAAGAACACCAGGAAGATCCATACTAACTTTTTCACTACATTTCTCATACAAGTACCGCAGATACCGGAGAAGGAGCTAAAAAAAGAAAACCAGTTAAATGTCTAATTTTTAAGCTGTTTAAACAGATTTATAGCTATTATTTTCTGAACATTAATTAGTTTTAGGTATTAGAATGTTTTCAACTGTCCATGAAATCATGCATTTCAAGCACATTCTAAGAGATTTAGCACCAAGCACTGCACTGATGGATCCACATTCCTGTCATTTAAGGAATACCCAAATCCATCTTAAATTTCAAAACAGGGCTCACTATTGCTACTACTGATGTCAATGACAAAACACATTAATTTCAGGGACAACCAGAATAAGACGAAGAGTATTCTGTCCATAGGATTCTATCCCTGCTCACCCCCATCAAAAGAAAAGAAAAAACAGTGTAAAGGAACTGGTCCAATACTATACTTCTATAAGAACAGTTTAAGAATCTGGGCATCAGAACATATGCAAATACACAGGATAAGTGAAAGTATTTGTTTATTCTAATAAATAAATTCCACATAAAGTTAACTGCTTCTAGTAATAGGCATGCCAATAACTACCTTCAACCAATGAATGATTTCACAATTATTTAAAATTTGTCCCTTATTATTGTGAGAAAGAAACCCAGGAAAGGGGGCAAAATAGTGATTTAGAGACACTGCTATTAAAATAGGCTGCTCACATGAAAACACTCCCCCCCCACGTTCTCACAAGTTGGTAGGGGTGGGGTTGCACGCTGGGCAGGCAGCGGTGCCTGTCTGTGCCTGCAAGGCACTCTGTGCCGCTCTGACTCCTGGCTAGACTGTGTCCTGCACCCGTGTTTCCAGGATGCCCATTATAATTCCCAAAAGACAGTCAGGACCAGCCTCTGAAATCCAGGACTGTCCCAGCTAAAATGGGACATATGATCACTCTACATTACAGTACAGATAATAGGTTTTATCTTGAGCAATAGCTACAAATTCTGAAGCTAGATTATGAAGTGAGTTACTCTAGGAATTATATTCAAGAAAACCAAAAGCACCTGCTTTCTGTGAAAATTCACTTCACCTTTAAAGTTCCCATACCCTATGTAGCATTAAGTGTTACTGGACTTCCTAAACCAGTGATTCAAAACAAAGTCCATATGACTTAGAATCCATAGTTTCATAGTAGCTACGGTCAGGACAGACCTGAACAGATCATCTGGCCTGACCCCCTGCCACAGGCAGGAATGAATGCTGGGTTCACAAGACCTCAGACAGATGATCATCCAACCTCCTCTTGAATTTGCCTAAGATAGGGGTGAGGACCACTTCCTGGGAAGTTGGTTCCAGATTTTGGCCACCCTAACTGTAAAATATCAAAGAATATGGTAGATTTTTTTGATTCTTAGCAAAAGTCCTATACTAATTAGGTCTAACAAGTATAACATGCTTACCATTACTTGCTGAGCTGAAAGATCTTTCAGATGAGGCAACAGAAATGTTTCGCTGTATGCTGAACGAAGAATGGCATTTCTGTGTAAGATTATTAAGGAAACAACAGAGAAAAGGACCACTTACTTGTACCACAGTTAATACAGCTTAAAAAAACCATGAAGTAGTTTTCTTGGATTTTACAGAGAAGTACTTGTTTTGGTTTTCAAATGGTCTTCTTTCTGGTACTTGCACTTTCATCATGATATATACACTTATGTCTCAGGGACCAGGTTCTGTGGTTTACTCTGAATTCTTTTCTACCATAGAAGTAGTTATGTAACCCTTTGCTAGCCAAAAAAATGTTAAATACTCTAGCAGTAAAACTAACATTCAGACCAATTTTTTTACTAGTACAACACATTCAAAGAAAAGTGGCTTATTTTTTCTAAATATTATTTCAGCATGAATATGAAGCATATCTATTTACTAACTGGTCATAAAGGGCATCTATACGTGTGCTCTATAGCTGGGGGGGGCACTCTAATTAAAGCACCCTAAAGCATCTCATGTATCAGCATCCCTGCGCTTCAAAATGGCAGCAGGGGCACTTTACCTAAAGCTCATTTGATTGAGCTCCAGATAAAGCACCCCTGCCGCCATTTTGAAGCAAGTAGATTCTGATACATGAGAGGCGGGAAGCTGCTGGAGCCTGCAATTACCATTCTCCAGTAGACTTGATTAATTGCACCTGCTCCGACATGCTGTAATTAGTGTGTTTTGGAGCAGCCTCCGCACTTGTGTACAGGCACCCAAAGTAGTTAAGTCCAATGTATTTCAAACAAGAAAGTTCTCATGGTTACAAAGGCGAAACAGACTCTGGAGCAACGCCCATAGCAAATACCAATTCATTTACTATTAAAAATGCATATTTACAAAGGATACAGGAGTGCTGCCTTTTGTGGTCCAACAGGGCATGAATCATTGGAATCTATCATATGGGGGTTCTGTGTTAACTGAATATCAGAGATGTCATCTTCCAGCATTTCAGAATTGAAACCATTCTGCACAGTTCCTGTTTGTTTTTCCACTTTATCATTGTCAGCAATATCGATGTAACAGATTACAGAATCTAAATTCACATTTGTTTCTTCAAGGCTGTCATCACTAATGCTACAGGGAGGAAAGAATTTCAGACAAAATATTAAATGCTTAATATTTGTATATTTTTTACATTCAGGAGTACCACCAGTTTATCTGATTCTACAATAGTTTATTTGCAAAAACAGGTATAATTTTTCCAAAATTTAGTATATTCTGATTTTTCTAAACAACTAGCTGCTAATATTAACAATATTTTTGAATATTTTAAATGGAGCTAGTTCATTTTAGATGAGATTCTCCATGCAGTAAGTTTTGGTAATCTAAACCATTTGTAGAATTCCTGTAATAAACAGACTTATTGCACAGTTAGATTTAACAGTTCACCTTCTAGGACTATATTTTTTAATAAATAGTAGTTAAGTTACTAAGGGCTAGTTTTCACTTGAATCCATTTAAGTTGTTAATTCAGACCAACTCAGTTAAAACTCAGAATCCATTTAAGTTGTTAATTCAGACCAACTCAGTTAAAACTAAAATAAATCGACTTAAAATATGCTTAGTTTGTCCTATAAACTCACCAGAACAAGCTGAAGCTATACAAGACAGGTATATATCCTTAGTAAAATTTATACAACAAGCCATTAAAGAGTCCAGGGACAGGAAAGTCCTCTCTTTACCCTCGTTAGCAAGAGAGTATAAGTCATGCTTCAGAAAAATATATTTCCAGGTTTGTTCCTCTTACAGTGGAGTGGGGTTTTGCCATGTGGAGAACCTAAGACAACTAAATGCTTTATGGAGAATAAATTCTTTAAGGCAATCTGGAAAAACCCAACTGAAGATGGATGCTGAGGTAGTCGGGCAACTTTTAGAACTGCTACTGAAGGTGCGTATATGCTGCAGAATGTGATATAGCATAGAGATAGGGTAGCTAACATAACAAAGAGTAAAATTAGCACAAGTGGAGCTCCACACCACTGTGGCTAGACTGTTTCTGATGCTCACTCTAGTTTTAAATGAGCTCGTACGGATCCTTGCATTATGAGGTACATATTATACAGCATAGACTTCCACTAGTCATTCTTGCCTGCTCTAACAATGTTATCTATGAAATGTAATGTTAAAGACAGAAATTCACTAGTTCAACACTTTTTGTAAAGGTGACAGATAATGGTGTGATATACAGAACTCTGTTCATAGGCAAAACTAGCAAGTCTCATCCTAAGACCTATCAGAGAGGTCCCCTTTAATAGTACCAATAGTAATCCAGACTGTGACACTCCCCTTTGGCAGACAATCAAACAAACTACGCATATGATGATAATTCAGGTCTTCAGTGTAGTCTTCTGATAAAGGACATTCTAAAAGAACTATGGAATCAGTCAATCTCTAGTTTCTGAAGGTTCTTGAAATAGTGTCTGACTTCTGACCTGACAGAACATACCTTCAGGTATGTTGTACATCTTAGAAATGCACTCTTCATACCCAAGCACTTTGTTAACCAGAAAGAAAACAAGTTTGCTTCCTACTTACCTTAAAAATGCCTTCAAACAGGCACAAGTAACTGATTCAGGAATGTCAGGGAATTGCTGCAGACAAAGTTGCAATAAATGCACATCTGTTTTCTCCAAAGCTACTGCCATCAAGTCTGGACATAAGCTGCAAAACAGAATAAAAAGTTAATGCCCGTATTAGGACATACGTAAATTACTGAGCTACTATGAAAATCCTACAAGTCCTTCTGGGGGAAAATTGTTTTGTTTTGGTTTTTTTTAATTGCCATCGCTTTCTTTGATAAAACGAAACCAGAGATTCAAGATTCAAAGGTAAAATTTTCTAAGGCACCTAAATGGTTTGGGAGTTTACACTCCCATTTTTGAAAATGAATTTTTGAACAGTTAAACCCATGTTTGATGCATATTTAAAAAGAGAAGTGTATCACCTGTATGAGAGCCCTTTTGTCTGGATCAGCTGTACCAGGCAATTCTGAGGGTAAAACGTAGGCTCGGTTTTACATCTATTCAGAAGATTTGTCATTATGCGCCCAATCATAGCCTGGAAATCAGCCATTTGTGCATTTGTCAAGAAGTACCTCAATTCCTCTTCAATAACATTTTCGGAAGAGTCCTGGAAAGGAGCAATACTACCCAGTTCAGAAGTGATAGAGCTAAAAGGCTGACGACTACCATGTTGTTACTCATTAGAATGAGAGATGTGGTATTTCAGAATCTGAACTAAAAAGATCACCACCACCACCTTACTTCTAGCCTGGTTACAACAATGAAAACAACAAAGTACTACTGAAAAAATTACATATGCAGTCATATGCATATGGTGTCTCACACTGCAGCCTAGTGGTGAGAATACATACATGGCAGGTGGGAATGTTAAATAAAGGTAGTATTATGCACATTTAGCATTAAATGATCCTTGCATAATTATATAACAGGAAGTGTTCGACCCCCACAGCTTGTAGGCCACATTCAGACTCTGGCACCTCACCATCCAGCCCATGAGGCTCTCCACAGGTCTGGGCGGTGTGGAGTTGTGGGACCCTGATCCTAGTAACTAGAACTGGGTGGAGGCAGCACAGGCTCACAGGATCCCAACTGTGGCACAAAGGGTCAGGGAGAAGGCAGCGTGGTCTAGATCTGGGGGCATGGACCTCATCCGGCTCACAGACAAGCCCCATACCACTCACTTGGCCCAAAGGGCCAAAAAGTTGAGCACCACTGTTTATATAGTAAATAGTTTAATTCTCCAACAAACCTAGTTCTACTTTATTTATATATAAAAAAGATGAGGGATAAGAGAACATAAGATGACAAAACTGGATTTGCCATTTGCGTTACATTTTGACAGATCCTAATAAGATAAAATATTCACCAAGGAAGGATATTTAAAATATGCTTACCTTTATATCCAATAAAAGCTGTTCAGCTGTTAGGGTGCCTAACTGAACTTTAGTAGCAGCACTCCTCCTTGATCTTAACTGAAATTAAAGGAAAAACAAAAGTTGCTCTCCCCAGGGCTAAAGCAAACAAAATATTTTAAATTTTCGTCAAGGTGACTAGGATGGCATGAATGTATTATTTCTTTCTTTCAGGCATTAAATTCACCCTCTGAGATTCAAAAAGATCTCAGATCCCAGATTTGGAAACACTTATTAGCCATCACAGTCAATCCTGAAGTCATATTCACTTCTCATCCATAACATTAAAACACCAACACTGAGAGAAAAATAACTCTGAGACAAACTTACAGTCCTCCTGGTTTCAGTTTTAGCAGGTACAGACTGCTGTGGTTGTAGAGAAGCCAGCTCTTCTTCTTGGAGCATGTTCCAATTTACAAATGAAGACATGGTTCTCCTATCTACGCAAATGCAAAATTAAGCCTCTGTAAGTTACAAAAAAGAGCCCTCAAAAATAGAAACCAACAATAATCCTATCACTCCTATTTCTGTTAGGTTTTTCTAATAGTTCTTTAATACTGAGTGATTTCTTAGAATAAAAATTTAATTCCAATCGCACTTATTTCACCATTACAATAAAAGTCTATTTAAGATCATTAAATATTTTCTTCCCAGAGTTTGCTCACTACAAAGGCTGCATTAGACAAAGGTGAAGGACAAAGGCACACAAGTTGCTCTAGTTTACCTAGACTTTCACATACTTAATTAATCCTACATTACTTTTAACGGCATTTGCCAAATGTAGAAAAATAGCAATGAAAACAAGTTGCCTCCACAACGCTCTATTTTCCAGAGGAAGCTATACTGAGAACTCTCTATACTGAAAATTGTCAAGCCTAAAAAAGAAAGCAGATAAGCAAAGTTTCAGACAGAACACACCCAATACCTAGGCCTATAAAGATACTCGTTTCAGTGCACCAATACTACATTTTCTGCTGATGACATGAATGAAGTATATACTCAGGAACATTTTTACAAAGGAACAGGAGAGAGTTATGCTACTTTTCAAACTAATTCAAAACCAATTATTGGATGGTCCCAATTATTTACTTGCTTATTTTTAAGCTAGAGAACTCTGTGTGTCATTTTCACCATAAATGTAGACAAGACTTATGCACTAACTGAAAGAATATGCTAAACCAATATTTATAATGAAACTTACCTGTGGTTTGAATATCCTTGAGCTTTCCAACAGCAGCTGCCAGTGACGAAGTTTCACACTTGTATACTACTACAGATAGCACCTTTCCATGTGTTAAAAAAAATTTCTCCCCGTAACACCACAGCTACAAAATATTAAGCATACTGTTTTATCTGCTCATAGACATAGAAGCCCATTTTGATTTCTGCACCAACAAATCAATCTTATAAATGGATTCTAAAATCTGATAAGGAGTTCCTTTTTTCATCAGCCATTGCCCTCTACTATAACTTCAACTAATTTCCATAGCATTTAGCAGGCAATTCAATTGAGTTATAATTTCTGATAGACTCCCCATCATGGACTTTCACAACTTATGGGTTTTTTTTTTAATTAATTTTTTAAATCAATGTATTATTTAAAAGATCTGCCATCCACTTGTTAGCCAGCCCTTCAGAAGCTTCATTGCACAAAAGCCCAGCTGTTGTCCACATATATTTTTTCCAGCATACATGAAAAAGCAAGTTTCTTAGATTGAAACCTATAGCCCCATGCATCAAACAAGTTAGTGCTTACTTGTCCAGTGGTCCCCTCTGGCAGTTCTTTTGAAGTCTGCAATGTCTGAAACTTTGTATTCCATATAGTTAACCATTCTACAGAAAGGGAGAGGAAAGAGGGTGGAGAGAAATGGTTAGTTCAAAATGGCAGAAATATGAATTGTTGCTTTGCTGTTTCTACCTACAAACAAGCTTCTGGAAACAAAATGCTGCATTCCAGAATGTGTATAAACAAGTTAGATAAACACAGCCAATCTTTATAAATAACAGAAAACATGTTGACAGATGAAAAGAAGGTTGTTTTCTTAACAAATCCTTAACTTAAGAGCTGCTGAAATAGTACTTTTTGGTGGAACCTTAACTGGACTGACAAGACGGAAAACAGGCAGGTTGCTTGCCATTTGGCAAGTCACCTACCCAGGATAAACCACTCTTTCTTCCTTGCTCACCAGCTTAGAATGATTTGTTTCTGAAATGGCAAAAGTGTTCCCAATTACTTGTGTTTCAGTGTTTTTAAGTGTTTCAAAATTTCAGTCCCATGAAAGATATCATACCAACTTGGAATGGAAAACAAATTTCAGACATTAATTTTTAAGGCAAGAGGAACCAAATTTTTCACCCAGGCCTGTTTGCAGTACAACTACAACTTTCCCAACTTTGTTCTCTGCATTATGGAATGTGGAGGGCATCTACCAGTATAGTTTTAAAAATGAAATTCAATAGCAAGAGTAAACTTCATTCTTGTTTGTCTGTCCATTTGTTACACATTCTGAAGGGCTGGCCCCTGGACTACAAGGCACTAATCTGTGTAGTTCCACAATACTTACAGCAGTAACCAACACAGCACTACTGTTTCACCTGATATACAACATGCATAGAACTCACCATATAATCAAGATGTTGACAAAAGCTGAAGCATTCTTGACTTGTTACAAACTACAATCCCAAACCAACATTTTTCTGCTTATAATTATATAAAAACAGGACTGAATCAACCTCAAGAGGTCATCTAGTCTAGTCCCCCGCTCAAGACAGCCATCTTAGTCAAGTGCTTGTCTAACCTTCTCTTAAAAAACATCCAGGGATGGAGATTACACCCACTGATCAATATGCTTAACATGAATTCTCCCTCAGAACTTAATAAAACAATTTAATTTCAAATCACCTTTAGCAACATTAGGCGGTGAATCCAAACATCCTAGGACTGCAACATGATCTTTATCAAGAATAGTAAATGAAGTTCCTTTTAGAACACTGCCTGATACCACAAGTTTGAGTAGGAGAGACTTGGACAGAACTTCCTCTCTCTCTGGGACATTTTGTTGCAGAGACATCAAAACTTTATACACACACCCATTGGAATCTGTTGGAAGAGAAGAGTAACACTACATTAAGTTAACAATTGTGCCCAAACAGTGCCCTTGAGTTTTTCCAGAACTGTAGCTAAACAACATAATCAAAATCTACAAATAAAAAGCTAAATTGACTTCTGACATTTCAAATGAAATGCATTCCTTATATAAGGACATCAAAAGCGTGGCCTATGGAATGCATTCAGCCCAAGAAACCCTCCCAACAAGCGCACCAGGCTACCAGAACTGGAGGGTAGAGCCTCCCACAGAATTCAGGGACTCCAAGCGTGGCAACTGGTAGCAGGAGGGCAAGCGAAGGCTATGCCTTCCAGGTCTCCCACCTCTGCCATTGGACCTGCTGCTGCTGCAGATATTCCCCAGAAAAAGCCCCACAGTTGGAATCCGGCTCAGGTGAGTTTGACACCCCTGTGTTAAGGACATCTTATGGTGCAACACATACTATGATCAGGATTAAATCTTCCCAGCCCTCAAAGCATGAGAACTCATGGTAGCTTGAATTAATGCCTCTACATTCTGGAGTTTAATACGAGAGCTACAATATTAAACAGCAATATATAAACAACACAAATGTGTCAACGTGCATGCTTCAACTGATTACGCTATTATACTTTTATATCTTGTTATAAAATAAGACTTACATAAACAAAGAAGAGTGACAAGATTGTTTTTTAGGCATGCTGTAAAACTCAACGGACAGAACGATTCTTCTTGTTCAATCTTATACTTGTGTAGGGTATTTGGGTTAAACTTCTGCACATATACAAAATAATCCCTATCCTGGAGGAGGAAACAAATAAATTCTCATTTTGGCAAATGGAGTAAAGACTGAGCCGAAGTAACTCAGGGAAAAAAAATTAACAAGAAAACAAGAGTTTTAAAATTGTGGCAATGTACACAAATTTTAAGAAGCTGTTAGAATTACTGTTCATATTATGTTTTACAGATTCTTCAATTAAACCTCCATTATTACCAGAGGACCACTCAGAAGCTCAATGAAATAGCTATGACAGAGATATTATCGTATTTAAAATAAAAGTAGTTATTTAGGAAATAAAGCAAGAGAGGTGAAGAAAGAGTTTAAGTTCTGATTTAAACTCCATTACTATTTCACAGGATTTGCTGCTGTAACAAGTTTAACATAAAACTCACTTTCTCAGTAGTAAAAATTAAGACAGGCTGTTGAGCATCCACAAATGCTTCACTCCACCTAAAAAGAGAAAGCTGTACAATTATCTTTTGCTCCAAATAGAACAAACATTCCTCAGTAGACAAACAACTTAACACAGTTAAGATAACACTAACTCTTTGGATGTAGTACCAGTAGATATAAAACCTCTAATACACTCTCTTCAACCTAATTTGTTACCTAATTTTGCTAGAATCTTTTTATACATTTCCTTGGTTTTAATGATACAGTCTTATGAGGAATATTACTGCATAAGACACTCTAGGACAAAGAAAAAACAGACAACTCATTTCAAATCTAGTAGAGCCCAAATTCTTTTCAGGGTTTTGTTCCTGTTGTCTCTGAGAATATGAGGATTTATAATCTAGCCTGATGTACACAACCACAGCAAAGAACTGTGAGAGATCTGCTGAGGCACTCCAGCTAAGTGAAAAATTTGTGATAAAAGTCACAGAAAAGAGCTAAGCAGCTTCTCCTTAGTTTGGCAAACTCCTGCAAACTAAGTGGGCTGCATATTACCCAGATACAAATTACCTGGGTTCTACTGTATGATCAATTTATTGGATTGTGCAGCTAGCCCTCAAAATTTGTGTCACTTACCTAATGACTTCATCCGAAATAACGTTTTCAATTCCCTGCTGTGGTGCTGCTAAAAGCGCATCTAAGGTTCGAACAGCGCCACTTCTGAACAGCACCAATGGCTCCACATGGGGAAGTGAATGTATTCTATATACATCAGCTGACAGCTAAAGAAGAGAAGTATTCCTTTTATGTGTTTATTCTGTGCCCCCAATTCAATGCCCCACCAACTGTCCTGCATTAACAGGATCTGCCCAGGTCCCTTCCGACTCTAGACACTATGAAACTATTAAATTAATTTATATCCTCTCTTATAGCTCTACACCACCCAGTAAAGAGAAAAATAAGAAAACTACATGATTCCTTATTGCAGAGTCCCAGTAAGTGCCAGTTTTCTGAAACACTAAAGAGTACTGTAAGTTACTTTTCTGTCCCTTCACAGATCTCATTGCTGAGTCAAATGCTAGAAAAGCCTCTGTTCCACTTGATCACCACCAGGGATCCGGGTTTTCTGCTTGCTGCAGAAAAAGGTGGATTTTTTCCTTTAAAGGAGAAAAACACAAATTTTCCTCTTTAAAGGAGAAAACCACAGGAAACTGTATGTTTCCCCTTGCAGGCTGGCAGTCTGCCAGCCTACAAGTAGTTGCTTGGGCCGGAGGGGAGTGGCGAGAGAGTAACTGGAGGCAGAGGGCACCATATGCATGTGCGCACACACCTGCATGTGGCCAAAATACAGCCAAGCAGCATAGTGGGAGCAGCCCCAGCGGCTGCATGCAGACAAGTCTGTAGGACGCAGGGGTTGGATGGACAGGGTCTGGGGACTGTCAGGGGTGAGGGGGGTGGGGCGGCAGCACATGTGAACCCGTGTGGCAGGGGGCTATGGAGGGGACTGAGTGTTGTGGGGAGGTGCCAGCTGGCACTGGCGGAAGGTATTCAGGTGCTGGGGCTACAGCAGGACATGGAGGGCAAGGGAGAAGATGCCCCTCCAGTGGTGGAAGGGGTGGGGGGGGCCTTCGGGGGCAGTGGGGAGCTGCATGCCTGGGCTGGCAGTATCAGGGCTGGTGCCCATACTCACAGGGGTGGGGCAACTGGGAGACACTGCAGGGAGAGGGGACCTGGCCAGGCTGACTGGTGCAGTATAGGAGTCCCAGGACCCCTCCTCCCTCCAGCCCACACTGGGGCTGGACTTACTCTGCTGCTGCCCACAAAAATTGGAGCCACCATGCTTCAGCCCAGTCAGGATGGTGGCAGCTGGGGGCCCCCTCCAGCAGGGCTAGAGGAACAGGGGGCTGCAGGTTGAGAGTGAGGAGCACCAGCAGGCCAGGGGTGGGGAGGGGGGCGCGGCAATGCTGTGGCTTGGGAGTGAGGGACAACAGCGGGGGCAGGCCACGGGCATATTGGGGGTGCTCATTACCACAAAGCACTGGGGACAGCCACAGCTGGACCTGCATCCTGGTGAGCGAAGGGGGCAGGAGGAGCTCTGATTTTCCATGATTAAAAACAACAAAATCAAACACCAAAATATACAGGTATTTAGAATTTATTTTATTATAATGACTGAGGTACTGATAATCTTCCAAGCTGCTTTAAAACTCTAACTATCTCAATAAAATATATATATGGTGGTATTTCATGTTAATCATGGAAAAACATGGATTTTGTGGCTTTTAATCAAGAGAATTGAGGAATCTTTATCAGAGAATTTGCAATTTTTAAACAGAGAAAGCCAGGATCCCTGATGATTCACTATCATACTTCTAAATCACGTCAGATAAGCTACAATTTAGAACAAGCAGTTGCACTCAGCAGCATAGCACAGCCAACCAGACCACGCTACAGCAATATCCCCAACTGCAAAGTTTTTTTTCTAACAGAGAACTCCTATATCAGGTAAGTTGCCTACTACTTATTCACAGCAGCAGTGTCAAAACATATACTTAAGTTTAATTCACCAAGTGACGTAAAAATGCTGTATCTATAAATTCAATTTTGTTTCAAAAGATCATTATTAATCATGCTAATCATTTTAAGTCTAAACATTTGCTGAAAACTTTAGAATTTGCAAGAAAAATCTTTACATCTAGACATAAAGATACTATTAAGAAAAAATTCTTAAACTTCTTTTAAAACAAATTAAGACTGCAAAGAAAGCTAACATCTTCTTCACCCAAAATGCAAAATTCTAATTTTAAAATTAATATTAATCAATTAAAAAAAAACCTTACTGTTGCTTTAAATGCTTTATCCAAGTTAACATCTTCATCCTTCCATATTCGCAAAACCTTAAAAAGCACAAATAAACAATATCTCATTCCATATAGACCACCCAGGCTGCTGAAATACTAATTAGTTAAAAATCAATCAATCAAGTATTCCAAAATTCATAAAGAGTGACCTAAATGAGTTCACTTTTACAGGGTGTGTACAGTTGGGGAACCAAGAAGATCCAGACAAAAAAGAGTTCAGGTGTCAGGAATAAAGAACAGCCTCAGTAAGCTTGAGTTTCAAAGGAAGGAGGGGAAGATTTTTGAGAATAGAAGGCTTATTAGCATTCCAGATGGATAGCAGAAGTCAGATAAATAGACTGAAAGGGAGGACACAAAAAAAGAATAGTGATGAAAGGGTGTGGGAGGGGATGGGGTCAAGTAGAATGCTGACAGAAGGAAAAAGACAGGAGACACTCCAGTTATTAAATGTACTACACTAGCATGAGGAACTGTTCAAAAGACAGAATCCTTGACTAGCAGTATATATGGTACCAGGTATTTTGTCAGTAAAAATTTTAAAACATGAAAGAACAGAAAAAGAGGGCTAAAAACAGGATATACGAAGTTAGGAATTATTCCAATCATTTACATGGTATATTAATATAAATCAGGACATTTCCAAATGTCAACATTTATTATTTTATTGATTCTTCCAACCAAAATGTATGAGCTAAAAGTCATGTCCAATCCCAAGACTACATGAATCCTCTTATCCACTATAGGTGCAATGATACAATGAGGGGAAGTGATCCAAATCCTAGAGGAATCCTGGACGTGCTCCAGGATTTGGATGGCCCCTCTGACATAAGAAGTTGCATTGATGTTAAAGAATAAGAGGCATTTCCAGCTATACAAATTAACACATAAATCACAACTAAAGACTAATTTCCTTCTTATTTGCAATTCATTCAGAAGACTTTATAGCATTAAACACTGAGAAATATAAATCTCACCTTATCGTCTTGAACAGCAACAAATTCCCCAGTTTCAAAGTTACAGACAACTGGACATGTGATCATTTGACCTTGTTTGACTGACCAGCAACCAAGTGCTTTTTGATCTGAAACCTAGAAGAGTCAAAATAATTATTTTAGCTATGCTAAAAGTAACTTCTCAGCTTTCACATATGATACAAATATACCTTCAAAGAAGGTAAAATATTACATAAGTTAATCAAAATAGCATTAACTCTCTATTCAAGTGATAACATAGGAACTGACATACTGGATCAAAGCTAGTGCATGGTGTTAGACAATGACCTGTACAAGGTGCTTCAGAGGAAGGTGTTAAAAACATTGCAGCTGACAGGCATGGATTAATCTTCCCTCTTTGTTAACAGTTAACAACTGTTAACACTAAGGAAAGAACCACAGGCCTTGGCACGTGACCTATAACATCTTTTAAAATTCTGTCATGACGTCATGACTATGAGAAGTCTGGAAGTTTTTGATAATTTAAGTGTCCAGTCAGACAGGATCTGGTCTAGGATTAGATCTTTCCAGATTTTAAAGGATTTTCTGGGGCTCAAATCAGCTTCCCAATGTTACTAGTTAGCCACAGTGGTTTACTTTTTGTATTATTTATTCCCTTCTTCGCAGTCCAGACACAGTAAGAGACTCCACAAATTTGAAGGTTATGTTTGTGTGTGTTTTAGTAATGTCCATTATAACCCAAGAGCATTTTTAATTAACCTTACTTAATAAAGTCTCCCTTTTTGAAGTTGGGTGTTGCAGTGTTAGTTTCTGTCCTTTATGTACCCCCATAGATGTTTAATTTATTTGTATTATGGTCATTATTACTCTGCAGTTTGGCTACCATCACTCCTTGAATTAGGGTAGAGGTTCCCTACCCCTGGGCCACGAAGGTTTGGCTGCCAGACCAGAAATCCAGAAGTGACCGGCATACCATGGACCAGAAGCCAACTCTTTTTCATCCTGAGTATAAAACAGGGTTGGCTGCCGGTCTGCAGTATATCATCTAAAAAGGTTGGGAACCATTCAATTAGGACATATATTGCCCAAAACAGCTGTCAGCTATGCAAGAAACTATTATTAACATTTCTGAGATGTTCTCTCTCAGCTTTATTTTATGCTATTTGACCAGTTGGCCCGTGATGTTCAAATAGTCATCCTGATTTAGATTTTGTTAGGGGGTGGGCAAAATGCAGCCTGCTAGGCCACTCTATCCAGCCCATGGGGCCCCTAAAATATTTAGGAAATTAATAATTTATCTGCCCCTGGGCTGCCTGTCATGACTTGCCAAAACTCAGTCAGTGGCCCTCCACCTGAAATAATTGCCCACGCCGGTTTAAATGATGCGGCATCGTACATCCGTATCCTTCCCCAATCTGGGGACTTGCGGCACAAACCCCCCTAATCAACACAGACCCTTACAGCCGGGGCCACCCACAACCGCAGCAACAAGACGATCCCACGGCAGCCAGGATACTGAGGAGGATGCTGCCCACGCCCTGAAGAGGGAAACAGAGCGGGAGGACAGGACTGCTTGTTGAACTTTTCCACGATCCTCTGGTCAAGATGAAATTAAGTGTTTTTATATATGAAAAACAAAGAGTCCCAAGGATATGAAATCAGTGATATCGAGGCTGTCGCCATGTGGGCCTAAGGACACAGGCAGATCGGTTGAGAAAATCTGAGGTGGTTTCATAAAAGATATTGGGCCGACCCAAAGCATCTTGTCTGCTCAGGTAAAATTCAGACTTTTTGCCGCCCCCCCAACTTAACGTTTGAAAGCGGTTAAAGTCAGGGGCTTGTGTACGACGCCTCGCACAGCAGAGCAGACCGCGGGGCGGGTCACAGCTCCTCGCTCCCGCGGCTTGCACACGGAAGGAGGCTCGCAGCGACCCTTCACGGCACCCACGAGGCCGCACGCACGCACGGGGCGGCAGGGACGGGACCTTCCCCGTAGCACACGCCGCCAGGCCGCTACCTTGTAGAGCGTGGCCGTCCTGCCGCGGTCCGTGAGCAGCACCTGGTCGGCCCCAGGCGCAGGCTCCAGCCCCAGGACTCCCTGCCCGGGCCCGGCCACCAGGCCGCAGAGCGTGAACGCCTCACACAGCGCCGCCATGTTGGACACCCGCCGCCTCTCGCGAGAGTTGGGGCCGTCACATGCGGCCCAGCCTCCGTCCTGGCCCGGAGGGGAAGGTCCCGCGCATGCGTAGCGGGGAGAGGGGCGCTAGGTGTTGGCGGGAGGCAGCGCCCCCTGTGGGGGGGGAGGGGCACGTCAATGAGGCGAGGGCAGTGCGCCGCCCCACGGGATCCTGTGGTGATCCCAGGATCCCGCTCCGGGCCGGAGGGCGGCTAGAATCCCCCCAGTGAAAAATGGCTTTGTCCGCTGAGGAGATGGGGTCAAGGTGCCAGCCACCAGCATCCTTGTTGTGGCAGGGCTGTCTCTGGGTTTCTGGCCACACGTTACCTAGATTCTGTGATTTATGGTTGAATAGCACAATACCTGTAGACCGGCCATGCCCGCAAGGTGATCCTCACACAAAACACAGAGGAATTGCGTGATAAATGTAGACTAGCCATGCCTGCAAAGTGATCCTCACGCAAGAAACGGGGGGATCGTACAATAAATGTAGACTGGTCACGCCCGCAAGGTGATCCTCACACAAGAAACGGGGGGATCGTGCAATAAATGTAGACCGGCCATGCCCGCAAGGTGATCCTCACACAAGAAACGGGAACGCTGCGATAAATGTAGACCGGACTCGCCTGCAAGGTGATTCTCACGCAAGAAACAAGTGAATTGAATAATAAATGTAAACCAGCCATGTGTGCAAAGCAATGATCACACTATCAAAATGACTGTTGCAGCACAGTACCTAGACTCCTGGTGGCCCCAGGAGAACTTTTCGTATTGGGCCCCTCTTCGCCAGAGATTATGGTAATAATAATTATAAAATGACCATTTTTGGGCCCCATTTCTGTCTGGGCGCTGGGCGGCCGCCCAATTTGCCCATGGCTGTGTCCAGCCTTGGATTGTTGAGCTATAAAAAGAGACAACCAGCTGGAAATGTCCTGCTGGAAAATGTTTAGCAACTCTATAGCTGGTTTCTATCCAGCTTTCATTAGTGCATGTGGCAGGGCTATAACTGAAGTAGGAGGCTCTGGAGACATAAATCACCATAGCTTAAGCGGCAACGTCTTGTAGTCAGGATTCAAATTATGGGGAAGCTCACCCATAAGAGATGAGAGCCCCCCTTTAAGATTTGAAATACCATAACTTGGTGGTGGGGATGGTCAGAAGTCTGGGGGATTTTATTAGGCCAACATGATGGGCTGCCCAATTTTTTTTGCAGACCCCCTACCCCCTGAGAGTCAAAGTGTAATTCAAATCCTGCTTGTAGTATCAGTAAGCTTTGATATGAGCCTTTAAATACTGAGGCACATAGATTAAAGGACACCTCTGAAAATCTGAACCTAGTGCCTTCTTCAAGGTTGCAGTGGCAATGCGGAACCGGGAACCCTGGGATCCGTACCTCGGTCCCGTCTGCAGCTTATCCTCTTTATATAGGGACCTAAACTAACGGCACTTACTAGATTTTGCTGCCTGTTCCGTTCACTCATATGACTGTTTTAGGACAGCAGGTCACCACCCTTTAGAGTCCTAGCTGGCCCCAAATGGCTTCCTTTCTATGGTGTTGTTATATACACCTATTTCTTCCCTTCTTGCAGTTTTTCGCCCTTGTCATTAAAATCTGTTCTCTAAAAGTGTTCATTTTCATATGGAAACAAAAGTGAACTTGATATAATTACCATTAAATGCATTCATTAACATATTCTCCAAATAAATTATCAAGTAAATAAGGTATGAATTTAAAAAATAGTTGGAAAAAGCTGTTGTTTGATGAGCAATATTTTTCTAAGTTGGCAGCAGGAATGAGCTGGAATGAGATACATTTCTGAAGAGAATTCAAATCAGGTCAAGTCAGTCCAGAAGCCGCATTGACCATTGGGGCACCTTTGATGTAGCAGAAGAGAATGATGTTTCTGTGTTTGCCAGACAGATCAAAGCTCCAAGTGTTTTCTTCCTTTTTTCAGAAACAAGTAAACATGATGGTAAAAGGGCTCTTTCTTTTCACCATGTAGGGATTACTCATTTCTGTATATGAAAATAAGGGAGTATTCAATTAATATCAGTCCTGGTGAAATTGCGGAGAAGGGGATCCATGCTGATGGTAGTTTTTATAACATGCTAATTTGCCTTCAGGGAAATTTATTGAGAGCAGTAAACTTTTATATGCTAAGCCAGTGATTTCAAAGAGGAAGTCATAGTATTAAAAACATTTTGACCTCTTGTGGTCTTTCAGAGTTCCTTGCAACAGCAGTTGTCAAAAAATATTTACAAACCAAAAGCTAACATTTTCCAGGGGATGCCTTGAATCTAACAAGGTGTCTTCAGTCTCAATGGGCTGTGAACCACTGCTCGGAGCCCTGTCCTATGTGTCTGCATGAGGGCCACTCTGCCGCCCTGCAGCATGTCTGGATTGGGGCTGCTCTGCCTTGCCTCCCTCCATACATCCAGATTGGGGGCCTCTTTGACTAGCACCCCCAGTTTCAGTCAGGGCTGCTGTTCTCCATCCCACCCTTGCATGTCTGGATTGGGGTTGGGGCTAGCCTCGGTGCCCGCTGACCCTGATCCAGACATGAGGCAGGATGGAGCAGTTCCTATCCAGATGTATGCAGGGCTGGGAACAACCTGGTTCAATCCAGATATGTTGGGGGTGAGCCCAGCCCTTATTCCAGTGCCTGGCACTGGCCATGGAGGGCTGGACCCTGCTGCATGGAGCTTCCACCGCTCCCCAGCTGCCAGTTTTTCTAGTCTGTGGGGAGTGTGCATGGCTCTGTGGTCCCAGTTTGGCCCACAGGCTGGAGGTTGAGCACCTCTGCTCTAAGTCATTGAATGGTAACAAGACTCAATCAATATTGATCGAAGATCTATATGTAAACCAGTGAGCTGAAAGGTATAGTTTCACTAATCTGTTACCAATCTCTTGAGATACTCAGTCCTACACAAGTACTCTTCATAACTGTTAGTAACAGGCACTAGTATCAGAGAACTAAGCCAGAAACAAAAACCATTATTTCTAGGGAGTAGGCTTGGATTTAAACAAAAACAAACTGTATCCTTACTAAAATCTTCCCACTTTACTTGGAGGAAATAAGCACTTTATTTAAAATGCAGCTAAAATTGTACAATATCTTTTATAAAGATATCCAGCCTCTCAGGGTTTTACATTTATTTTATCCCCTGATCTATACTCAGTTCAGTCAGTGTGCACAATTGCTAACCATCCACTATGCAAAGTCAGCCTGAGATTTGGAATCTGAAACCTAAGCAGGTTCTTCCTTAGCTCCTGCATTAACACCAGTGATAGAGATTCCCTCAGCTAATTGTTGTGCTCAGCTATATCTGAACAACTTCTTTTTCCTCAAATTGTGACTTTCTTGACAGCTCTATAATCATATTGTTTTGTTACAGGATGCAGAGGTGTTCTGAGGTATAATATGAAGCCAGAGGTGAGTACTAGATATAAGCCAACAGCTGGAGGTGCAAGTCAGACAAGATTCCAGTCTAGTCACCAAGACATGGGTTAGTTTGCGCTTGAATACATAAGCAGTAGAAGCTTACTGTTGTCACTGAAGTGATTTCCAAAAGGCTTGGATGTTCCCCAAATTGAGAATGCAGCTGAGCCTCTTAATTTATCTTCTAATCCTGTGCTGTAAGGAACAAGACTGTCCTTTGCTTCTTAAAGCTATCCTTGTGTCCAATTAAAGCTGTAAAGGGAAACATTAATGGATTTACTGTCTAATACTGTCTAGGGTGACCATAAGGAAATCTGGGACATCCCAGACACTACCCCCACCCTCTGTCAGTGGTGCTGCTGCAGGCAGTGACAGATGCCTGCGGGCAGGGGTGTGGGCACAGTCCAGTGGGGAGGTGGCTGCTTAGTGCACCATGCCACTCCGCTTAGCCACCAGACTCCTATTTTAATTTTTACCAACCAGTCAGGACTGGCCTTCTAAAGCTGGGACTGTTCTGGGCCAACTGGGACATATGGTCACCCTACCAATACCTGAAACCACTTCCTTACAGCAAAATTTCCCCTTTCACTGTGCCTCATAGATCCCACTTATAAAATGGGGTCATTAATTATATTGCTTATTAAGGATTAACATTAGGTGTAATTAGTCAATATTCACAAAATGTTGGCCTGCTATGCAAGTTATAAATATAAAAAGAATATGTTTAAAATATATTTTAATCTTTCTAAATGCTGTTACTAAGCAGATGCAACTAAAAACATTTAGGACTGTTTAATCGGAGTCTTGTTTCCAGTACAACTTGTGCACATTATTAATCAAACTATTTCTGCAGGCCATTCATATGGTCATGTGGATGGTTGATCATGCTAACGATGTCATTTATAAGTAGATTAGCACAGACACATCAGATAAAAGAAAAACTGTTTGAAATTTTCCATCCACATAATATATTGCTGTATCTCAGAATGCTTCAATACTTTGCTGCCCTACCAGATATTTCTACTTATACAGGATTTTCATAAAGTATAAGGTAGTTCATTTTGTTCCCTTTTACAAGAGCACAGTACAGCTCTATTGACTTTAATTGAACTAGGATCAGGACCACAACTGCTAATCGCTTCCTAATATGTTTGATTAGGACTTAATTTTGTGTCTGTGTTCAGTATTTCAAGGAGGTCCAGCATTGTTAACACCAAATATGAAAACATAATGAGTCAGATCCCAAAAATAGTTTATTTCTAAAAAATGTGATGTTTAATATTACATTTTTAACACCATCCTATACGTCTTTCCTGAAGTTTAATTTCTATCAAAGTCATTTTTCCTTCTGTAAAATGGGTGGTATAGTCTCTCATAAGTTTCATGAGAATTAGCATCCGTAAAGCAGATAGTTTGATTGCCTTGTTTAAGAAACACAGCTTTGACGTAGCACTTCCTAATTTCCAACATTTGAGACATAATTTCTTAAACAAGTCTTTCAAAGCGAATGATATCTAAACCTCTGATACATACCTATAACTGTAACTGCCCCTTAGCAGAGGTCTGTATATCATATTAACTTGCACACTGAATTAGGGAATCAGTTTAGTTTTAGTTTTCTGATCTCAGAACGGCTGTTTTCAGATCAAACATAAACTTGAAACTGCTAGAGTCATTATGGATTTTATTGCCGTTTTTGCAGAAGTGGGGTAAATTCCAGCACCCTGACTAAATTCTAGCCTGCATACTTACTGGTATATTTGATTTCAATTTCCTTTAATTTTTTCCTTCATTCTCAGTTGGATACAGTAATCTTTTTAACATGCTGTCTTAAACTGTTATGTATGACCCATAATGAATGAGCTGCCATTTCCCATTCCACAGGTGCCTGAATTTCTACAGTTGGAAAAGTGGTGCTGTACTTTTAAGTTGCCTGAGAGTGTTTGTATATGCCAAGGTCTTGTTGATTTTGATGGAAGTAGCATGCGGGGTAAGAGGTGTTTGACTAAGTAGGATTAAGTATACAGCGTTGGAGCCTGAGAGGTTCTGACTGTTTTCCTCTCCATTAATAAATCCATTTGGTTAGCAAACTTTGCATTGAGAATTAGGAACTGAAGATGCTATGCTGAAGAACTGCAAAGGTCAGCCACATGCAGCTAAATACGTTAATTTAAGTGGCATACAGTTTTAGTAACATTTAGGAGATATTTAAGGGGCACCAAAGCATCAGTGAGCATCTTTATTTAGTGTTATGAGTGCTCTGAGTGTCCAGCTACACTTCCATTTTCCTTGTGTTATTTAAGGCTTCTGCACAAATCACACATTATCTTGTCGCAAGATATTGACCAAAATAAAACAGCCACGCTTGGAAAGAAGATCGGTTGGTAGTTTATTTACAACAAAATGTAAGGGAAATATGTTATTAACAATAATAAATAACTGAAAAAACAGCAACTCTGTGATATGGACGGCGAATATGAGAATCAAGTTCTCCTGCTTAGCTCTGCATTGCTTAACACATGGCACATTTTTTTCAAAACTTGGTCCTTCTCTGATGACAGTGGTGCATCGTCTAACTTAACCATCATCACTCTAAATCTAAAAGCTAATCGCAACATATTACAGGACATTCAAAATCACATGGAACTGCTGTGGAAATGAAATAAAAACAACTAAACTGAATTAGTGACACACAAAACCAGAAGAGACTGTAATCCAATGACCATGCTGTCCATTTAAAGCAAAAACATTGTTAGACTCATTTATCCTCAAGCATTTTTGAAGTTAGATGACTAAATGAAGTCTGAATACTGGCAACTAAAAAGTTCCTATTGACAGGTTCATGTATTCTCTCTTATTGCACTTATTAACTCATAAAAAGCATATACATTTGGCATATTGCAGATGATAGCACATTGTTTTCAAGTAATAGTGCAGCATATTTCAAAGCATGATTAAAAGATTATACATGTCCATAATGTGTGTAATTACCAAGTCAGAGTCATAAGATAAATGTTTCCATTTCAAAATATCTGTCTTTATGTACCTGTACAGCCACTATTACCTTAGTATCTGGGTTCCTCATAATCTTTGACATATACAGGGTCTTCATAAAGTCCGTGTGCATTTTAAACTTCAATCACTTAGGTAGTAGGTATGATAGAAACTATCTGTAAACAGCATTCAAAAGCAAATTTATTAAAGTTTTAGGACAACTAGACTATGCAATGCTACACTTCATAAGTAATAACAAATTTATTCTTATTTCAGATCCTTTGACAAATGAAAAATGGCTACTGTAGACAAGAAGGTAAATTGTGTCCTATGGCTAGCAGAATTGAAGTCCACACCAGCTGTGAGAAGAAAATGGTAGTTATGTTGAAGTCTAGTTGTCCTAAAACTTTAATAAATTTGCTTCTAAATGCCGTTTACAGATTGTTTCTATCATACCTACAACCTAAGTTATTAAAGTTTAGAAGTGCATAAGCACTTGATGAAGACCCTGTATACTAGCGACAAATATAACTTGTCTCCTCAGTGGACCAAAATAACCTTCCAAAATCTGGATCCAATCAAAGAGCAAACTATTTTGTTAGAATTATCTTGTGACACTTACACAATTAATCATTGCTTTTATTAGGAATCTCAGTCGAGCCCATTACTGAAGACTACTCACACAACTAGGACTGGCAGAAATGGGCTTTATCTAACTAGAACTTGTCTCACACAGAAGGCCAGCTCCTATTAGTCTTCATAGACAAAAAATTCCCTATTCAATTCAGTTGTAGTTTTAAGATGAAAACAGGGTTACCAAGTACTCCAGTAGGCATGACTGTTTTGAAGAAACTAAGAGGATGGTCAAGGCTGGAAGGGCTTCTTAAAAATAACAAGATAATCAAATTATCAGCTTTGAAGTGTGCTGTTCTTGAACATTTTCTTTTACAGCCTGACTACAGTTTGTATCATACAGTTTTCCTGTCATTGCAGCAGAAAATCAGGCAACCTCACAATTATTCTGTAACTGTTCAGTTTTGCTGTGCTGCACGATACTTTAAAGATGTGCCTAATAAAAATGACTTTTTTCCACAAAAAGAATGACAAGCTTCTGCAAAGTACAGTTTCCACTCAAATACATCTGAAAATATAACAGAAGGTATTTTACAAAACCCATTCATACATCAGCAATGAAAACAAACCATTTTTCTTGAAACAAATTGCCAGGAAAATATTCTAGGTTGCTTTTTAAAATTTTTGAGCTTATCAGGAATATGCTGGAGAATACATCCTGACATGACAAAAAGAAAACGATTATTACATTTAAAGAACATTTTGATAGCATCTTTACTGGCAGAAGTGCTGGGGAAAACAGAGCAGAACGTTGAGCAGGATGTTAATACAGCCAATGAAAAGCATGGGGTATTTCATGGTCCTTTCTTATTCAAAACAGTGACATTTTATCAATCTTTTTATTTGCCCCACTAATACCTACAATGGAAGTAATATGTATGGTACTGATTCTAAGTGTGGCTGGCAGTCCATTAAAATGGCCCATTTAGTAAACTTTATAGTTCTTCAATGCAAAACTGGTAGGTAAAGCTGAGAGTTACAGTATTACATGCAGAGGCTCAGCATTAAGTATTAACTACTTAATTATTTTTCAACCACATGCTTAGTGAATGCCTTTCTCTTTTTTAAATATCCACTATGCACTATATAATTTACATCCTCTTTAGTTATCTTAATTTTACACATGCCTGATCCCCAGACTTACATGACATGATAATTAACATATCCATGCAGGAAAGGAAATCAAACAGTTAACAAAAATAAGGAAATTAGTAAAACTGTGAACATCTTATCCTCATGATCTGTATTAAACCTTCAGAGGCAAATAAAATATTAACATTTATTTATAAAGACAGAAACTACAAATGGCTCTAGGCCTTTAAAAAAAACGAACAATGAGTTCACCAAAAATGGAATTTTGAGGGTCTGAACAGCATTGTGAATTTAAATCAAATGTGGCAGTGGCAGACATTTGAGTGGAAAGTAAGTTGGGGAGTTTTTGTTAAAATAGCGAAACTTTATTTTTTTTAAATGAAACATCCATTTAAAAAATACCTTCAACAGGTACATCTACATATGCTATTAGCACAGAGCCATAAACTCCGACTCATATTGTGCCAGAGTTTATTGCTCTTTGGTGCCATGTTTGAATGTGTGCCTGGGACTACAGCACGTTGAGCTGAGGCAGAGCAGTCCTGGCTGGCAGGGGACCTCTGGTGTCAGCCTGGCAGCTGGGGGCTGCTCTGCCCCAGCTCAGTGTGCTGAAGAAGGGCTGGGTGGGACACAAGAGTGCCTCGGTGCAGGGCTCCCTACATGCCCCAGCCAGCCCTGTTAGTGTCTACACATGCATAGCTGCACAAAAAATAAGTCTTTTGTAGGATAGTACTTGTGTTTACAAGTACTACCCCGTAGCAGAGTTAATTAGTTTCTTGTGGCCAAATAGGGCTGCATGCGCAGACGCTTAGACTACTGTGGGTCTAATAAGGCAGATGCACCCAACGTTTACTAAATGGAACTTTACAACTAAAAAAGGTTCAGAAAAGGGTTAATTTGAAAATTAAACAAAATATTTTGTATTTGGTCAAATTAAATATTTCAATAGTTAACTTGAAATTATTATTTTTTTAATTTTGCTGCAAAAAAGTGTGCTATGTGCTTTAGGTCAGTCTAACCTGCTTCTCCCTTTCCATTCAGTTTTCCTGCTTGGCTATAGAATGGAACCAAAAAAAAAGTATTATTTATCCTCCTCTAAGTATGAGCTGTCAATCAGTAAACACATCTGTTAACTACGGTTGTACGTTAATTTAGGATAGTTTTGCACTTGAAGTATTACACTGGATACAACAAAAAGAATCATCACCAGTTTGTTTACTAAACACATGGAATCACTGGCCTTGTAAAGAAAGCAGAACATGAACAATAAGTGAGAGAATTCATGAAGTCAAACCATAAGCTAACCTACAGAGAGCTACTGGATTTGTTAGCCATGAGATTTTAACTTCCAAACAAATACACACACATTTTCAGTGTGGTCTGATGTGGAATTCTTGTTCTCCCACCCCCATTACTAAAACTACTTCATCAAATTTCCACGGTCACCATAGCATCTACTACTGGATAGGGGAGCCATGTAGAAATTGAAGGGGCTTAAATCAGTCAGTCTTTTCCATAAGCAAAATCATCCTGCCATGATGAGAAGATGGCATGAACATTCAGGTGAAAAGTCTATTCACAAATTGATTCTTCCTCATTCAGTGATAGCTTAACTCCCTGAGGTCTGTATCTCTACTTCACCATGCCTCTTAAAATTGACAATACAAAGATATTACTTCACTATGAATATGTGATTCTGGTAATACCCACTTTTGTACTGAGCATTTGATAATGGCCTATTTAAGGTCTACTACGGCAATAATGGGACTAGCTACTAATAACATTCATTAGCATTGTGGAGGACTAAATTTAATGGTGGTTTGTACCAAAGTCAGTTATGTACCCTCTGACTGGACATCAGTGGGAAAGGTTTCTTGATACGGCTTAATATTAGAAATGGAAGAGGAAGCCCCATTTTCTCTCTCTCTTTAAACTCTTAATTTGGGGAGAAAATCTCTTTTCTTATTTTCATTTCTGAGACCATAGATGCTAGATGAGTCCTAGTTTCTTGCTACCAGAGATAGCACTTATTAGGAAAGGAGACTGCATAGCAAAAGAAGCTCAAAGGAACTTGGTATCTTTTCCTTATCTCCTTTGAGGTCTCCTATTGTAATCACCATCCTTCTGTCCAGTGAGGAATGGGTGGAACTCATCAACCATGCTTCTTAATTGACTAAAATAGCTACTGTTGAATGACATGAAATACTACTTTTTTACTTGGCGGGGAGAGGTGGTGTGGAATATGCTGCCTCTACTACAGCATTATTATTTCCTGTTGGCCCACGAAGCAAGACTGGAATCTAAAACCAAATCTATAACACTTCAGTACAGAGCAAAGGCCACTGATGGCTAGCTGTGACTAAGAATATATAGCTTCCCAATGGTGGACCAAGTATAAAAGGTTTCTTCTCAGAATCATATTCAAAACTTTACTCCCAGGGGCTGTCCCAAAGCACTGTTGTACAGTTATTCTCCCTCATCCACCACTTAATAGTCTGCATCTGGTAAAACACTATAGCAAATCTGCAATCCTGTTTAATCCAATGATCTATACAAGAAGCTACAGTTATTGGACATACTTCTGTTTTAGGAGACCACCCTAAAGTATCTCCAAATGGACTTGGTAGAAGGACTCCCTCACCAAACACAGTATTTTCCAGTCCCTGGCCTAGTTATTTGAGGCCTGGTCCAAAGTCCAGTGAAGCAGGGAGGATGTGATCTTCCCATTTGAATATACTGTGTCTTAAAATAGGCTCACTGTAATTAGCTTGGAGCTGGGAAGATTAAATCAATGTCAGAAATACCATGATCATAGCTTCACTAGGAGTAGACATTTTAATTATTTGGGCTCATTAACATATTGAGCTGCTTGTGTTTCCATCTTTTTTATATCAAGCAGGGATCACAAAAACCAGTACAAACCTAAGAAATCACAAGAGGACTGGGAGAGATCTATTAAAATACACTATCCATAAGAAATGGGTGGATTCTTTATAAATTCTGTGCAAGGTATAAATAGTTCAATGGCCTTAAAGTCAGTATAATTAATTACAACTGGAGCCTCTATCACATTGGTACTTTAGATTTTAAAAGTTTAAAGTGTTTGTTAGGTAGGCCCCAAATCCTGAGTCATATTAAACAAAATATGAATCTGAATAATTGCTGTTGGTGTTCAAGTATCAATGAATAGCAGTTCAAAGATTTATGATTAAATATGAGAAGCCTGAGAGTAGAAAGAATGTTAAAAATTCAGGTATAATAGGAGAATATGTGATTTTTGCCCTTTTAACTTAACCCTGCACCTGAAATTGATACTAGTTCCCCTCAGAAGTTCTTGGCAGCTTTATTAAATCCCTACTGCATTTCCAATTATAAAAGCTATGACCTAAATGAGAAGCAGACAAAGCTCTTTGGGTAAATCTGGAATCTTTTATTAGACCAACTCAAATAGTTGGAAACATTCTTCATTGCAAGCTTTTGGATACCCAAAACTCAAATAGTTGGAAACATTCTTCATTGCAAGCTTTTGGATACCCAAAAGCAATGAAGAATGTTTCCAACTATTTGAGTTGGTCTAATAAAAGATACAGAATTTACCCAAGGAGCCTTGTTTGCCTATGTCCTTAGACCAACACAGCTACAACCAATACACCTGATGACCTAGATGAGTATTTCTTAGCTTGCCAATTGCTACAGAAAGTTGTTGGGTTGTTTTTTTTACAGGCAATTCTCAGACTATTTCATTTCATGTTAATAACATGTGCCATATGGCTTGAAGTTTTACTTTGGGAATCAGAGTATATGAGTTATGTTCTTTTGCATGCACTTATTTAAAGGTTTTAGGAACAAGTCTGAGTAAGGAAGTCATTTTTCTAGATCAGTAAAATCCTTTTAAACAAAATCCAAACAATCACTATGAGTATTATAAATGCTTAGTTACTCTTGTTCTGGCAGACATGGCTTGTCAGAAGGAAACATGCTGGGTTAAATTTAAAGTGTTTTCTTCTCTGGGTCTGGAAGTGTGAGAGTTTCTGGAGCAGATTTTTTCCGAGGTCGGTCTTTGGGAACAGCTAGGAATTCAGGAGCATCTGTAGAGAGAGGAGTTGATGGAGCGCTCGAAGGTGCACTACGGGTTGAAGAAGGCAGGGATATGTTAGAGATAGATATTGTAGGTGGGAAAATCCCAATTTTCTTGTTGGTAGCTTCCTGAGTTGCTCGTTCAAACTCTCGGACTTCATCCATTGTCATGTCTTCAAAGAAAAGAAAAGAAAGACAAATGGAAAGTTAGAACCATTTCAAGGATGATTTCATTAATGCAGGTCATCCAACCTCTAAATCACGGAGCATGTGCTCATCTCAGTGTGAGGATCCACATGTCAGAATCCTGCTAGAATTAATAGGGCTTCTGGACAATTTTTTTATAAAAGGCCACTGAATTCAGGTGTCTGGCTTGATGTTCCCTTAATGCTTGATTTTCTAAGATTATGAATAGTCTTGAAGCATTTAATCTCAGGCAGAAGACACAATACTTTAGTGCTTCAGCAAGTAAAAGGTGTCTCAAGTTGGGCACCAAAGAAAAGAAGGAACCCAGAGTGAAGGACTATTCTGAAAGTGTAGGCATTAATATTTACAAGCCAGTAAAAAGATATAACACTTTAGGGGGTCATCCTGTTTCCAGCAAAGTCACTGGAAAATTTCTCACTGACTTCAAGGGAAGCAGGACCATATGGTGAATTCCAATTTTTTTTTATTGTACAGTACTGTAATTTATAGTAATGCAAACCATTTCCTGTACATGATTTTTTCATCTGCTTTGTCATTACTATACAACGCTAATAACATTATTTTGTAACTTATTAAAGTGCCTGGAATTTCTTTTGGGGGCCAACAGCCTGGACATTATGGTTGTTATATACCCTTCCAAGATGCATTTATTCCCCTCTCAAGATATAGTTCCGTATTGATCCTAATAATGAGATATACTTCTTGGCTCATGTCATTTGACTGCCATTAATTGAGATTGCCTAAACATAGGGAGGTCAACTGGAAATTTGTAGTTGAATTCCAAGAAGAATTCCACTATTGCATTTTTTTTATTTATATATAACAGGTGGACAGGTCTGAAGGCATAACCATCCTGTCATACTGACACAAGTTGGTGATTATTTTTAATACTCTTTGGACAGCTCACTACTATAATGTCTTCAGAATACTGAAAAATAGCCTTTAAAAAAAAGGAAGCAGTTGAGCCTACTTATTACATATGAGCCTACTACACACAGGGTTCTTCAGCATCTGGTTTTGCATTAAAAGATATTACTTCACCGATTGCTTCAAAAATCCAACCTTTGGCAGAGAACTAAAAAACAAACTGAAATGATTTTAATAAAAATTGATTTTATTCTGAGCTACTAACAAAAATAATGGATTGAAAGTTATAACCTGAGTATAACTTCAAAGAAGCACTGACACAGCACTGTTGTTAAGGGATGCAAAATTCTCCCCTTTTCCAGGCATAGAGTATGCCCAGCTTCTGTTGACTTGTAGCAGGAATTGCATCCGTATCTGTGAGGGCAATGCCCTCACAGACTCTTGTTGGTTACTATTCACATCATACAGATTAACATATTCTTGTTGGTTACTATTCACATCATATAGATTAAGCCAAAAGAATCCCTTGTTAATTTACTGAGGTCAAAATACATCTTCAAACTTCCCCATCCAGAAGTCAGAATGCTTTAATAAATTACAGCCAGGTCACAAACCAAATACTTCTTACACCGGTGGAAAATATGTGAAAATGCTACTAGATCAGGCTTGGTAGCATTACACTGGGCACGTCTACACATGCATTAATGCACTGTAATTACAGCGTATTAAGGTTAGTACCTGTAACAGTTGATTATGGTGCATTAATAACAGGTATGTAACTTAATACACCATAATCGGCACTACTGCGCAATAGTGCCGGCACACATCTTTTAAGTGATGCTAATATGCAGTAGGCTAATTCTGCATATTAGCACAGCTTTTGCCATGATGTACTAATGCCCAGTAGAATTAGGCTACTGCACTTCTAGCATCTCGTGTAGACATGCCCACTGTTAGTCGGAACAAGTGTAAATGATGCTACAAGGTACAAGCCAATGAGGAATCAGGCCCACAGACTGCTTCTCTACACAGCAAAGAAAACCTTTTAATACAGAAATGATTAAATGGACCTGACATATCATCACTGCTGTATGCATACACAAGAGGGCAGAATTAGCCCAGAGTAAGCACATTCCAGGAAGAATTGTACAAAATCTTTCTAATAAAATCCCTAATCAGGTGAGATTTAGCTGGGTTCTTTTCTACAAACACAAAATTCAAAGTAGCTTCAGCAAAAGGTCAGCAACATTTCCTCAAACCTGGCACAAATTACAAGAACAAGAAATAGGCTTGCAAGAAGCTACTGCAACTTGGATTTTCCAAAAAATTCACAACTCCAGTCTCCAAGCTCTTTAAAATAAGCAGTCAGTAAAAATTATTTCCCAGTACAACAAATGCTTTTATAAACACTCTTTAGGCATTACATTATATACAATAATAGATGTATGGGAAGCAAATATCAAGAAAGAAGTTTGTCCATGTTGCTGTACACAGTATTTCTGCAGCTGCTAATAACCCTGCTCCTTCACAGTGAAGACACGACTAAAGTTGTGCCACGTATCCTCTATATGAACATAGTTTATTATATTGAAACAATGGAGTATATACAAGTTACCAGTACCATCATTATTTTCCTTTGCCCAGTACTGCTATCTCTCAAGACTGTATTGCAGCTTTTGTGATATTTTGCTGTTTTTCTTTAGGCCACATGTCTAGGAGCTGGGATTATATGAGGGCTCAACTTTTATTTTATAAAAAAGTAGGTTTCTAGCCCTGGGGACTGCAGGAGCTTCAGCCAGAAAACATGAACTCATTTTTGGCTCACAAAACAGAAGAGCAAACATCTAAAAAATGCTATTTGAAATGTTTATAAAATCCTTCAACAAATTTAATGATTTTTAGGTTTTGATTTTTTAAGGATTGATATTTGTAATACTGCTGGCCATATGGATACCATTTGCTTCACATAGCAAACTCAAATACTAGCTCTATATAACTACCCTGCATTTTAATATTACACAGCTGCATGACTTCGTAACTTTGGCTATAAAATGTTTTGGGACACCGATGTGTGAGACACTCTATGCTTTTTTTTCATAGAATCATATAAAATAATGAAAACACTCATATAGTGCCAAATGCCTTCTTCTTTCCAAACAGACTTTACTATTCCAGGGGCATTTTCAGTGTACAGCAGTTCCTGTCGCTTGGAGAAGAGCTTATTTGAACTGGATTTGCCCCGTGTTAACATGGCAGTAAGCTGAGGAGCTCAAAGGAATTGTACTCACTTGTAACAGGAATAATTTTGGTCCCATTTTTCTGATTTACATTTCTTTAACTTATTGTGTCATTGTAAATGGTGTTTTTTGCACTGAACACCTAATACAAAACCTGATGTTATAGAAAGTCTTTCCATTGACTTCAATGGTTTCTAGATTAGGCATTTTACTAATGCAAAAATAAAATAATATAGTGCTTAAATGAACTGGGAGGGAAAAGGAGAGGAAGATTCCCCAGTAAGAATGCCATCAGCATGAAGTGTATATTAAGTCCTATCAAGTGACCTGCTCTCCATCTGGTCATCTCCGAGTTAGATGGGGAGCACTCATTCTACCTGTACTTGATTTTTGCTTTTTTGCCTATACTCATCTCAGATTCACTCACATGCTGATATGTGCTCAAATAAAACTAATCCTACACTGAGCTGAGAAGGACTCAAAAATACGAGACTCCATTCTGTCTTTTTTTAGAAGTTAATAAAGGCCCAATTCTGCCACGGCTATAATTGTCAGTTTGGCCTAAGTCAGTGTTGAAAAGGACTGCAGGCATTTTTAGCCAAAGTTCATATGGCCAAATCTTACGTCTTACATCTGATTCTGACCCTGCTAGTAGAAACCTGGAGTAACCCTGAAGTCAATGGATTTGCACTAGTATAAATCTGGTGTGGGATAAGAAGCAGACTCTCAGCAATTCCTTTTTGGTAATCATTCAAAGTCAGTCAGAGCTTTAATGTTGTAAGATATGAAGAAGACCATAATAATCTAGCCTTAATGATCTGCCCTATAATCTTTACTTGCACAAAGCCATTGTTCACATTAATGAGAATTTTTCCTGAGAAGGAACACTTCATATTAATATTTTAAGAGGAAAATGTCACAGCATCTTCTTTCAGGATTCTTGTTTGTGGTTTATCAAAAAAACATCAAACATGACCCTAAAGGCATCAGGAGAAAAATCCTTTTAGCCTTTTCCCTGTTGGCGCAAATAATTTCACCAGCCACACAAAACTTTTCCACTCTCCATGTTCTTGGCTGTTTGATTGATGCAACCTGAACATTCATATGGCTTTGAAAAAATCAGGATCATTGGTAGCCAAATCTGACATGGCTGTGTTCTTGATCCTACTAAAATTGTTGGCATACCCAAGATTTAGGGGGGAAGGCAGTTAAATTTTTTTCTCCTGCCAGATTGGGAGCTGTAGATGAGATAGACATCTTTCTTTCTTACATCATAGGGAGTTCAGGGTGTAATGCACATGCAGGTTATAGTCTATGGGAATTTATTCTGCTGTCACTGAAATCAGTGTTAAAACTACCACTGATTTCAGTGTGAGCTGGAGCAAGCCTAAAGTTGTTCCTGCTTCTTGTCATTTGCATGTGCGGATTCGTTGAGAGTGGGCAATATGTTTAAAAAATCTACATACTCTTTCTTTGGCATGGCTCTCTATTTCATCCACAGTAGATGAATGTTGACTGCAAACTTTAATGTTGGTTTTCTCATGCATATTTTTCTCGTATTCTCGAACATCATCCATAGTCATATCTGCAAAAAGTTCAAAATGTTGGCATTTTCCATTAATTCAATGCAAACTTTAATAAATAGGAAGATGGTAGGGATAGATAATCTTTCAGCAGAAGCCAAAGAAGGGTTTTTGAAAAAAAAAAAGCGGGGAGCCAACTAGCTTTATGAAAAATTACTCATAAAGGTAGTTAAACCAGATGAGGAAAGTGGAAAAAGGTTAAGTCAAAGGGAATACAGAACAGGGAGGAGTGGAAATTGTTTAGGGGCATCTATGTAGAGTGAGCTAGGCAAAAAGTGTTGGAGTGCAGGCATAGGTATAGGCAAAGATCTTCTAAACTGACTTTAGAAGATACTCTAGAATAAAAAAAAAACCTCAGATATATCATAAAGATTTACTTACCTTCTAAGAAACTTTCAAAGAAAACTCTGTAGCATTATCTTTAGTACAATATGGCATGTTTTACAAAAAAAAGACACTTTCATTGTTGAAGCTCATATTGGCTCAAAATACAGAAGCCAACATAAAATCACCACACTAAGGCCAGGTACAGACATTACACTTTTACTGGTGTAAGTGATTGGAAACCTTTTTTTTTTTTTCTTAAAAACATTTTATTCATAAACCAGACCATAACAAAAGTCTCAAAACGGCCTCCAAGAGAGGCCTCACAAACCAGTCTATTCCTGTAACAGAACAGAAGTTTGGCGCACAGACTGGTTTAAAACTGGCAGAACCTGGTCTAAGATTTGCCACCCCCACCAAAGGGTGAACATTTGCTACCAATCTAAACTATGCCCCTTACAGAAAACAGTGTAATTTAGACTGATTCCACCTTGGGCTTTTTGATTACCTGTACCTAGCCTAAGTGATTTACTAGTGGATACTATAAAAAGTTGGCTTTATACAAATGAAAACAATATAGAACAGTCCTGAATGTTAAGAAAGGGTAGCATGGTCTGGTTATGTCTGATATTGTCAGTTTACAGAATAAAATGGTATATGACAGAGTCAATTAGAAGTCTGTTAAATGAGCTGTATTTGAGTACTAACAAATCCTTTCCTTATCTTAATTGCAAAAGGAAGTTTGGGTTTTATTGCATTTTAAGGTAAGAAGATAAGTAATCCAGTTAATCACAAGGGGCAGTACACTCACTGTCTTCAGTGCATCTAATTGTTTAGTTAGGTTTTATTCAATGTGAGAATCTGGTCCATTCTTTGCAACTGTTTGGTAACCACATTCCTTTTCAGTGTCCTGGAAGTATCCTGCGGTCTTTGTTTGTATGAGTTAAACTCGACTTCAGTGGCCTTTCAAATTTTTAAGTGCATCATTTACTAAAGATGTAATGTAAAGCTGAAATTTTCAGAGCAGCTAGAGATTATTGGGCTCTTGCTGCTTCCATTTTTCTCAAGTGTTTTCTGCATCATTTGGATATGTGGCATTTTATGACCTGCTGCTTCCTTTAGATCAGGGGTTTTCAACCTTTTTGGATTACTGTACCCCAGGCGGCTGAACATGGAGTGGGGGGGAAGCTGGATGTGGTGTGGCAGAAGCCGCCACTTGCCAGCTTCCCCCATCCTCTGCATTTGGCCAGGCAGGCAGCGCCTGGGCAGCAGTGTGGGATGGTGCATGGCACTGCTCCGTCCCCACCCACCCATGTTTCCCCCCTAGAGCCTTCTCAAGCACCTCTAGAGGTACAGCTATCCCCAGCTGACAACCCCTCCCTGTCTTATATGATATGAGGCTTGTTTCAGTTAACAAGAATACACGTGACATGGAATGCATCACTTATTCCATTAGTTCAACACAACAGAGTGCAGTACTTTTTCAGTAGTGGTTCCTGTCTCCTTTTTAATACTGATCACAAAGAAACATGAAATAACATTAAATGAACTATCATTTAACCTATTCTTTTTACTATTACCCAAAATGAAAAAAAACAAGCTCAGAAGCAATGTAAATCGCATGCTAAGGAGAAAATTTGCCAAGCAGAAAACATGCTCTTTATTAGCAAAGTCTGAATGAACAACAGTATGAAAATAGATGTACCTCAGGATAAGGTGAAATATATGTTAGTCAAATCAATTATAAAATACAGTAATACTCAACTCAGTAAAAACAACGTATTTTCTTTATTAGTAGTTGATTCTAACATGCAATGGGCCAGATTCTCAGCAGATGTAAACTGATACAGAACTCATTTGATTCTTCTGAGCTGGTTTACACCATTTGAAAATCTCTCCCAGAGCTTTTAGCTTTAAAATTATCACTACACATATTAGAGGGACACTGTCAGTTAAAAATGATATGTTTGAACTTTTCCTTCTCTCTGTCATTACGAGTACTGGGGGAAAAAATCCAATTTACATGATACCACATTGTATATTTGCTATTACATTTCACTCAGCTTCCCGAGCAAAATTAGTAGTATTTAGTCAATTTTCCATCCAGAATTTCATGCTGCAGTACAATGCTACAATAATCAGCTTGCAGATCACACAGGGGAGTATTTAAGTTAACTTCTTCCATTTATTTTCTGCTTTCCTTTTAGTTTTTTCCTTTGCTATAAAAACTTCCCATTAAAGTTTGGTTCGTAAATTCATTTTCTTGCTTTTTTACTAAGCCTGGTTTTGAGGCTTAAACTGCCTGACAGTGTCCCTTTAAAAACATTTCACTTGGTTTAAACTCTAAAGAGTAAGTATATATCAATAATTCTGTATATTGATAGCTCATTTACTTGTGAAAACAATTATTTTAAATGGGGTGATTCTAAGGCTGTGGTGGGGTGATATGTAAAGATTTTTCTACCTTTTCTTTTTAACTTTAAGTTTGTGCAGAAGGATTTTGTTGAACAAGGAGGAGATGACTCGTACTTAAATTTAAGCCCACCCTTACTTGTTTTTCTAAACTGGCTCTAAATGATGGTGTTGGAAATTCAAAGAAACAGTCTCGCCCCTCTCTTTTCACAAAGACTTACATGTATGGTGGGTACAGTCAAACTTATGTAAATGCTTCCATGTGAGTTATATATATTGTATTCCCATCACAAACAATTTACCACTTTTCACCAAATTTTGCCATCCGAATACACCTAAAACTTCTTTTGAACTCAAGAAGGCCAGATCCTGTACTGGTGTCCCCTGATAGAGCTCCACTGAAGTTAGTGGAAGTGCAGTAAGTTGCTCCAACATCAGATCTCACCAAAAAAGTTCTGACAGTTTGAGAACCACAAGCTCATTCTTTACTATGAGCCAGCTTCTGATGTTGTGTTTGGATGACATGTTGCAGGTTAAATAATCAGATTATAATGCTTTTTTTTAAGAGCATAAATTTTAGAAATCAGACGAACAGATGGGCAGAGCTTAGGAGTGACCTACAACGACAATCTGGCTTGATCCTGAAAGCTGCTGAGCAGCCCAGTCCTGATTCAGCAAAGCATTTAATCCCATGGTAGTCAATGGGGTTAGTCATGTGCTTAAAGTCAAACACGTACTTAAGTACTTTGCTGGATAAGGGCTGAACAGCATACTCTGAAAATTACAGGACTGATCTCATATACAGTTCTTCAAAGTAAACCTACCAGAGTAAGAATGTATAGGTAGATGCCTGTTTTCATCATATGGCATAGCTCCATTTTTCACATATTGACAATAAAATCAGATTAGACAGGAAATAGAAAATGAGCACAGTAACATGAAAAAATATATCCGAAAGCATGTGCACATGTAATAGGGGAAACTACAGTTCTGCCAGTAAAAATGTGGATTAAATAGTGACCAATTTTCCAGGTAGAGCTCTGGAACAATGATGGGCATTAAAAATACACCAAGAAGGTACAGATTTTATCAGATCTCACTTTCTCTTTTGCTCAGTGAATTATGCAATTCCTTCTGAATTCCAGTTATGCAATTCTGAATGTTACTGCTCTCTCCTGTTGTACTTGCTGATATTCCTTCTTATTTTGGTGTGATTTCTTTCAAAATTTCTCTGTTTGAGTCACTGAGATTTAAGAGAACATAACTGATCTTTGTGGCAATCTGCTTGCCTCTTCTCTTTCCCTTCTGAACTGTCTTCTTGGTCGTGAAGCCATCTTAGTCATTCAAATGCTTTCCTGATCATACCATACCTTCTGACTTCATATCATGTGTCTGGTACTTCGTCAAACTTCTTTAAGATTCCAAGCCCATCTTGGCTTCCACTAATGTGTCTTTGTTTCACTCCTCAATACATAGTATCATCAGATCTGTCAGGCACAGCCTGTGTATGCAGTCAGGCTGCTCTATCCTTATTTAAACTCTACCTCTTAAACCCTTCTTTGATTAGTGTATCAAGTCATGCATAAAGACCAATCAGGGCTTATGAAAGGCAAATTGAACTCCAATGTTATGGAAATTGTTAAATTTTGTAAGAAATGTGAACACAAATGGACTTTTTGAAATAAATAATTGACAGTTGAAAGCATGGGATTCAGCAAACATCAGCAGTGAACACACTGTAAAATATCTCATTTTCTAATCTATTGTTAGCTCTGAAACTAGTAGCATCATTGTGTCCTACACGTGCAAGACAAGGTACCCTCAAAATCCTTTAACCTGGTGGATGCGTGCTGGCAACTCTTTCACATGAGGAAACAGAGATAAAATACAAGCACTATCTTACTAAGTTATAAGTTAACTTTATAAATTAAAGTTATTGTCAGATTTACAGTCAAATAGCAAACCGGTTCATTCTGAGTGCAGCAGCAGTGGGTTATTCATTTACAGTCTCTCAGTTACCTTCTGAACAATGTACAATGGCTTACATTTTTAAGTGAGAAATATTTAACTGGACTCTTCAGAACCAGTACTATAGACCATTATAGTTGTTTTAAATATGGGTTTAAACAACATTGTTCATTAAGCCACATGGAATACTTAGCTCTTTATTTCCATGCATGCTTTTCTGGAAAACTATACAACAAAATTTCTGAAAAAAGTCTAAATGCAGAGGCATTAACATTTAGACAAAAGTATAATCTAAGATTTTGCTTAGCTCAAAATCATTATTTGAACAAAGGCATAAGAAGCAAATTCTTCAGCAATTGTTAATTTTCACAGAAAAAAAATGATGTCATTAATTCTATTCAACTTTGTAATTAGCTAAACTCATCCCTGGTGTGACAGCAATGATGCCAACACATTTAAACTAAGGGCAAATTTGTTTCAATTCTTAAAAGAAAGTTTAACCACTGTTTTACTTTTCTATATTGGAGCCTGACATAACTGTACTGTGCAATTTACATTACATGGGCATTTGTTAGTTTTTATTTCTTGCCATAGAGTGGGACACTGTTTCTTGAATGTGTTGCACATGAGGAAATGGCAACTCATAGGTTCCCCTGCACTAAAACAATTAGAGAACATATCATATTGGAAGTGTAAGAACAAATGAAGGATCAACACCTATATAGAGGTAACCCTGGCAAAATTTTCAGTAGCTCTCAATCTTTTTGAATCAGTTCTCCAGTACTCAAATTTTACTTCATCATTCATTAGTCTTCTCAAGCAGACAGTTTCTATGGCCTAAAGAAGGAAAATCCTAGTCCTTCCCATTCAAAGGTCAAACTGAGCTCCTTGTACAGAGCTGCAGATTCATAGATGCTAGGGTTGGAAGGCACCTCAACAGATCATTGAGTTCAACCCCCTGCCTGGGCATGAAAGAGTGCTGGGGTCAGATGACCCCAGCCAGATACCTATTCAGCCTTATCTTGAAGACCTCCAAGATAGGGGATTGCACTACCTCCCCTGGAAGCCCATTCCAAATTCTGGCAGATTGATAATCTACAGAAGTCCATTTTACACACTCACCATTTTTTAAAGATCAAGTTCCCAATAATGTTTTACAATCTGCATGAGCAGGGGTGCCTTTTGTGTAAAAAAAGATATTGTTCATATTGGGAAATAAAGATTCAGATTCTTCTCCTTTCACCATTGCTATACAGAGTATGGTGAGCCAACACTGCATAATGGGAGCACAAGAACTGTCCAATGCATAAGAAAGATTTTCAGTACAGTTCTCCTGACTCATCTTATGAATGCAACCAGAAACTTTACATTCCATGCTGGCTACAGCTGCTTCTCTGATGCTGATTCCTATGTAAATTGCTCCATTCCTGTTATGATTTTCTGAGTTCTCTTATGCAAGTGACAGAAGAGGAATTCCTCAGCCTTTAGTTGCAATCTGCGCTGAAGTTCATCAGCAGCCAAAACACTGGCAGAAACAACTATGTGGTCATGCATCTTGGATGTTCTTTTTCATTGAATGCCACACAGACAGAACACTTGTTTAATTACACAAAGAAATCCCACAAAATGAGGATATGTCCTTGGGCTATTGACAGAAATGAAAAACAAGCTGAAATACTGCCTTAAATTGTTAGATTTTTCCAAATTTAGCCAAGCAGTCAATAAATAGACACAATAGCCACGTCCAGACAAGCACGAGCATGTGCTTGTAGCAGCACAGATTTGTGCTGCTACTTTGTGTCACAGTGTGTGCCTCTGCCCATGCGTTTTGTTGGGGAACACGCTGTCCTCCTAAGGGCAACCTGCCCATGCCCAGCTCCTCCTGGATCCTGGCATGCTGCTGTAACCGGGGAGGGGACTGGCTGGGGCACAGGGTTCCTGTGTGGGGCTAGCTGTCAGGCCACCCCCATGCTGAGGGACCTTATACCCCAGTCACCTGGGGAGTGGCCCAGGGCCTGGGCATGCTCCCCCAGCTCCACAGAACCCCTGTGCTGCCTGCTTCTCTGGCTCTACATGTCCCAGCACATGCTATTTTGGTGTGCTTCGTTTCACTTTTTTTTCCAAGGATATTTTTTTTGCTACTGGGATTTCCTGGTAGCAAATTTTGTCCCCTGGGCTGCAAATTAGCAGTGCTGCACATGGTTTAACATGCAACATATATGGTTTGTGGCACCACAAAGAGGTGTGTGGTGCCACAAACTGCATATGCATGCACATGTGGGCATGGCAAATAGTTTCTGTCAGCACTGCTGCCTTCTTTAGATACCATGTAAATCAAATACTTGTGATCAGAGTCTACTGCATAAAGACCAGTGCACATTTTATGTCACAGTTCAATGTACTAAAAGAATAACAAGGTACACATTGCTGTTTGTTACTTGTAATCAGCACTATCTATCTATATCAATTCATTTATCTCAAAAATCAAATTTTCTCTCTGAAAAGGAGATGATAAAAGATGATGGAAGATAAACACGCCCCATGATAGCGATATAAAACAAAGCTTAAGGAAATGAAGGAGCATGGTTTTCATTAGAAAATAAATGTAGAAATAAGTAAAACTAGTATTCGTAAACTCTCATTTGTATCTAGAGGATTCTTGATGTCTGAGCATTGATTCTAGGTGCTTTTGAAAGCTTATAACCATAGTTCATCAAATAAAAGTTTGCGGAGGTATGGAACATATGCCATATGAGGAAGTCCAGCTCATTTTCAGTTGTTTAGAGATGCAGAATCCTTACTGCTTTACAAGTGTCCCGAAATTAAAAACCCCGGAGGAAAAATAAAAGACCCATTTTAACTCTGCCAGAATGTTTATGACTGCGACACCATCATACATGTATTCTCATGCTTTATTAAAACTGTACAATAAGAGAAGTTGTGATTTTAAAAGCAAATTCTTTTTTCGTTTCTAACTAGTCAGTACTCCATATATGCAAGCAGATTCTTAGCTAATGTAATTTTGTGAAACCAAGGGTGCTATGCCAGTTTACATTAATCAGGAGTAGTCCTGGATGGTAAGCAAGATAATCAAGGTGCCTAGAAGCAAGGTAACATAGGATGCTTCCGAGCGCTGAATTCATTATTCTGTGAATCAGGCTTATATGTCCCAAAGGTTATTCACTGAAGAGTCCAAAGCAGTGTTTCTGTGAACCTCAAGGAGATTCTAACTGAATTTTACTTTTTAAATAGATTTCCAAATTGCAATTCTCTACATTTTCTAAATGGAGCTACATATATCTATGATAATGAATACTTTCATGAAACAATCTGTAAAAGGCACAAACCTGAATGCTTATTTGTGCACTGATAAAATGTAATAGATTATTTGATGTTCACAATTACCCTGTACAATTCAAAGCACCCATTCCTGCAGCTGCTGCATGGATTCAAAGGGAATTTAGTGCATGCAGCTGCTGTTGAATCAGACCCAGTAGATTTTAATTTGTAGCTGTTATATCCTTTTTTTCCCAAACAGGACTGCAGAACTCTGTGGGGTTTTTTCTATATTGCATGTTAACACTTTAAAATCCATTCCGAAAACCTGAAATTATGCTGGAAATAACACGGGCCAAATGGAGACCTCAAGGACCTGCAATATGGAGATGATTCTACATTAGTGCTACAAAAGCAGAGTTAATATTAGGCACTATTTTCAATATAGATTGATCCTAACCTGGACTTCAGTGAACTTCCCAAAATGCAGAGTGGTTGGATCATGGGCATATATATGCTCTAAAATGCACGAAATTGTATGTACTGTCCAACTCTCTGAATACTATCTGACTAGCTCTGGCAATGAAGGATCTGCTGAAAGCACGGTCTGTGTTTGAAGGCAATGAGATGGGATACAATGGGATGTAAAGGTAATCCCCACTCTCAGTAAAGCTGTTTGGCATGTACAAGGCAAATGAATTATCTTTACATTCTGGGCTTTATGGTCAGTGAAAGTAAATGGAACTGTTTCCATTTATTTCAGTGGGTTTGGATTAGTTCCTTTACAAAGCTGTTTTGTTAATTAATTTTGGAAAGACAACTTACCGTACCACTCATCAACCCATGCAAAAGCTTGTCTGTGACCAATCAGTAATATGTCTCTGACCACCTGTGGAATAAGAAAAATGGTTAAAGTTATCTTTTGTACCAACCAAAACATTTTAGAATAACAAGCTAGGGTGGCATCATATTTTTTCTACAGAATCTAAGAATATAAAATCCTAAAATCTGAAACTCTAAAAAGAGCTTTGGTGACGTATGCTATTTGGGAACAGATACAACAAATGCATTAATTGTTGGCGAGGAAACTGGAACTCCCTTCTCTTTCATCTTTCTTTTCATCTCTTGACAGTTCTTCTCTTGTATAGAAAGTTGATAAATGTAAAGAATCCTACCACATAGCGATTGTGTCATTAATTAATTAATTCTTCGACAAGTAGATTGGAAAACTTCCACTACCTGCCAGAGCTATAAAAATTTCTGGACACTTCTGTTATGTGAAAGTTACTCACTTCTACTTGTAGAATACGCCATTTTTTAATCTTTGATGATTAAAAACTTTAGCAGATTATATACACAGAAAACTCTGTCCAAAAATATGAGTCAAAACCTTTATGAAACATTCAGATGTTTAAATGAAGAGATTGAATTCCAAGGATCTTGCTGCATTGGAGAAGCACCTGCAACTGCAGGTTTATCATGTGAGCTCTCCGAACATGCACTAAGGCATCTGAATTCAGCACTGAGAATCAAACACGCAATGAAAATGAGCTACGGTATCAGTGTCAAGCCTTCTGAACGTCAGGAAATCAAAATCATAAGATATAACAACTGTAGTTAAATCTAACACAGCTGTCTAAAATCTGGCATTCAATTATGGTTTAATATTTTACCTCTTAACTGTCTTAAATATCTCTGCAAGTGGTCTGTGAAGAAATTAAAGCATTAAAGGAATAAACAGTTTCCAGGACCTGTAGACCTTAGAAATTCTGGGTCTGATCCTAAGTGAATTTTTAATTGGCCAAAATCAGAAGTGATGGATAAGTTGGACACATTAATATTAACTCATCTTAAGAGCTGATTGCACTCTGTTAACCTAAATCTGCTTGCCAATCTTGAATCCTACCAATTTGTAGACAAGCCTAACATGGTTATACTGTGTTTTAGGGAAGAAGTCTGAGGTGCTTGCTTGAGACTCAGTGTTGCCAGATGTATGATAACTGTCCTTGTTCTGTGGTTGATTTATCCTGGTGTGACATACAATAGATACTTGCAAATTTGGGCAAAATATACAGTAATTCAGGAAGATCCAAAGCTTGCTTGTATTTGAAGGAAAATGTTCATAGTCAATTAATTTTTCATCTTGAGTCACCTTAAATTGTCAGTCCCATGCCTTGTGCATGTGGATGTGCTTGTAGGCATGTTACACACATTACATTTTTGCAATTATGATAATTTTTGTTAAATACGTTTGAAGTTCAAGCATACTAATTGCCATTTTTCAAATCTAACAACAATGGGCTCAGGAGACCCAGGTTAAAGTCTCTGTTCCACCACAGACTTTCTTTGGGATCTCAGGTGAGTGAGTAAGCCTCTCTGTGCCTCAGTTCCTCCTCTGTAAAGTGGGGATAAGAGCACTGACCTGCCTTGCAGGAGTTTGTGTGAATTAATATACAAAAAGCTATGAGTTGCTCAGACACTCTGACTATTGGGATTTTCTAAGAGGTTATGAGAGAACAGGGAAAAGGCCACTTTGGGTTTGACCCTCTAGCCTCCATCTCCTGGCAGTAGTGAAGTTATTTACGTGTCACAAGAGGTGTGGTTTTTTTTTTTTACAGCAGTAAATTGATTTTTAATTATGTACAATAATACTTCATAACCTGTGGGTAATTAAAAAAACAGCTGTCACCAGAGCAAATGGTAGAAGTTCAATTTTAATTCCAGTTACACTGATTTCTTACTAATGTAGCTCCAGCAGTAAGATTATGGTTAGAATCCAGCTTTTACATGTTTCCTGATGAGGTTGCCAGGTTTTTCGTTCTTAGCATTACAGGTTAGCTGACTAGTACAATGAGAAAAAAGGACCCTTTATTCATTCATTCATTCATTCATTCATTCATAAGATGTAGGCAACCTTGGAAGTCACCGGGCAGGAAAGACAACTGGGGTCAAATGACCCCAGCAAGGAGACCATCTAGTGTCCTCTTGAAGATTTCCAGGGTAGGCACCTCTGGAGGGCTGCATCCAAATATTTAAACTATCAAAGCTAAGGTGGCCATCAAATTAAAGTAAATACTAGGCCTCATTCTGCTCTCAGATTCAATTTACTGAAAATGATTGCTGTTGTCACTGATGTAAAACCAAGTGAGGGGGCAGAATCAGATTACTAGATATAATTAGCTAGGTCACATCCCCAAAACTTTAGAACAATAAAGATATTAAAAGATTTGGGTAAAAAAGGGACAGGAAAAAATATTTCAGCCTAGAAACACTGTATTCTAAATGTAGCCTTTGAATGCTCAGAAGTCTCACAATAAAGCTGTTGTCATTGGGACGAGGATGAGTTTACCAGCAGTGGAGGTCTCTGGGGAAGGCTGCAGGAAGAGAGGTTATTTGTTCATCACACGCAAGGACTGCAGCCCTGGAGCTGCTCCCGCTGGCTGTGCTCAGAGACAGGCCAGAAAGTGAACCCTGGAGCCAAACAATTCCAGTCTTTGGGGGTAGTTTGTATTTAGAGAGAAATTTTACAGCTGGCCTCCATCTCTTTAATGGGCAAATAAAAACTTCCATCTGCAAATACCCTTGGAAATCAGGAAGGAATAGAAGCAGTTTAGAGCTGAACTCCCTGGCTCAAGCTATCTTGAGGCTTGTACAGATGCAGGCTAGTGCTCCAGTTCAGCTGGTACACTAGATCTGCTCACATACGGAGCACGTGCCGTTAATGTATAGCTGATCACTGACCTTGTGTACGAATTGTTCTACTCTGGTTTGAAGCCCCCAGACTTCAAATTTCACAGTCACCAGTTTGTAGGAGCACATGATTGGTTGTTGAGTGTCTCTCCAGCCTTCTTTTAGCAGGCCTCTGCCAGTCTTCTGTGACTTGAAATGTTTAGGATCCTGCAAAACAAGGAAGACTGATTGTAAGACTTTGGTGGGAAAGTCTTTACTTATTAGTTTGCTGATGTCCCTGTTTTAAGTTAAAATGAACCATAGAAACACGTTAAGAAGTATTATGGAACTATAACATGAAGCTGCTTAAATGAATAATGGGACATGGTAAAATACATAAAGCTCCTGAACACCATGTCCATTTTGGGCTTAGCTATGTCTCACCCCTATAACATATGCACTCACACATGGCACATGCAAGGATGTAATTGAGACAGATCACATGCATTTGCTTCAACTTATTGTCAAGATCTGTGGCTCACTGTATTCGTTCTCCATGGTACCCATGATAATAGGAGCTAGTTCACTGTATTGGGCATTATAGTGCAAAAGCAGGGATTTGCTCACCACAGGAGCCAGAAGGAGTGATGTCTCTTGAACCTAATCCTTAAATATATCCTTAAAAGAAACCAGTAAGGAAAACAGAAGTTATTGTGCCATGTACATAGTATGCATACACCTTGCCTATTTCTCATCCAGGAACTGCATGTCAGTTGGATGGAAGAGCAGCAGAATAAACTCAGAGATGAAAAAAACCGAACCCCAAACACAGAAAACCTTCATTATAAATGTCTCAGATGGAGGAGCGGTCACTTTGCAAACTTAATCAAGTGCATTATTTTCTAGATGACTTGTACCTTATGTATTCAGTTATGCTGGTGTGCATTCACAGAACGTGATGAAGTACGTTGTTGCCTATGAAAGCTCACGCCTCTCTGACCCAGTTAGTCTCTAAGGTGGTGCCATCCTGCTCTGCCTTCTGCATGACTTCAGATTAACACGGCTAACTATCTCTTGGATATATGCTTGTGCAAAGCAAATATAAAGAAGCCACAAAGTGCTATATCCTGACGTGGCAACATTTTGCATCCAGTTTGCCTAGATGTAAAGATGACACATGGCATGAGGGCAGTGGAGAGTCAAGCTCCCAAGGTTTAAGAGAAATAGGAGCAGCGAAAGATTACATGAAGAGATTTCCTCTTCTGTCCCTGAGGCTGATCCTAGGAACTGGTTGTAAGGAAAGTAGTTAGATGCTTTTGAAGCTCATGAGTGTCACATTATGGATGTAAATCTACACTGAGCAATGTGCATAGATCCATCATCTATTTTAAGGGCCTGACAATGCCATTGTAAATTCTAAGTTAAATATCCAGATAACTAGCTGAGTACAAGACTCTAGCAATGCAGCAATCTCCAGTTACAGCTCAATCACAATACTTTTGGACAAAACCCTGAAGATCTGTAATTTCAACACAAGCTACTTGATTTTCCAGTAAGTCAAGGAGAGCTGAGAATACATTGTTACATTTATAGTCTGAAGGTAGAGCAAAGCCAAGATAACAATTGCTACTGAAAACAAAGATTATATCTAGACTTGATTCTTAAAATGAAATAGGTTTCCATGTTCTCAAAACTCACTGAAAATATAATAAAATGAATTTAAAAAATGGGGAAGCTTTGGTTATGAGAAGAAAGCCAGCATATATTCAGGGTTTACTTTCAACAATAAAAAAGATGTCCTTCATTTAAGTGGCTATCCAAGAAATACTTAAGAGAGTAGCTGCAATTTATTGCACAAGTATGTTAATTTTTGTCTATCCAACCTTATGCCTACTCTTGCTAATTATATCTTTTAAGTCTTGGAGAGAATTTACAATTAAATAGTCATTTTCAAAATATGGGGACTGGGAAGTAGTAATGATTAGTGAAGTAGTAGTAGTACAATGTACCTCCTTTAATCCATACTAAACATCAAGCCCCGGAGGCTATGATCTCAGCAAGCTTATGCTTAAGTCCTTCCCTATTTAGGAACATAATTAAACGTACACTTCAATATAAACGGTGCTGAAGTGATAACATAAATAAGAGTCTGGATAAGGATGACTTAAGGAAGGGGAAAATTGGTGAATATGTTCTTTATTTTCCTAATGTTTATTGTTAGTGCCAATGGCCCAGCTTCTGATTTTGTTCATAAAACTGAACGAACCTTGCTCTACTGTTTCACTTTTTTAACTAGCCTCTAATGAAGTGATGTTCTTCCCATCTTTATGTACGTCATTCCTTTTATTACTTTCACATCCTCCTCCATGAGCAACATGTTTGCAATACACTCTGGTTTTTACAAGGAAAAAGAAAACATCATCACAGAAAACAAAGCAGCTACATCACATTTCAGAATAACATACCACTGTACATCACAAATCACAGGTACATAATGTCTGCCCATCTTCTTATTCAATAAAACTTGACCTTAGCTTGGTCTGGATATTTTCCAGTTGAAAAGAACTGTTGTATAGATGATAACTGCCTGAAGCGAGCAGCGCAATAAAAAAAAATATGAGAATCAAAAAGACTGGAGACAAAGAATTATAGCAGATAGAGCCATAAGTAAGGAAACCGGTTACAACAACTATCTACAATTATTTTGAATATTCCTACCAAAGCTGAATGCAGTGAGCAACTATTTTTAAGAAATCAGGCAGAACTCAAACAGAAATACTGATTTCAATGAGATAACTGTTACAGCCCTCAAGTCTCTTTTCTGGTATTATAGCAGAGGTAAAAAAGAGGATTTTACACTTCTCATGTTCTCTCATATAATTGCGTATTTGTCTGCTAGGATGTAATACTGTCAGAGATCGTCTCGGAGATTTGATGATAAATAATATGTATTTAAATCAAGATTTTCAAAAAGTGATAGTGATTTTGGGTACATTGGTTTTTAGACTGCCCAACTTCAGATGCTGTAAAGGGGTCTGATTTTCAGAAAACACAGAGTACACATCCTCTAGAAATCAGGCTACTTTCAGATTTCTCAGAATAAATATCCAAAATCACTAGCTTACAATCAAAAGTCACACCATAATCTCTCTTGGTTCCTTCAGGAGCATATTTAATAAAAGCATGGTGGTACAACAGCTCATTTAACATAGTCCCCCTTACCTTGATATTTGACTTAACTTAGATAGATAGGAGTTTATCATGCCATTTACAAGGCACGTCTACATGGGCATTAATAGTTACGGCTCATTAAGTTTAGTATCTGTAATAACAGGTCAGGTACTAACTAAATGCACACTAACTGGCACTAGTGCACAGTTGCATTGGCACACAGCTTTTAGTGACGCTAATGCACAGCAGACTAATTCTACTGGGCATTAGTGCAATAGCACAGCTTTGCTGTGACACACTAGTGCTCAGTAGAATTACTCTACTGCACATTTAATATCTCATGTAGATGTGCCCACAGTGTCATTAATTCTGACTGTCCATTGCCAATGATAATATCCATTTTTTTGTTCAATGACTCTAGTTAAGAACTGTGTCAGCCAATCCATTTACTGTTAAGAATTTTGGAGAAAAAATTTCAAAAACGATTAAGTGATTTAGGAAGCTGAGTCCCACTTTTAGAAGTGATTTACAGTATATCTTTGTAGAGCCTGACATTAAGAATACTTATGTCTGTGTAACTTGAAAATAAGTTTCAGGAATCTGAATTGTTTAGATGTTTTTGAAAATTTTGCCATTCATTCCTTTAAGGAATTTTTCTTGTATTTGCTTTTTCGGATAAACTAGTATTGTATTAGTAGAGAAGAGAAGCTTAACAGGCTGATGATATTGCTAATATTTCAGTTTTGGCCAGCAGTAAGAGTCATGTTTTTTGTCCATATAGTCTATGGTAGTTAAATCCAGAGATTATTTTGATCCATGAGGAAAATAAAGATCAGGACTCTCAGCATTATTTGATGCATTTAACTGTATACTTTCTATTGCATCAAATATTATTTTCTGGATTCAGGACGCCTAGATCCTGATCAGTTTGCTTTCCCAATTTATTTGCACTCCAGTATTTATTAGCAGTGTGGATGCTCCTTTGACATCAGTAAGGAACTTCCTGCTCAGACTGCAATAATAGTGAATTATTGCCGATTGCTTTTAAATTCATTATTTAGATAAAGTCTGTCCGGAAAACATATTATTTCTTCTAGATTTCTAATTTGTCAACCTGATAGCCTGTGGGTCAGAATCTCTTTGGGATCTTGTATTCAGATGCTGTCTTAAAGAATCCTGGTTTTATATACTCACAACTAGATTTTTTGGAGCAAGGACAGTCTTTTCCTTGTGTATGAATACATTGCCTAGAATAATGAAACAGTGGTCCTAGTGAGATCAGTAATGTTTGTAGATCTTACTACATTACAAATTATTTTTGGTAGTGATGATGATGATGATATAGGCGCCTACAACTTTAACTGTTACATAAATCACCATTTTTTTTCTGTGATATAAATCACCATTTTTTCCCCATCAAGGGTCTTGGAGAGATGCACTGTGTGAAGTGCTTCGAACAGTGAGTGTACAGACATGCATAGCCCAAGAGGCACTTCAGAAACAACTCTCAAAAAGTGAGGAACATCCTTGAAGTACTTCCTTTTGAAGCACTCGCTGGAATGTCTGTCTCCTCAAGTGGTCCCCCAGCACTCCCCTGGGCTCTGCCTGCAGGCACAGCAGGGCAGTTCCCCAGTGAGCTTTCTCCTGTGTGCTCAGCTATCCTCAGGCATGCAGGGATTCCTGCTCATGCTTTCGTGGCTATTTTGAAGCCCTCTGTGGCAGTCAGGGAGAGCTGTGTGTATGCAGGGGGTTGAATGGGACGTGTTCTGGGATTCAGAGTGCTTTAAATGTACGTCTGACCATGGCCAAGGTAAACCTTTAGATAAAAAGAGGCACATTCACTTCTGAAATCAGAGACATGTTTATAGTTTGTCTCAATAGCTACATTTTCAAAAACTGTCAATGAAAATTGAACAGGTATTTAAATCACATGGACATCAAATCACGTGTTGATAGGGTTGTGAGGGAAAGCAAGGGTCATTTAAGACTACCCCCCTGCACAAATTGGGGATGTTTCATTTCTAAAATTACCCTGTACAAATGCTAATCCAGCCTCTTCTTGAAAATCTCCAGTGAAGAAGATTTTACAGCTTTTTTGAGCATCTTGTTCTACTGTCCTACTGTTATGACAGTGTGAGGATATTTTTTCTGAGATTCAGTTTAAGTCTGTGTTGCTAGAGTGCTTTTCGTGCTGCCCTCTCTGGTAAGGGAGAACAGCTGTTCTCCCTTTTCTTTACAGCTTACATTTCCAACTCATTATTCTTGTCTCTTGCGTCTGGGTCCTCTCCAGTTTCTCTACATCCTTCTGAAAACACAGAGTTCAGAAATGCATACAGTATTCTAGTAGAGGCATAACCCAGCTGAGTCAACTTGATAGTATTATCTCCCGTATCTTGCATATAATACTCCCATTTATGCAGCCTAAAATTGCATTTGCTTTTTTATGTTACATCACATAGGACTTGATATTTTTGCTCAAAACCAGAACAGCATTAGGATGCTGCAAAAGCAATGTTGTTCTCTTGGAAGTTAGCCCAGCAAACACCTGGATTTAGTGATAAAAACTCTTCTTAGCCCACAAACAGGCCATGGACATCCACTGAAATGTTTCTGACTGAGAATCCTTGCACAGTGCCCACATTTTGGCTCTCTTTAAACCTACCCATCTGCTTGAAGGACAGTATGTCTAGTCACAAATTGGCTGGATTGTTATAAGTTGAGATGTGCCCTACACATAGGTCAACAGGCAACTTGCATAACCTAAGAAACACATTTTTAGGGGAGTCCTTGCCTTCAAAAATTTGAATGCACAGGTACCTGAGGCTGCGGAAAGGGAATGGAAAGGGAAGGTTCACAACTGTATTTCCACTGTGCTGCACTGAAAATAAAGAGCCAAATCCTGATGATGATCTTTTAGTACTCAGTTCTTGCTTTAGCAACCTTGCATTCCATCTGAAGGGAGCTTGGGCCTTGCAAGGACAAGGTACAAAGTGAGCAATGTGGCTAAAGGGGGCACAAAGCACTGATGTGGCTCCATTCACATTATGAAAAAGTTGCAATGCTAACTGGTTGCCCATCACTTTGAAACATTTTCCCAGTCTGCCACCCACCGTCAGTCTCACCCTTGTGAAGGGCAGGGATATTTTATAAAGGCTCATTATCATAGGCCCCCATCCTATAGTTTGCACTGTTATGATATCTAAGTGCCTGACCCAAAACCCTGGAAGTAACTGGGAATTCTTTTTCTTGTGTTCACTGGCCCTTGGATCAGGCCACAAGTACCAAATATTGTTCCAGGTTCTTAATAAATACTAAATTTTCAAGAAATCATCTTTGCTGCTGGGACTACAGTTTGCTTGAGTGAGTTTGCCTGAGTGACTGGGTTGATACTGCAATCTGCCAGGAGGGACAACTCAGATATGTAGTTCATTTTCTAATCACGAGTTGCTTCTGATAAATATCAAATGAGGCACATTTCCTAAGGCACTTTTGAAAAGGGTACTTAAGTTCTTTGAAAATACTATAAAAATGACCAAATAAAGGAAATGTTAGGATAACTACATTATTTTTTTTCCACCAGTGGTTCAGGTACTTCTGCCCTGCGTGTTTTCAATAGTCAACTTATCTTTCTACTTTCCAGAATAAATGCTCATCTCATTTACAATGATAGGGCTTTCATCTACATTTATTTCTCTGGACATTAAAAAGAAGTTCTTTTTCCAAATCTGATTTGAAACTGATCTAAGATCTTGCATAGAAGGGTAATCATCATGCTTCTGGCTTCATTTTTAAAATTATATTCTACTGGAACCCAAGCACACAGACACCAATATTTCTGCTTTGTTAGCACTTGATACCTAAAGTGCTGTTTTTAAACCACTCTGCAGCTGGCAGTAGAACATGCTGCAAACATGGAGCAATTTGTGCTATTCCCTTGCAAAATGAGTCTGTCAAATAAGCCTGACTCATAAATTATCAAATATCAAGAGGAACAGGGAAGAGCACTCTAAACCAAATGAAGAAAAGAGGTACCAGCGAAAGCATAATATCAATAAAGTAAAAACAGTTAATCAAATGGGTAAACATTATGTGATGATGCTCTAAGCCAGTGGTGCCCAACCTTCTGGCCTTCAGGCTAGATGAGTGGAGCAGGGTCTATCTGTAGGCTGGATCCTGCACAGGGTTGATGCATGGGGACAGTCCAGGGGCCCAGATCTTACCACAGAACAACCTGTGTGCGCCAAATCTGACTCTCTGTGCCAGCACAGCCCCATGCGCTGATGCGACCTGACATGCAGGATCATATCATTTGGCCCATGGGCACTCTGTGGTTGGAAATCTAATGGCGGGGAAGCAGTGACAGTGTTAATTGCTGTAACCTATGCTCCTCTACTGCCTAATTTCTGGATCACTGGGGAGACCTACAGGCAGGTGACACAGCTCTGCTGGCTGCAACTGGCCTCTGCTCTACACCACTGATTCTGAGGCCAGAGTTAAAGTCAGCTCCCAAGAGAGGCAGGCTATCACTGCTCTCGTTTCTACCTCTGCTCAAAGGCCTCCAAGATTCTTCTTTCCAGGCACGAATTCTTTACCTTAAATTCCTACTATGGAATATTCTACCAACAGATATCCGTGATGCACATTTTTTTCTTGTAGGCTGAAGTCCAATTTGTTTGCTGTAGCATTTCAGAACTAATCCGTCATGATTTTGTTTTGATCTATGTGACCTGGCATTTCATCACCAGCTGCGATGGGTGGGCTTTGAATACGAGACTGAACAGACACAGCGTTCTGCAAGCCTATACTGATGCAAAATGCTACTGTTGTGATATTTATATTTCATACTGTAAGATATTTGGCGGTTTTTTGTTTCGTTTTTTTTTTTTTTCCTGACAGTCAGTTAAATCCTGTTTTACCCCAAGTGGCAGGACAGTTTTGAGGTGGTAGACCAATGCCAATATTTTATTTTTGCAAAATGTGTATTATAAAGAGGTGGCTCTGTAGTACTGGGGGGCAGGCAGGAGATCAATATATAAGTGGCCTTATCTGCATGGGGAATATGTATTGGTATAGATATTTGAGTATAATGTAGCTGTTCTGGAATAACACACCTGTATAAAAACTCTGTTTTGGAATAAATGTGATTTTATTCTGGAATAATTAACTTGGCTTTATGAGTAAATGACTAAAGTTATTTTTAGTCTGCAACAGAGTGCCCAGAAGGGAGTTATTTTTGTATAGCTATTGCAGAACAATCATCCCAGAATAATGATCCTGGTCAAATTCCCTATGATTGATGGGCAGAACAAAAAGAGGGTTAAACATATTAGGCAAAAGGCTGCTAAAATACTCTATTGTAACCCTTGTGTTTCTAGATTTGGGCAACTGCTCTACACATACATGGAAGTGAGTGCAGAATATAGCACCCAGCGCTGAGTACTGGTCCAGCACAGAGTACATGCAACTTTTCTCTCAGAGGCTTAACTCTATTGTACAGAGAGAATTCTGGGTTTTTTCCTTCTACTATGACATATTAGAAAGCAGAGATGATTGGCAATAATTGGAAGGGCCCTAGATTTAGATTCAAGAGTCACCATCAGAAGACAGCACAGAGGTGGTGGGCATGGAGGACACTAGAATCTCCTCCACTTGTACGAGTAGTTCTCGCCAGATAATTTAATGCACTTCCACTCTGGTAATTGAAGTAGCGGTGCTATTTCAATTAACATCATTCCTATGCCTGAGGTGTACAAGGGGGGTTGTTATGGTATTTCGAAGGCACCTGGACAGCAGCAAGCTGGACTCATTACACTGCAGCTGTGTTACCCTGAAACGGAAAAAGAAACTGAAGGCGAAAACTGTGGCAGCTGCATGAAATCTAACTATTTGGAAATCATTTACAGAGTTTATTCCCTCTCTGGCACCTTTAATTGCTGGGCTGTCATCTGGAAATGAAACCTCATTAGTTCGAAAACTTAAATATGATGGCAAAGAATATTTTGTACAGAAGTCCACAGCTCTGGTAAATGTTATATGTGAATGGTTCACCTGAGAATCCATTCCTGAGCAGTAGTTCAGTTCCCTTCTCATCAATAATTCAGATAAATATTTATAACTCTCTCTCTCTCTCTCTCTCACACACACACACACACACGCAATACACGGTGATGAGGTGTGGCATAAAGGTGTTATTGGCATGAGTTCAGGATACTCACCAATAATGACGTCAAGCATGAACTATGCAGATCATCCCAACCTGATGCCAGTAAAGCCACTCCACATCACCCTGTATTCCGTGTAATAAATACAAGTTTGGATAGACAGAAAAGTAAGTACACACACACATATATGGAGCTATCATAGAGATAAAAGGCCAGTCACTAAATCTGAAATTGGATCCAAACATCCTCAGATCTGAAACATGCATCAAAAATTTTTTGTTTCAGATTTGTGAAACAACCACAGTGAAGACATGGCAGCCTTGGTGACTAGCTCATGCTGAAGTCTGTGCTTCTACTGAGCTTGTTACTTAAGCTGGCTAGTTCAAACTCCATATGCCTACATGTATGGCAGTCACACTTTAACCTGCTGGGCAGATAAAGCCTGATACAAATGTGGTAGAAGAAATAAGATGAATCACACTTAACATTTTACTGATCCATGTTTTGGCTTAAGCTTATCTGAAATGTGAGTCTTATCCACTAAAGGAGGTGGCAGCAAAAGATCTGATTGTGAGAAATGTACAAAGGTTCATCACAAATAACTGCAGACTGGAAGAAATCTTGGGACTCTCACAGGGGCAAGTGAAGGTATACAGCTGCAGTTACTTTATGTGGCCTGGATTTAGACCCCTGAGTCTCACTAAAAGTTATGAATGGAAGATAATTAACTTTTTTTTTATGCTGGATACATTGTAGCAGCCATGCTTCCATTTGCAAGAGTTAGTGGTTTTCTTTGCATTTAGTACATGCAGAATTGTGAGCATATCACAGACTTGTGATTGTGCAGGTTCCTATAAGCCTGGGGTTTAGACAGGCTTTTACACACCGTGGGCCTGTGGGATGTTCTGTGGATAAGCGATAAAGGAGGAAGTGAAGCTTGCAGAGTTTGTCTGATCCACGGGGTACTGGATATGCTTAACCCACTAATAGTTTGGCCTTATTTATTTAAAAAGTTCTGTTTGCACCTTCCCCCAAAGTGTCTGGGTATTTTATAGCAATAAAAATAATCCTCTTCCTTCTAAAGCTCTGGATCTTCCACTTCTACAAAACATTGTGCTTCTACCATAGTTGGTTTTTGCCACTGAGAATTTGGTCCTTTGTGTGTGCTGCGTGCCACGGTTAGTAACCTTTTGTGATTCAGTATTGTTTAGTGAGCTAAGTGCTTTTTGCAAACACTGAAGGATAAGACCTTTACTCTTAAATCGATTAGGATCATTTAGATGGCTCTGGCCAAGAGATCACTCAAGATTATCCTGGCAGACATCCTTTAGGATGCTGCTCATTGAAACAGTAACTGGTTCTTCAGCCTATATGGCCCTTGGGTAATTTTTTTTTTACTCTTCAGTTTCTAGATAATATTTGGAAAGCAAAGGGCTGTTAGGCTGACTTGTGCCTTTTCCCTTTAATCTTTGCCCCATTCTCACAAAACATGTCCCTTCCCCATTTTGTGACAGCAGAACTCAAAATGTGTAACTGCAGTCCAGTGGAAGATTATGTAAAGAGACATTTTATGTATTGTGGCTCTGCTGCTTACACATACATCACTACTACATGACAAGCAGCGAAAGGGAAAACACGGCCTCTTTAATCTGACTGCAAGTACGTTAGAGGAGTGGCAGATGTGCAACGAATCAGCCTCACCCCTTCCCCAAGTGCTGCTCTGATCCCTTTCCCTTGCCCAATCTGCTGCTCGGCTGTCTGCTCCTTGCCCTGTGCTTGCTTCCTGCCAGATCTGATGCTCTGAGGTCTCCGTGCCCTGCTCCCTGCCTTAGCTGTGACTGTGCTGCTCATCTGCTCCCCAATTTATTGCCTGCCACACACAGAGGCTGCCTGTGCCACTTGTGGCACCCATGACACAGGTTGGCCACTCCTGCATTAGAACAAAATACTTCTCATAGACTGTGGGGCCCAATGAGGCAGGAAATACCTGTTTTCACAGCTGGCCCCTTATTCCTGATCAGGACTTCTAGGTGTTAGTACAGTATTACTATTACTAATGAGAACACTCACCTGTGTGGATGAGGTACACGTGACCAGATTTTGTGTTAATATAAGTGAGTAAAATTACACTGAAGTCAGTATGGCTATGTCTATTTATACCAGAAGATAATTTGGTCAGTAATTGATGGGTTGTTTGATATACAAACTCAAAGAAAGGTCAGTTGAACTGCAAAAAGGGGCTTTTCATACACAGGTCCTTGAAATATTGATAACATTGCTTCCTTTTCAAGTTGATGGGTCAAAGGAAAGCTGAATGCCTTAAAGCTAAAAAGAAACCATTTGAGTCCCAAATAAAGGTTAACAGCATGAATACTGCCATAATGCCAGTATGCAGATGCTGTGTTAAAGTATTAAAATAAAATACTTTTCTAATTTGCATTTGAATCATGAACTTTTGTGCATATTTTTAACACAACAGTAAAGGATATATTTTAATAGGGTCTAGACCTATTTCAGGGCCAAGATGCTGTGTACTGTGACCCTGATCCAGCAAAGTACTTAGGAACCTGCTTAACTTGAAGCATCTGGCTGGTTCAGTGAAATCAAAAAATTGCTCACGTGTTTGAAATGAAAAAACATGCTAATGGGTTTCTTTTTTAATCAGGGTCAAATACTTATTATGTTGCAGGACTAATCCCTCAGTCTGGAGGACCGTATTCTGCTCTCAACATAGATTTGCAGTAAATCCACAGTAATCAATTACATTATTCTCTACAACAGTGTAATTAAAAGCACCATTTGGTCCACCAGGTTTGAGCCTAATTTCACTTGTGTTGTTTTTACACTGATTTAACTTTATTAAGTTTAATAAGGTTATTTCTAGTTGATACCAGCTTATGTGAAGGGAGAATCAGACCTGTGCCTGAAAATGTGCAGAACCAGCATAAGCAGAAGGTGAATCAGAGTTGTAGACTGAAACTGTGCAGAAAATCCCTGACCTGTAAAATTTTACTGATTTCTTTTCAGCAGCTCCTGAAATCTGTTAATTGGACTACAAAAATATTTATAGCCAGAATCTCATGTACACTTAAGCCTCTTTACACTATGACCACTTTTGTGTAAGTATGACAGAAATTGTATTCACATCTATTTTATGATCCTTTTACATTGTCAATATAGTGGAAAGAGACATAGTATAAATGAGAATTTCACCCATGTTCGTCATAAGATAATACTGAAACATATCTTGATTATGTGAAATCAGGTCTTACATGTATACTGGGAGTTACAAGATACAAGATAGATTTTTTGAATGTATAAAAGAAAAAACAATATTTACTCTTCTGTTAAACAGGAATGATGACAAAAGTTTAACTCCCAGTATTTTATTATGTCCTCAAGAAACTTTTGTTGGCAGTGCATACATTATGTTCCAGCACTGAAAAAATAACAGATGTGGGATTATTGCTGTTTTACAGTATATAGAAAAAATCACAATATGCTTGGAATTAGGTCCACAGAATTGTCCTTGAAATACAACATGATTTTCACATTTTTTCTCAGTTAACATTAGGTTTTCTGTGTTATGAAATATATCTTTAAAAACTGAAGTTTAATAGTTGGCTAGTAAGGAACCATAAGGAAAGTGTAAAAGCTATTCAGTAATATCTCTGTTTGCAGTATTGGGTGTGCATATAGAAATGAAAAATCTAACTTGATTTCTTTAAAACAGAGCCAAATAATGTCCAGCTTAGCTCCATGGCTTTTCACTGCAGTCCCCCTTCCTAAATGGGACAGCCAGACCATGGACTAGCATTAAGATACTGGTGAGTCAATTCACCAAGTGATATCCTATATGGATGTCAGTACACAACAAACAGGTTTCATAATAATATATACTAAGTTTTCATCCAGTACAAGCAGTTTGTCACTTTTGCATTGTCATTAGTACAACTGTGGTAGGGAGTGTAACTAGAACATCCTACTCTGAAAAACAGATTTCCTGTTACATAAATTATTCCACTGCCAATTCTTTAATTGTCCAGCCCAAAAATTGTTGCAAAGCCCTGCTACACTTTGTTAGGCAGCCACTATACTCAATCCAGCTATGAGAACAGCATTGGGTCCAACCTCCCTTCCAACAGAGGCAAACTGTATTTCCAAACTGAACTGCAGGCACAAGTCTGCGTACTTCTCCTTCCAGCGATTTATTCTGAATTGGCAGTTGGCTAAGCCAGACACTCACATACGCAGACTTTCAGCTGCAATCAAAAGACTGTACTAACTTCTGAACCTGTAAATTGCACTGGTTTGAAGAACAGCCTTATGGGGCACAAATCAGCTTATTAAAATATATAGCTGGGATTTTCATAGGAATTTAAGGGAGGCAAATGCTCTACTCCCATTGAAATTTATTCAGCTTTAGGTGCCTAACTCCCTCGGGCTCCTTTGAGAATCTCAGCATACATATTGCATTCAAAGTTGCTGTTGAAGAATATTATCCAGGGTCTAAAGTCAAGTGCTTTAAAGTTAGGTAATGCCAGATTTATGATTGCTCAGACAAGATGAATTCTGTGTATTTCAGCACTGAATTTATGCTGTGAATGAGGTTAAACAGTGTGTGATCAGGTAACAAAATCTGTATCATAATGCATATGTCCAAGGAGCCTGAATCAAGGTTACACAGCAACTGTAAATCTGGCATTTCTTAATGTTAACTATACAACCCAAATAAAGCTGTTCTAATGTAGCTCTGTTGTATGTTGGTAGTGTAATGAAGGGTGGGGGGTGACTGGGGCACCAGCCCCAGGTATTGACCCTGGATGGGGGCAAAATAACCAGAACCAGCTGAGCTGTTGGATCAGCTGCCACCCTGGTGGCAGCAGTCCAGCTAGTGGTGTCACCCTGCCCATGTGGCACCAAGCCCAGGACACTCAAGCGTATCGTGACACCTCTGGCTTCTAGGAGTTTTTAAAAGGGCAAATGTGAAGCAAAGGAAGTGCACCACAACTCCTCCCCCTGAGTTGCGACTAGGAGTCTATCCCTTGGGGAAATCCCATGACTTGCTGGATGCACAGGGTCAGTCTAAATGATCATAATGCCCTTCCCACCCCCAAACAACTAATATTTATCACTCCTTAACAGTCTGAGTTCTGGTCATTCTGTGCTACAGTGGAGACCGTTCCTGTGTGAGCTGAAGGCTCAGTTAAATTAGCTGCTAGGTTGAGAAGGTGCTATCCCAAGGTTGGACCCTTGGGCCTAGGAGTGGTGACAGAGACAAGCTCAGCTCCTCTTTCTCTTCTCCTTCCTCTCCATCGGGAGTTGAGGGGGTATTATGTTTTATGTGATGCCACCAGGTAGATTTGGGACAAAGGGCACCTATACATGATGGAGCTCTACTCTGATGCATGCTAACTCAATTAATCAAGTCTGCTGGAGTCACATGTATTCAGTGTCCCCGTGTTTCAAAACAGCACTGGGGACATTGAACTAAAGCTCATCAAGCGAGCTTTGGTTAAAGTGCCCTGGCCACCATTTTGAAGCATATCCAGTTAAGGCTGCCGCATTTCCCTTAGTTCTAAAATTTCTTCAGGAGAGTCAGAAGTTCCCAGTAAAGCATGTGTTGCTGATGCCCCAACTTTGGCAGGGGTATGAACCTGCACTTGAAATGCTAAGATTAGTTATTATATAAGCAGGATGCCAAAATTGCAAGAATGCAGGCAAATGAAAGAAAACGGTGATTTTGAACAGTTAACAGCAGGAAAAGTTGAACAGGACTTGATGGCACTAAATAGAGGCTTTTTCACTCTGAAAGCTACCCTGGTGAGTATCAAAGACCTAGTGCAAACTGGGGGTAGAAAAGCATCTCATAGAAAAGGTTGCAAAAAATGCTGATAAAGAAAAGTGTCAGGCAGCCTAAACACAGAGGCTTTCCCTGATATCATGAGCCCTAATGACTGGCACAATTTCATTTGAAGAATTTAAGCTGCTTTTGAGTCCTATCTCTTCTAGTAGACATGCTAAGAGGCCTTTATAATGTATGCGAGCAACTTAAGATCTTAAAAGATATGCAAATATTCTGCATGCAGAGGCCACATAAGAGAGAGAGAGAGAGAGATACTCCGAAGCGTATCTGTTCCTGGTACACTAGCTGCACAGTGATACATATACAGCAATCCCTTACTCTGATACTGCTGAGAAAAAAAGAACACTTTTGGGAAGTACAAAATGAAATCTGAGCAATGGTGGGGATTTCCCACTGTGACAGGTCTCCAAGAGATGACTATGGCAAATGAGCACACATTGATAGCACCCTTCACATTCCCTCTTTACTCTTTCACACGTGAGATGGCTCTTACCTCTGACTCTTTATAATAGCGCTCAGGTATTTCATCACAGGCAATATCAATAAAGCAGACTTCTCGCTCGAGGTCTTTAGCCTCCTTGTCAAAAATCTGTGAGAGTTAAAAGACATTTAAAGATTACAACAGAACAGTGTCCCCTTCCATATTCCAGCTGTCATCATGGGTACAAGGCATTGCTAAGGATTGAGCTAAGGGTCTGTAGCAAAAGTGTGGCCAAGGACACAGACAATCCTTTGGCAAATTCCAGCAGTAGCTGCTTAAAGGGAGCGTACAGCAGCCATTGCTTGGGGACATGACATTGCTCCCATTTCAGTCCAGGAGTCCCCGGACTATTACGTGCAGTACACCACGCTCAGCACCTCTGCTACTGCTCAGTCTGCTCCTCCCCGTCCCCTCTTGCACAGCGTTGTAGAATCAAGCCCCCAATTAACAGCCAGGAAAACAGAAATTTGATCCAAATCTTATTTATTTTTGCTCTCTCTATTTTTTTGGGCCAGTTCTCATGGCAGAGGGAAAAGTCAGCTTTCCAGACTTTGAGTTTATTTTGAGCCTTCTACAAGATCGGTTAAAAGAATTATTTTAATTTAGGGAAAATGATGAAATGTGGGTGTGTGAAATTAAGCAGGCGTTTAATTGCTGCTATGCTGAGACTGAGGATTCTGGTTGAATCCTACTGTGCCGTCATGTTTTTAACCTGTAAAGTCACACAGGAAAGCTCTCCTCTCAATGCATACATGGAGGTCCTAATGGGGAGCTACTGTGTGATCTCCTATTGGCTTAAATCCTTTAGGGCCTGGTTTTGAAATCTCAGTTCTGCACCACTGCGCTGTGGAGGCTGTTTGGAAATATAATTATTTGCCTATGTGGTTAACCTCTTTGCTTACCTATCTGAGAAATCAACTACATAGGCATCTTTCTGACCGATCTGATGCATCTCTTTGTGGTTCTGTGTATACAGAAAGGGAAGCCGAGCTAAGGTTGTCTAGAAAATCTGGCCCACAAAATTAAGAGCTGGGTATGCATATTCAAAGATAATAACTAGCCAACACTGCGCTGTTTCTGTGTGATACAATGCTTCACTGAGACTGTTTTCAGGAAGTATAAGCATCCCTTGCTTTAAAAATGTAATGAATATATAAAAAGGCTGATTTAATTTAATCCTAGAGAAACGGTTAATTTAATACAAGTATACAAAATGCTAGCATAACTCAGTGGCCAGGCTGCTACTTGAATATTTTCTGAAAGAAATTTACCTCTCTTGTACAAGCAGTAAAAATGGAAAGGGACTGGAAATAGGTGATAATTTAAATAAAAGTATATATGGGGCTATCTTAAGGGATGCACCTGTAAGGCAAACATAAATATATGAAAGGTTAGACCCCGAATGTTTAAACTAACTCCTCTCAGCAGCTATGAGAGCTTTACCCATTAGCTCTAAAATTAAACAGACTTCACTGGGAACACTTGCTGAAATGGGTGTAAAGTGCTAAGAAAGTATGAGTTACAGATATATATATTTAAAAGGTCCAGAGTGTGTGTTCGGTTTATCTGAAGTACCTGCAACTTACACTTCATCTATAGTGAATGAAATGACTGAGACTGTTCACGGAGAAAGGGACCATTCTGCATGAGCAGAAGTATCGAATTCTGGCTCTTCTGTAAAAGAATGTGGGGATTCTCTTAATTTACAAGATGCTATTGCCCAATCAGCTAAGCACCGATTCACCATCTTGCTATAAACACATGAACAGTTTTATACATGCTTAAGGGTCTTGCTAATTTTCCCCCTAAATTTGTGATCTTGTGAAAGCAGCTTTTCCCACCATTTTACAAAGGGAAATATTGAAATTATCTGAAATTTTAGGTGAAACAATTTAATTCAGGGTATCACAAATCTTCAAATCTTAAGGATGCAGAAGGAAAACATTGACAAAGGTAAAACAGACACATTCTTTCCATTTTCCAAGCTAAAAGTAGTGCAAAGAGTAAACCAAGAGCATAACTGATACAGGAGGGATCCAATTTTTTCACAACAGTCCTTTTGATCATTTACATTGCCAAGTATAAAACATGTAAGAAACATTTTTTAAAATATACTTTAAATCTGAAATTGTCCTTTCAGCTGTGCACCTTGCCTGTCATGGGGCTTGATCTCATGATCTCTCATGAAGCCTATCAAGGACTTTTGGGAGGGGTGGTTTTAAATGTGTGAAAGAGTTCAGGTTGACAGATGGCTAGAGATTATTCCATTAAATCACTGGCCTTCACTAGTTTCAGCCAAGGGAATACTCAGATACACACGTAGAAATCTCCAGTTTTCAAAACCAAGAGAGAGATGAAGTTTTTTTACTCATCCCTGATCTCATAACTTTGAGTTTGCCTCTGCCTAGAACAGACGCCTTCCTTCATGCCAAGTGTTTGCTGCATGATGAGCTCACTCCAGTGACTGGCCCAAGCTGTCCGATCATTTGTCCATGCTCCAGGCTGAGACTGCCCTTGCAAGATTTGCAGATGGAGATTTAATCCCCTGACTTTATCAGCAGTGGAAGTAAGAAGTCATTAGAGCACAAGATTGATTTCTTTTTTAAGTCTAATTCTCTTATTGCCTCTTCTAGCCAAATAATCCAGGATACACTTAAAGCCTGCAGGGGGGATGTTTGGATTGCTTTTGCAATCACAAGTAAGAGACTGGAGAAATTAAAAAGTTTTAGAGGAGGAGATTAAGCCCATGAAAAGAAACATAAGGCTCCCAATCTGTGCAGTTATATTTGCAAATGTGCAAAAAACGGAGGGTGAGAACACTCTGTCTCCCTAAAAAAAGAATTACAGAATAGCTGGTTGTTAAATATTATTAAATTGGAGTAGAATTGAAGAGGCCAATTGGAAGCCAGATAACCAACTGAGATGGAAATATGCAGGATTAACCCACAAGCAAAAGGTAACGTTTAGACTGAGGTGTCGTTTGTTGTTTGTGTGACAGCTGTGCTGCATTACATAAACATTATGCACTTCCACCTCCAAGAGGAACAAAAAAGAGCTCCAGATACATTTTCCAGTCAGATTAATCCACCCACAAAATGATAGTAGAGTTGAAAGAAGGCTTTAATTGGGCCATTTTTATAAAAGTAAAGTGGTTTGTTTTGAACAAAGTTTAAATAAATCAAAAAAACCTGAAAACCCCACCAAACCCCGCTGGAACAGCCTCCGCAGAGTTCTCACGCCCCAGCAGAGATCACAAAGGATGCAGCAGCAAAAACCGATGCCTCCATGTTTCACACTTCTTTCCTCCCTTTATTCGATGAAGTGCAACCCCCATGGGCTATCAGAGAGGCAGGTGTCCCAGCATGCACTTTGCGCGTGACTGCTTTTCTCCTCTGACCAGTGGTACGGCAGGGAGACAGCTTATGGGGATAAGAGAAATCAGTGCTTCCATTCTTTATCTACAGGCTCAAGGGACGGGAAATGCTTGGATATGGAACATATCATCCCTGTTTGCGGATTCACATCGAGGTCATGTCAGCAGCCATCTCACTGTGAACACGTAAGGCAGTGGTTCTCTACCATTTTAGACTCAAGGCAGCCCCCCATAACTTTCCTGAGTTTAGCAGCACCCCATTTAAAAATGTATTTCTTACCTCTCTGCATACTGCAGCACCCTTAAACCCCCCCTCCCAGTGCCCCAGGGTTCATGGCACTGCAGTTGACAATCATCGCTCTTCACTTCAATACCTGGTTTTTTTTTAAACTGTGCCTGTCCTTTCATGGCACCTGATGAACTGAGCTTGGGCTCATGCAAGGTTATGCCATCTATCTCTGATTTAGTTAGTCTCTAAGGTGCAAATCTACCCTGCTTTCTGCCTGATTTCAGACTATAGCAAGTAGCCAGGCCAGGCCATCCGGCTTGGTTATAAAGCATCAGCGCACACAGGCTAGAGGGGGTTTTGTGTGCGAACAGGAGCCAGATTAGTGACCGTGCCTGCATAAGAGCTTGACTTCATTCCTGTCCTAAAAAGAAGGCCTTAGGGATGAATGCAATCAAGTGGCTAGCGAGGAAAATCAAGCTCCATATTTTCATAAATATGCAATTTTCTCAAACAGGTTAATTTCCTGGGAGGTTACTTAGTCCCATCTCTTGCCTGGGTTTGTGTGAGGAAGAAACTCCACATCATATTCACTTCAATGACTCAGACCTCCACTGTCAGTCATTAATTATGCAAACAAATTAAGAAGTGTAGTATTTCCTGTAACAGATTCCTTCCAGAAAAGCAGAAAACTCCTTACTCAATTAGATGGCAGATAATTTGGTGAAAAGCGTGGGTGTTTTCCACATGCCGAGTACTAGACCACTGGGCCTGCCTATCCACCCGAGCACCAAAATGACTAGATGGGCACTGAAACCAAACCGAAACCCCTGGTCTTTTTGGTAGGGCATTTTTATTTCAAAATAAATGTACCTGTTTTGATTTAGTTCAGTGAGAAACAAGAGAGCAGATTCTGCTCCAATATGAAGGAGTTTTACCACTAGTTTAATTGACAGTGGGATCAGGCTTTAAGAGCCCTTTACATATCACAGCATAACATGAAAACAAAATTAACCATGGCAGCTTGAGAAATGGTTTAATGGAGAGGGTAACTATTCATCTCTGTATCCCACATCAGAGTCAATTGACCCAAATCAGAGTCAATGCTCCAGTCCAATTATTAGTCCTCCTTTGATGTAATAAGAACATTATTAGTCCTCCTTTGACCTCCCAGAAGATTTGTCTTGATGCTGCACACACTCTCTTTGTACGGGCCTGAAAATCTAGAGACACACAATCATCTCGTCCTCCGCTTTCCACATTTGTTTGCAATGTAGCAATTCTCCCCCCTGAACTCAGTGCTGAGGTTCAGACTGTACAAAAATCCAGGTTTCTTTCCCCATATCAAAACTCTTTTTTCTTGCAGATACTAATATTATTTTGTTGTCATGCACCTAGTAACATTAAAAGCACCACATTTAACCATTTGCTTCTATTCTGCCATCATATAATTTCTTTCTTGGTAAAATCTTATTTGGTATCACAATCAAAATTTGACGGCTTTTCCAAAAATGCAGCATGAATCTGGAATTGCTGACACCCGAATGCCAGAACATAGTGTCTACATGGGATCAAACAGACTCTGCCAGAAGTGACTTGAGAAAATCCTTTCATACTTTAGAGGGGGTGGCCGGTCTGTGGCACAGGTGCCAGAAGTGGCATGGGCAGCTTCTGTGTGTGGCACGTGGCAGACTGGGGAGGGGACAGACAGCACAGTGGCAGAGAGGGCAGGAGATAAAGCAAAGCAGCAATTTGGGCAGGAAGCACAGGAAAAGCAGCAGAAAGCAGACCAGCAGCTGGGCAGGGGAAAGGAGTCGGCTTAGCACTTTGGGAGGTTCAGGGCGTGTGTCTGACAAAAAAGGTTGGCCTCCATTGCTTTGGACACATGCTTGAATGAAAGGTGTTACAACAGGATGCTGTGCATGTCAGTGACCCCTAGAAAGCTACGGTAGCACAAGTGTTCCCGTTCTAAACCTCTGCGTTCATTCATTTGCACAACTATGCCAGGCTCCATCTGTGCCCGAAATGATTTTTTTTTAAGTTTAAGCAAAAACAGTTCAACCCTTCTGAACATGGAAAGAGAGGAAAATAAACACGTTTCCCATTAGAAAAAGATTTCGGAATTAAAAACATATCCTAGTGCCAAGATGCCGGAAGGAAGAAAATAAAAATCTGACCCAGAAGTGACATGCAGAGATGACTGCCTATGAATGTTCCAGTAAGGACGATTTTTTTTATTTGACTTGTTTATGACCCATTGAAAAAGACGCTCCTTATTTCGCAACACATTTTATGTAGTGAGTTGTTTGGGGGTTTTTTTTTTGCTAGGCGTTTAAAGTGTGTTGTATCTGTGTGCATGGCTAGCTTAGCTGTGCTTAGATTAATTACCTGTACCAGAATGAGAACAAGAGGTTCTGTTGTGTTAGGCATTGTGCCTACAGACATTGTGTATGAAGAATGTAGTTCTACAGGATGGTACGTCTGGGTTTCAGCTGCAGGGAAAAATATTATATGCTTTATCATTATAAGCTGTGTTGTATGAGAAATAATAACTAGTTATTGACTGTGGTGGATAAGACAAGCAGAAAAAGTTAAAGTTATGTATTATGTTTTCTGGGAGACCCTTCATATACTTTTTTCCCAAAGGAATGTCACCCAGAAGATATTACCCACAAGAATTCTCGCCTCTCGCATATTTCTTGGACTACCATGGCAACATCATCACCTCAACACTGCGTAAATACCAATGCCATCCTTTGAAGTTCAGACCGTCTCCGTGCCCAGAGAATGCAAGTATCATGGTTTCTCTCTAAAATTATTCCCAGGCATGTCTGAATTCCCTTACAGCCAATTCCTGGCTCTGATTCCAACCCAGCACACGACAGAATGGGCAGACACCCAAACCACTTAAGAACTGCAGAATATTGCATCTTTTGTCTTCTCTTTTAAAAAGAATTAAACCAATTGTTACATCCTTCTTCTGCAGCAGTTGGCTTTACTTTCCAAGTATTGTTTTTAATATATCCTAAAACAATATGCACTAACCACGGCAGGCTTGTTTCCTCTGGTTGTATGCTCAAACACCCTCAAACGCAGCTGACTTCTATGTCTTCCTTTTTAAACTGTTCTACTAAATAATCACTCCATTACCTCGCATCAACCCCATGAATTCTACGGACTTACCTGCGTTTAGTAACATAGATTCCCACCCCAGACCTTATCCCAGCTGGCAAGTGGATGAAGGTACCACACAGCCTTTTCATGCCATCCAGGAAGGGCACACACCAACTGCTGAAGCTTCCTTAGCCTGACAAAGGGTTTTTGAACCCGAAAGCTTGCTTAATAACTATTCTCCAACCATTTGGGTTGGTCTAATCTAGCAGAAATCATCATATTCCTGATGGGTGAAATTCATCTGGGCAAAGGATCAGCAAAAGGTGGTTCAGGTCTTATTTGGAAGGTTTAGGTTAGGTATTACCCTCATTATTTGCCTTTGGTACATGGTAAGAATACATCAGTTCAGGCATGTAGAACACAATCAAAGGCCCTGCATATTCTGGGCTATATCTGTGTACCCTAAAACTGGGCCAGTTTATACAGAACAGCTCATAAGCAATCAGGCCAGCTACTCAACAAGCCACAGTATAGTGCCCAGTCCCTGCCTATTTCTCATACTCCCAGATCCCCCACTGGTGAGACTGGTTGAGGACACTGTGGAGCTAGGGTGTCTGTACACGCAACATTTTTTGCCCTTTCTTGCACTGCAATGGCGTGACTGCTTGCACAAGCGTGTTTTCTGGAAGCAATAAAAGTCTTTCTGGTGCATTAAAGTAAAACTCCTCAGACATTGTTTAACTTGGCTCGCTGTGACTAAAAGCATCGCATCCATGGATTCGTTGCATGCAAACACAAATGCACTTAAAGACGTGAAAGAGCCTTGTTGCCCACCAGATGGTGCTGCAAACTTTGTTTGTAGTTCACCCCTTTGAATTGCTCCTGCTTTTTTTTTCTTGTGCCATTTGCTTGGCTTCATGGCAGGACATGGGGTGGGGGGCAGCACTGGACTGTACCACTCATCTGTGGTGCTGGCCAGGGACCAGGCTTAATTTGTTTGAAAACCTAGTGCAAGCAAATACTGATGCAATGCTCCACAACTTCATTTGTTAAAAAACCTAGTGTGTGCAAACACTGATGTGACACTCCAAAATAATCAAGCTTAAATTTTATAATTCTATTTAAATTAATGAGGATTAAACCCCATGTTGTGTACAGGTGCCCCTACTTTCTAGCACTGATATGGTAGATTCCCAGGCTTATTATTAAATAGGCATTTGAAAATCTAACTAGATAGATCAGTGGTTACTGCTGATGGAGCATGGATCTGGAGAATATAGTGTACTTATATATGGATTATATTCAATTCAAGTGAATGGCACAAGCATAACTAGGACCTTTGCAACCAATTCATAAAATCAAGACCCCCCAGTGGAGAGGGGCAATCTGTTCTGTATAGCAGGTCAAATGTTTTAAAGCTACAAAGGGTCACTATTTGGACAGCTTTGTTGGCAGCAATGGAATTGTTGGCTTTGGCTTTAGGGCTCAATCCCTTTAACTTTATAAACATCTAAACCTTTTGCTCAGGAGGATATTGCTTCAAAATAGGAACATTCTGAAGCTGTAGGTTTATCAGCCTGTTACAGACAGCTTTGCCATTTAAACTTTCTTCCAAAGAACCACTTTGATTTTTTTTAGCTGTAATATTTGGCAGTCTTCCTTCAACTCAGTGGGTAGCAATTCCTTAGTAAATGCCAGAATGTAAACCTTTTTTATTTATTCAGATATCCTGGGCATACAGTATTTTTCATGGCTTGAGAGTCATTATCATTTTTTCACTTTATGAAAGGAGAAGCAAGAAGACCTTTAATAAATAGGCTGAATGGGTATTTTGGTTGCTGTAGTATCTACAGTATCTTTTGTGGAAACTGCTATTTTCTTTTCTTTTTATTTTAACATCATTCAGACAAAGCCTGCACAAGAAGAAATTGGATAGCTTTTCATTGAGCACTTGTTGCTACAGAGTTCTTTGCCTGGGTGCTTACCCATAAGATCACAAAGATCTTTCACACAGGTTTATAAACTGCCAAAGTAATGGTTACTGGCCACCACTGAGCTGGAACTGAATGCATGATTTACAAGAGAAAATCTCTCTCCTATTGCAAAAAGTTGCTCAGCTACTCCCTAATTTACTATTTTGTAACGCTTCATACTGAAGAGAACCTCACTGACTTATCCTGTTTTTTGTTGAGCCCTCCCTATTCTTCCTGCAGCAGCTGTACCCTTGGGAGGATGACGTGCTTCCCTTTTTCCAGGCCACCATGACGCCATACCAAAACGTCTCCACAGATTCTTTGTGTGGGAGTCTGATTCTTCTCAGATAGTTGCTATGCAAAGAGAGGTCCCCCTGACCTCAATGAGAGATCAAACCCATAAAGCATGACGGCAAAACAGATGTGGAAAATGCCAGCTAAGTAAATGCTTGTTACTATCTGAGACACACACACCGCGAGCGCTTGGCCAACATCCACAAGTGAATCCTCCATGTAGCAAAGCATGTTAGTGTGCCTATGTATTCATGGCACCACTATAGCTAAAAACCGTAAAACAAAACCTTCTATGAGAAGAAGGAGAAAAAGCAAAAGCTAACATGATGCCACAACAATGACAAAAGACTTCTGTATCAGCTACATAGGGCCTTGCAGCCTGGAAAGTAAAACTCTCATTAAAATTTCATGGGGTTGCAAAAAGCAAAACTTGCCTTGTAAATCAATCCATAGAGCACAGAAGAAGTTAGGTATTAATTACCACAGATATTCTTTGCTCATTAGGCTCTGAATATGTCGACCCAGTATGTGGAACCATCTTCTGTCCAATAAACCAAATAAATGTATGATAAATACTTGATCACCTGACTTTCAAAATAATGCAGGATGAAAATGTTATTTATGAGCTACTCCAAATCTATCCTAAAAAATTACTGAGTACTCACTGCATTGCTTTCCCCTTCTGAATATGCATGTTCTCATCAAACTCTGGAGAAACCAGGCATTTTATTGCAATATCTGTGGAAGACACTTTGGGGAAAAACACTGGTCCTAGAACATGGCCTGGTTTGTCCTTTCTCCCATGTATGGCTCCAGCTTAGCACAGAGGTGTATGGTAGTTTTGCTCATGAGTATCTACCAGCAAATAAAAAAAGGCTTAGAGGCTGTGATGAAAACCTTGTCTCTAAAAGACAGAGTTGTGTCAAAGTCGCACTGCTCCTTCCAAATCCAATAAATCAAAGGCTTCTATCTTTATCAGCTGAAGCGGGAAATCTTGCATCTCTTGGTAAAAAATTTGGCTGGAAGTGACTACACAGCAGCACAATGGCAAGTGCATTGCTCTATCATAGGCTTCAAGAGACTTGATGAGTGTTGGCTGTGGATAGTACAAGCCCCGTAGAACTCTTCGCTCACATTTTAACATTTTTTCAGTTTTGTTGCAGCGCTATCATCAGTAATTCAGCCAAGAACCACAGCAAACCCAAAGTTATGCCAAAAAATATGAAAATGAAGTCTAACCTTTCTTTATCTTGCTTGTACAAAGAACTAGTAGCTCAAAAAATCTCTCCTGCTGATTTTCTTTTTCCTAATCAGAATTGCATGCAAAAAATGCCAGAGTGCCAGCACTGGAAACTAGACTCTATCCATAACATGAGTCTAGAGCAAAGCCAGGGGCAATGTAAGCCTTCCAGTGTGATTTGGTCCTGCTCCATTAGACAGTGAATATCAAAGACAGGCAGTGAATTCCCAACTGCTGAAAGATGCTGTCTTTATGGAGGCTGTTTCCATATGGACCTCTTTCTCTGTAACCCTGACAGTGTTACTCATATTCAACAGGGCAAGATGCAGGTTTCCTTTGGCGTAGCCTGCCATTATAGCAGCAAACAGAAAATATTCATACCAGATTGTATCGACAGTCCAGGCAAACCTATTTTTCTCTATAGGCCACTACATTTCTGTTTCTTTTGATTCCCATTAGGTGACCAATTATTTGGCTTCGTTTTCTTTTATGTTTAATTCCACCATTCTACATTTGCCCAATAAAAAAACATCATTTGAAAGCAGTATTTCAATTCCTTTCCTCTGAATTTCCTTCCTAAAACTCTGGCTGCCAGCTATTTGCTGGTCAGCACCTGTAGATACTGCATTAAAACCTAGGGATATAAGAACGTTACAATCTGAAAGTGTGACACTGGCATGCACAGACATGAGTTGATTTTAATTTAAACAGCTCAGGAAATAATTATAGTGAAGAAGCAACAGTAGGGGCTTCTGTACAGGCCATACTAGACCAGTGGAGATCCTAGATACATACTCACATTGCAAGCACATATTGGGCTTGTCTACACAAGATGTTTACTGCGGAGTAGATTAATTAGCCCCGCAGTAAATGTCTTGCATCTACACATGTGGCCCTTTACACCACAAGAAACTAATTAACTCCACAGCAGGGTAGTACTTGTAAACACAACTACTACCCTGCTGTGGCGTGGTTTTGTTTTTTACTCTGCAGCACTGCACATGCAGAAGTGGACACAGCCGGCTTGGGCACAAAGATGCTTCAGTGCAGGGGCCGCCTGCCGGCTAGCCCCACACTAGAGCACCCTCGTGCCCCAGGCAGCCCCTTTGCAGCACACTGAGCTGGGTTTGGAGCAGCGCTGGGTTGGCAGGCTGACTCCCTGCCAGCCGGGACTGCTCTGGCCTAGCTCCATGTGCCGCAGTCCTGGGTGCAAGTGTACATGCAACGCTTGGGAGCAATAACCTCTGTTGCAATAAGGGAGACAGGGAAGAGAATTTTTTCAAAACCCTCTGAAACCAAACTCAGATTATGGGCATTATTTGGGACATGGAGGAATACACTGGTTTACATACAGCTAGCAGCATAACTTTGCAGTAAGGGTGGGAGAAGCAAGCGTTTAATTTTTTCAGCTTGAAAAAAAGGAAATCTGGCACAGAGCCTACTCTTTAACTTGTGATTCTAATTTCCTTGACTTGGCGTGAGGCCCGAACTATTGGCTAGTCTCCAAGTCGATATCACAGCATCCAGTAGCAGGTTGTGTCAGCATCTCTGTTACAAACCACTGTTTTCTCAGGTTGGTAATTTGGCCTTAAAAATATCACTGGATCAAAGCGAGGTCTATGGAGTTTCAAATCAAGTGGGTTTTTTTCCCCTTTGAAGTCATCAAAGGATCTGCGAATTTGCTTGAGTGGGAATTTTACCAGACTAAGTACTGCAGGATTTGGCTTACTTCATTTGAACCTGTTTCTCCCTTGGACCTTGCTAAACCATTGTTCTCCCAGAATAACCATCCATGTGGACGTTCTGTTTGATAGTCACCAGTGGCCATACTAGGGCGTCTCCACTGAAGACAATGGAATTGCATCTGTTCGTGTCAGCAGTAAGTTTGGCTCACTGTGTGTCAATGAGCCTCATTATCTGCATGTGTGAAACTCAGTTGTGTATTTGTAACCTTCCCCTCCCCTTTTTATCCTTATGTCCTGTGCTTGCTACTGTTTCATCTCATTTCAAGTCTACTTGTTCAGATTTGTTGTGTTGTCTAGTGCCTGGAGACAAAAGGGAGTTTTTACATGCTATATTTCTAAGTGTATTACACTCCGCCAATAATATTTTTTAGTGATTAGCTTTGGAAAGCTACAGTCACACCTGCAGGCACCAGTTACTGGGCTTGCTGCTCTTTGTTGAAGCTTTACAAGTCACAGGCACAATGCTTTTCTCCCAACAGCCTTCTCTTCTCATGCCAAGGACTCGCTTCCATTTCTTCTGAAGTGAGTGTGTATGGCTGGTACCCAGCAAGGACTGGGCCCTGACTTGCAACATCACCTCCCTCTTGCTTGTCTGTATTTTTCCAAAAATCCATTAGGTGGGGCACTCTTCACATAATCAAGAGTTTTTATTGCAAATTATAGACGTGACAAACAAACAGTACACCAATACTGTCAAACGCTATCAGAACAGGTGCGGCTAGCGCTGTCCCCGAAAAGAGCTGCGTCTTTGATGCAGGCATACCGTGAATGGTACTTTCTCAGTGATGCTCTAGTCTATGGAATTTGCCCGCTGCTATTTTATAAATTTTCAAGAAAGCTAAATGAGAGTGGAACTGAACCTCCTCCGATTGCAGTCATGGCATTTCATGGAACAAATCCCCCAAAGAGCAGAAATTCACAGTAGCCACAATTGCAATACTTTCAGGATTTAATAGTTTCATAGCACTGCCAGGTCCCAGAAGGTTCTAGTAAGAAAAACAGCAACCAGAAAACTCAAAATAGAAGAGCAAAACCAGCTTTTCTTGTTGCCCAGTGATGCCTACAACTTTATTTTACTCCAGCTCCATGTTTTTCTGAGTGTAGCAACAGACACTTCAGAAGCACACATTCAAGATGATAGCGCGTACTGCAATACTGGACATCCAAGCAGTTTCTGGGACTGAAGAACCAGAACTCTTAAGCAAAAGGATTTTCTAACCTGAAATGATGGCACTCTAATTTACTAAGGCAACACTGAATTACATCTCCTACTAGCTGGCTATTTTTAGCATGGTCTATTACTTTGTTAAATGATATTGATGCTATTCATCTGAATCAAGGTTATCTACACGAGACAATTACCTCTGTGTTTACATCTGACAAATGGTCAGTTCTGAAACTAATTTTTAAAATCTTTTCCAGCTTCATACCAAGAAGCACATTTGAGGTATAGTCCTCCTACCACAGAGACCTATACTTGTAGCCCTTACTGCACCAGCCTGAGAATCATGCTCATCGAACTGAGCAAAAAGAAAATGCACCATGCTCTGCTCAGCAACATTGCTGTATCTCTAAATCTTTGCTTCTTCCATGTACAGTGCTTAAAAGGCTGTTTGCAGCCTTGCTAATAAACACCTAGATACCAAAACAAAACAGCCATGAGAATGCCTACCTAGTTATATTATTCCTTGTATTAAAATCTTTCATTGTATTCTCAGACATAACACATCTGCTGCTGTCTTTTTATGACAGTTTTTAAACGGCAAGTAGCAAAGTGTTGGAACAGATTTATATACAGCATTTTTACTGTGCCTGTGGTTCAGTTCTTTTGAAGCATGGTACTTTCTGCTCCTGACTACTGGCATCAGGTTGTAAAATTCACTGCCCAGGTGTCAGGAGAAATGTATTCTAGATAATCACAAGACCTTCCAACATAACAAGCATTTTGCAGCTGATACAAAGAAGCCCGAGAAAAGTGAAATTTCTCTCTGTGATGGAATCATTTATTTGAATAGCATCTGCCTATACTCTGCAACAAGCACAGCTTGCCCTGGAGTAACCTTCACCTAAACCAGGAACTGTGGAGTGCATGAATACAGAAGGCATACATGGCACACTCAGTTTCTTCTTTCCACATGGTTATTAACAGTTTATGCTGATAGCTATCGAGAATGCTTAATATCAGTAGGTACAAAGGGATTTACGTGCTCTCTGACACAGCTTTGGTGGGTAGCAAACATACGTGTAGAAAAAAAGGTGAGACCCATAAACTGGAAAAAACGGTTGCGCTGTGATCTGTGCGTATGTTGTATATAGTGCATACATTTAAGTAGCTGCTTTAAATGTACAGCTTGGCAATTCTAGCACTGTCTTGAACAGCTATATGCAGTTGACTGCATAAGCGCTTCAGGGATCTTACATATGCAAGTATGTTGAGAGAGGCATCTGATTTTCACTCTTTGGACTACCAATTTCTCATAGAATCATAGAAGTCGAGTCAGAAGGGACCTTGTAGATCTTCAGGTCTGACCCCCTGCCTGGGCAGGAAGAAAACTGGGCTCAAATGACCCCAGCCACGTAGGCATCGAGCGGCTTCTTAAAGACCCCCAGGGTAGGAGCCAGCACCACTTCCCTTGGAAGTCAGTTCCAGATCCTAGCCGCCCTGACTGTGAGGTAGTTCTTACAGATGTCTAATTTAAACCTACTCTCCAAAAGCTTGTGGCCGTTATTCCTTGTTATCCCGGGGGGTGCTAGGGGAAACAAGGTCTCCCCCAGACCCTTCTGGTCCCCCCTAGTGAGTTTATAGATGGTCACCAGGTCCCCCCTCAGCCTTCTCTTGTGAAGGCTGAACAGGTTCAGGTCCCATAGCCTCTC
>JAGPOW010002173.1:5344094-5422195 GCA_030014935.1 Caiman crocodilus | reverse complement strand
AACATAAGTGACCACTTACAGGGAAAAACCCTACTCATCAGCTCAGCTGGCTAGGAGAGATTTCCTAACTTAACCAATGCTTGTTCTTGCCTCAACTTGATTATAACATTTGTGCTTTATTTCGTATTATTTTTGTTTCAAATAATGGTATTTACAGCTTTCCAGACAGAAACAGCTTTCTCAGGCTCATTCCCGCCCGTGTAAAGGAGTGACACTCTGGCTACACAAGTCAACGGGAGTTTTGCCACGGATTCTGGCAAGGCCAGGATTTCACACAAGAGTACTGTACAGGAAAACGTCTCTCGTGTAGCTGCTGGGTGCCCAGTGATTTCTTCAAGTGCTGAATTCTGGGTCCTGATGGGCTTCAAGCAGGCTCTCTGCCAACAGGGGGATTTCATTTACAAAGAGCTCTACTTGCTGTTATCACAATCCTTTTGTATTCCTGTGGCTTCAAAATGCCTGAAACCAATACTGCTTTTAGAGGCAGACTCAGGGGGCCAAGACCACACAGCGTTCACCCATTACTGACACTGCATTAGAGACAGAGAAGCCCAGGCTATCAATAACTTCTGTCCACTCCCCACAATCTCCCTGGGTGAGAGCTCTGATTCAGAGGGAAATGACTCCACTCAGTAAGATCCCCATGCACCACACTGCATTTAATGACAGATTATAGACAGATTTAATTATAAGATTGAAAAGGCCACAAACCAATACATGTGGTACCAACTTTCACCTTGCATGTGCAAACCCAGCTCCCACTGCAGAGTCCTACATTTTGGGTTGTTAAAAGGCAGGTGTAATATTAGACTTGAACAATGTACCAGTTTTTGCAGTTCTTTTATGTGGTCTTTTTCACTACTCAGCCTTGGCTGGAACGCAATGCTTTATAGCCCGTACATAACATTTTACATACTGCACCAGGGAGTCCTTTACTGTTGATGATGTTTTGCGTCTTTTGTGGCTGTGGCTGTAAACGGATGTAATATGCCTACAATCAAGTATTTTATTTGAGTACTAAATTCTGAAACCAGAGAAGAAATCATTAGACTCTGGGCCCAATCCTGCATCACTGAAGTCAATGGAAGTTTTTCAGGCCTGAAACCTAGATGGATGAAGTCATGAAGGGATTTTTAATTTATGAGTATGGCAAATAACTCCCTGCTTTTCAAAACCTGTTAGCATTATTAAACACGTTCAATAAAATAGTCCTTAGTGGCCAAACAAGATTGGGACTCTGTTATGCTGGGCACTGCACAAACCCAGAGTAGCAGACAATCCCGGTCCTGGAGATAACTGCTGATTAATTATAACAATATTGACATGATGGCTGATGGGCTGGGGGAAAGCCTACAACAGTCCTGAAGTAATGTGATAGCAACAGATGGCCCAGTATTTCCACAATTTTTCCCACAGGTGGGTTCCCATAGGAGGGCATAGATAAATGGAAAGAGAAATAAAGCGAAGAGGGTGAAGGAACAAACAGGGGAGAAAGCAGAAGGAGGCAGGGGGAAAAGAAACCTGCTTGGACGGCTTCGGAAGCAGGTCCTACTGGCTGGAACATCTGCCCAGGTCCTTTCTGACCTCCTCCACGTCACTCGGTCCCTGCGCTGGGAATGGGGTACGGCCCCCCTGCACATTTCTCCATTTGACCATCTCCCCCACGATGGAGCAGATCCTGCTTTGACTGCTTCTGCATCTACCCTTCTTGTTGGAGCCTCCGACTTAAACATCCTTACAAAACTTTTGTTTTCATCAGCATGTGGTTATGCTCAGCCAAAGCCAGTCTTTAGAGATTCAACACACCAGGCTGTTACCCAGATCTGCCCGACTGCAGAAGAACACCATCCTCCGTGGAGCGCTGTGACCCACGTAGGCAGGCTACACCCACGGGAGCTCAGTTTACTTCTGTGTGAATGTAGCAGGTCACACAGACGCCACTGTGGGATCAGGGTCCTATCCTGTAAGCCTTTTCTTTTTGAACCTCTGTATGGTGCCTAGCTCAATTTTGGTGCTATAACAAAGTTTCCTTCTGCCTTTACACTGCTTCGTGCGTATCACTTTCAGCGGGGAGTTTGCTCCCATAAAAATAGCCATCATATTACTGACTATTCTTGGCATATTGTGAACAGCACGGGGGGCATGGGGAACGCACAGGACGGCTGTTCAGTATGGGCCACTTACTGCACAGCTTGGCATCAGTCAGGACGACAAGAACATGACTTTATAAATTATGATCATGAACACTGGAAAAATAAATGATTCAGTCAAGTCACGAATGCTGCAACTTTTCTGTTATTTTTCAGTTAAAGAAAAGCTTAGCAGGAGTCAACTGGTGAAATCCCTATTGGGACTGAGGCCAGGCAGGTCTCGGACTGAAGAGGACGATCTAAACGACCTCCAGGCATCATGAACCAGGCCTCCCCTGGCAGTGTGGGGGTGATGGACCAGGCCCCAGGGGTGAATGTGACACCTGCGTGGCTCCGGCCCCCTCCAGTTCCTCAGGATACCCTGCCTTTCTTCTCACTTGCCGTGATTTGATGAAATAATTGGATTACAAAAAGGGAGGCTGCCCCAGGGTCCCCCAGTGAGCCCTCATCTATTCTTTATTTAACAGATCCCTCCAGGACCAGGCTGATCTCAGTCTTGTCCCTCAGCATTTAGCCCATGCCCCCTAGGGCACCAGCTGCCGTCAGGGCTAGTCGTAGCCTCCTTCCTTCTCTGCAGCCATGTTCATGCCTCACGGATATTACCTGTTATCACTTCAGTGGGGCATGTTGCCCCCGGCACAGCGTCAGGCATCCTCAGACCTCCACGCCTTTGTTGGGGACTCGGTCTTCCTTTCCTCTAGCTGGCCCCCTTAGCCTCTTCCCACTGCAGTGGGCCTCAGCTTATGGACTCCAGCCCCTGGTTTGGCCCGTCTCGGGCTCTGGGCCCTCAGCCCTAGTCTCGCCCCTCTTGGGCTCTGGGACCAGCCCTCCCAGCTTCAGGCCACCGCTGTCACCTTTCCTGGCCCAGGCTTCAACCCTCCTGGCTTCTGTCTGCCTGCGTTTTGAGCCTTGACCCATGGCAGGGCTCAAAACTGCATGTGCCCCTCCGGCACCCCATGGGCTCGTACCCCTGCCCCTGGCAGCACCGCAGGCATCCTTGTCACCCCTTATAGCCACATCCAGTCCACCAGTTTAACTTGGACAAAAAAAGGGCAAGCAACCGCTTGGCAAAGCCTTCCCCCCTTGCTCCTGTGGGCTCCCATCTCCCTGTCTCCAGGGCATTTGGTGCCTGAAGGGTCTCTTGGGCAGCTCCCCCTGCTGAGAGCTCTCTCCCCCTGGCCCCCTTTCTTCCTCTCTCTCCACGCTGGCTTTTAAGCTCCTTGGATTATGGCCCCTCTTAGATCAGGTGAGTCTCCAGCCCCAGGACAGCTGTCCCTCTTTAATTCTAAAGAGCTGCTGCTCTGGCTGCCCTGGCAGTGCCCCTGCTGCTCAGGCACGACTCTGCCCTACCTCCCCATTGCTGGGCAGCTAGCCCTGCAATATGTGTGTGCAACCGATGGGTCCCTGGCTGCCAGCCCATACCAAGCTGTCTTCTCCTACCTGGGGACCTCCCCTGTGCCTGCTTCTTTAAAGTCAGGGCAGGCCTTGGCTCCCTATTACGGGAGGGAAGGGAGAAGAGTTAATGACCAGCTCTGATGTACTTGTGAAGACAGGAAAAAGAAGCTAGGGAAAGGTAAAGGAAAGGACATGGATGGAAGGGTTAGGCTAAGAAGTGGCAAGGCTGGGGGGTAATCAGACAGGAATGGGAGAAGAGGAGCAGTGTATAAAGAGCAAGATAAGGAGGGAAAGAGTGACCAAGAATGGAGTGGATGGCAGGGAAGAGAGAGAGTGTAGAATAAATACAATGCAAAGGGGCAAGGAAATGACAAAGGTGGTCGGCATTAGGATTAGCATTCAGCAGGAAAAGAGTTGTTTGTTTAAATCCCACACCATTTTCAGGAGCTGAACGAGTCAGCTAGCAGGCTGCCTCTAACCAGTCTGAGCCTGACACGGATGCCTCCGTCCACTCACTGATTCAGGGCCCTGTTCTCCGATATGCGGGAACAGCAGCTTGTTAAGTGAGCAGGGACAGGAGTGAGAAGAAAGGGACAGGGTAAATGAAAGCAGCGGCACGCTCTGGATCAGGGACCAGGGGGGTTTGTTCCTCTGTAACACTGTGGCAGGAGACTCAAGGAATAACTTACATAGGTTTAAGCAATTCAGGATGGAAAATAGCTTCAGTCCCTTGTGAATCTGACAAGCTTCCCTTAGAAACACGCTAATAGAACAACATTTTCTAACACAAATGCTCCCATTAAATAATGTAGGAAATCCTGCCCTTCCCCAGGATTTTAGAACCAGGCAAACTCTATTATACAGATTCATTCCCCAGATTACCTAATAGCTTGTAGACGACCACGATCCCCATTTACTCTGAGATTTGGTTGCACAGGATTAGCCCTGATAGTCTCAACCAGCAGAAAACAGCTGAATTTTCACATAATAAATTCAGGAGGGCGAGGGCAGCTGTCAATCAAGACAAACATTTGAGAATCTGGGGGAAGTGATGAGGGAGGCGAGGGGGATTTGCTCACTAATTTGCATTGGTTTCAGTCTTGCAACGAATACAGAGTTGGACATAAAATGTGTTCACAGAAGACACAGGCATCGAAAATTCACTGCCTTTCAGGTGAGAGAAAAATAATGAAAATCCTCTGGGTTTTTTTGTCAAATAGTTCTCTTTCTTTGCTCAATCCTACTGTCTCTTTATGAAAATAATCATTATTTTCCTTCTGGACAAGTTAACCATGATGACAGATGATTCAGTGAAGCATATAATATATCTGTTCTCTAAACTAATCAGAAAACAGCAGGTTAGTAATGGACCTTTTTAATAGCAATCATGCTAGTGCCCTGACCCATGCCAGTTGAAACAGCTATATGTGTCTCAATCATTCGCTGTAGGGAAAATAGTGGCACTGTGACAGACCATTCCAGATCATTGTCTCCTGCTTCCTCTTAAATACCTGTTTTCTCATGAACACTTCTCCATTTAGATCCTATTCCTTCCCCCACCAAAATCATTGGCACTGGCAGAGAATTCTTTTCTGATCTGTGCAGTGGCTGATTTATGCCAGTGAAACATGCCATTTAATGACCCACCTTATCTTCAAATACACAGTTATGAATAGAATTAGGTAATAAAAAATGGCCAATGGTAACATGTAACCATGGTGCGGTCAAAATATCCACTGGTTTTAAATTGCAAGTTCAGCACTGAACTACACAAATATGAGCCCTGTTCATCTTAGACTGCCTAAGTGTTTGAACTTAGCATCGGTTTGTGCTTCAACCTCTGACTCAGTGGAGACTTTGCTTTAATTGTGCTTGAAGTTAGTTTTTTGGAAACTTCCTCCTCCCCCATCATCTGGATATTAAAAGCTTCATTTACACTGTGCTCTTTGATCATAAAGCTGGCTTTCTCAGCCCATGGCTGAGACGAGCTATTATGCTGACTTGCTTGTTTGGCTGGACTCCTCTCTCGCCCTCCACAACCTTGGCTTTCTTTCTGAACAGGTCAGATGGCTAATGCAGGTACAGCAGCCCAGCATCACAGAAACCATTTTCACTTGGTTTTTTCATGAGCAGAGATTGGCTTTTAATGAATTCTTTTTAAGCTAGCTGGACAACTATTTTCCTGTATAATACCATACTATTTCCTGTATTTTCCATTCTTGTTTTAAGCATACTTTAGGTTTTCACAGCATTGCTCCAGACAGCTGTATTCAGGGAAATATTCCCAATGACAGTTGTCTTCAGAGTGTCCAGCGAATTCAGAGACCATCGGTTTACCTTAAACTCAGACTTCTGAGTGTGTTGTGTCAACTAGTAGCTGAATTCTCCCATGTGTATGTAAATCCAGGTGGAGTTTCTCAGCATCCTTCATATGTTTTAACTAATTAAAAAGCTTTATCACCATCACCGATCTTCAATCCATTGTCTCTCTCCTCCAAATCACTAATATACATTTAATAATATAAACCCCCCTAGGATATCTGCTCTCAGCCTCTATTCATTCAGAAAGGAACTTGAACAGGTTACAGAGGCATAAGTTTCCTTACAGAAGAGTGAGATGTGCTCAAATCTAAGCAGTCATTGGCCTATCTTTAGAATCAGTTTTCCTTTGAAGGAGATGATGTTCAATCTAATTCCCAAGATATCCTTCATAGCCTTTTATAGTAAATTTCCTATCTTCAGAAAAAGTAATCGGTTTTCAGGCGATATTATATATCTCTAGCAGTAACCGTGCACCTTCACACTTTATTTCTCTTCGAAACCTTTGATGAATACAGAGAATCAGAGAAGTTAGAAACCGGCATAAGAAATATTCCTTGCGGTATACTTCACTGTTTTATTTGCAGTCTAGCGTTAACTGGTCTGAAGCAAAGGGGATATCACAAATCTTTTTGGAAGATTATTCTACAGTCTAGTAGCTTCATTACGAAGTTTTGGTAGATATTTACCTGAAATAGTCTCCCCCTTTAGTTTTAACGTCGTACCTCTAGTTGTGACTTCTTACGTCACCCTGAATAATTACTCCCCGATGCCCTGGAGATCGCTGTATTCCCATTTAGTTACTGTTTACTCAAGATTTACACTGCAGATCTCTCCATCCCCTTGATCTTTGTTGCTGTTGTGGCTTTTCCCCAAAGTCTCATTAGAGGTGTCCAAAACAGGGCTCATCATTTCTTTGGTTCAGATATGCAGATACTGAATGCAGCATTAGTTATCAGGAGTGCCCTACAACACTTCATTTCAAATCCAGAGATCATTTGCTGCCTGCTACCACCTTATGCCTTGTATTTCCAATGGCCGTTCTCCAATTAAGTCTCATTTTTAGGGTTTGCTTTCTCCAGATGTATTCACTCACATGTAAGGCAGGTCTTAGCAATTTCGTGCAGATGTTTTTCCAGCTGGCCCTATAACATCTTCCTTTCAACAGTTTCTATTAAGGACACAGTTTTGATTTTGCATGTAAAAGGAATTATCACCACTTTCAGGAAAGTTTGATCCAAAATTCACATGCAATTTAGCAAATATAGGCTCATCCTCATTAGAAACTCCCTTGGAGGTTTTCACCTCCATTCAAAGCCCCTACTTTGAAGATGCAAATGATTAATGGTGAGTTTTTCGGAATATAAAGCATCATGCCAGTAACGGATGCCGATGCCATGTTGCACAGCATGTGTCATCTTTCTTACTTAAGACAAAGGTCTGCTCTTTGAGCTGCAGAGCAAGAAGCATATCTTCAGCTGATGTAAACTGCTATAAGGCACCTTAATGTCACTGCATCTATAGCAACATACAGCAGCTGAGAAACTGCCCTGAGATCACTGTCACCACTGAGATCTCACTCTGTGCAAACCCACACCGAAGTCCATGGAGCTTTGCATGAAACAAGTGTGGAAGGTCCAGCAAAAGTCTGCAGGACCAAGCAAGAGCAGCATTTTGCCTTTAAGTTTAACGTAAACCATTTTCCACTTCTTGTTCCTCCCACTCTCTATTCCAGGCTGGTTTAAAAAAGGCTACACAAACACTTCAAATTCAGTTATATCAGCAAAGAAGGGATTGGGTTATCCTTCATCTGCAGGCTGAAGTTCCCCTAAGCCAGGGCACAACTTCCTTGGTTACAGAGCCCTGCACCTGGAGCTTTCATACTGAGGAGAAGACATCTCTGTCCTCAAGGTGCAATGAAAGGCTTCTCTATTCAATCCAGGCTAGGACCATTATAGTTTCACTTTATGCTCTTTATTTTGCCTTAGGTCTGCTACAGGGAATGGCTATTTTCTTCTGGGCACTGGGCCCAGTTCTTGTTTAATTTTGTCTGCAGATTGTAGTTTTCCCAGATGCTATACCCAGAGATGAGTATTTTATAAGTTAATAAAAAATAAATAAAATCAAATCGGTCTGTTGTCTCCAAGTAATAACCAAAAGCCTTGTCCTTTTTAACAGAAGGTTATTTGCTCCTGCAGCTACTGACTAGCAAAATATATATAGTCAAGTTAAAATTATAAAGAATAAATTAAATAATTTATGAGAATCACATTAATACATTTCTAGTGTCAAATGCACCAAAAATTCATGGGACTGTAAAGGAGATAACAGCTTTGGATTCTACTGTCAGATTATGCAAAGGGACCTTATTTTCAGAATTAAGGAATTAAAGAGCAAGGCAAACTCACTGTGTATTCTGGGTCCCAGATTGTCCGTTGGAAAGAGAAGGCAGGGGAGAAGAAAAAAAGAAATGCAGAATAAAATAAATGATGCAAACTATTTTCAAATTATTTCAAATTATACAAATACTGTTAAAATAATATGAAAATGCACTAATAATATATAAACTCAGTCAAATCGTGTGTCGAATTACATGCGAGTGTGCAATCCCACTGGTACTGTGAGTGGCACAAGTCAGCACAGGTTTTTGTATGTAGTATCTGAACATATAAAGTTTATAGAAAAGTCTTAAAAGGGGGAGAAATAGAATGGATAAAAAGTTGTTTCTGTTTTTACTCATCAATTTGTACATATTAAGCTAACCATATTTTTTAGTAACAGCCAATAATGGGAAATGAAAATACGGAACAGTTAAAGAGGAATCGCTAAAATACCGTAACTTCTGCTTCTATGTATGTGGCATGAAGCCTTCGAGGGAAGACAAAACTAACCGCACAGTAAATGTCTAGTATTTGCAGTTCTGCTTGGGTCCTTACCTGTGATTGTGTAAGGGTAATAATTCCAAGCCTTCTCTGTAACATAAAATATCCTGGGAACGACTGCTCTAGCCCAGCTAGGTAGCTTGCTGCAAAGAAAAAGAAAATCCAAGATTAGGATATTTTTAGCTGGTAAGAGCTGTAAGATACTTCTAATCAAGTTCCTAATTTGACAAGTATTAAGCAGGACCTATAACAGCTCATAGTAACTTCCAAGGTACGAATGCATGCCTTTGAATCTTCTCCTTAGACAGATATACATGAAGCTATTCTCCCTTAGAAAATGAACAGTGATGACCTCTGATCTGATTTGGTTATAGTGCAGGGGTGCCATGGGGTGCCATGCAATAGTAAGTGTGTAAATGTGATTCACAAACCATATCAGGGATAGGTATATCAAATAGGAATCCACCTGTTGTGCACTTTCTGAGTTCTTTGCAACAGAGTGCTCTGTTATTTTTCCATAGTCAAAATGTAAGTGAAAGCTGAGAGCTGGTATTTTCCAAGGGATGCCTTGAGTCTAAAGAAGTTGAGAACCACTGGCTTATAATGAGGTTTCAGAACAGGCTTCAGGAATGGACTTGGGGATTCACTGCCCTGATCCTGAAAGAAATGTATAGAGGTCACAACATGCCATGCATACTTAACACAAGGCAGACAAGGTTCCTTGGGTAAATCTGGTATCTTTTATTAGACCAACTCAAATAATTGGAAAAATTCTTTTTAGCAAACTTTTAAGCACAAACACCCTTCATCAGGTTGAGGAAGCATCTTCAGATGGTCACTGCTCTTCCTGGGTAGAGTGGTAAAGCAGCTAGAGGCCAGTAGTATGCAAGAAAGCCAGTCAGTGAAAATGTAAACTGAGGTGGTCAGTAGATGAGAGACAGGTGGGGGGGGCAAGGAAGTGGGAATGAATGTGTCTGTAGTCAAAGGATGGAAGACAGGAGGTGGGTGTGGGGAATGAGAATAGCTGGTAAAAAAGTGGCAGGTTTGCCTGGGGAGTCAGATGTCAGGGTGGTTATAGTGTCATAAGTCCAATGTCTATATTTAGTCCATGATTTGTTGTATCCAGTAGGTGATGGAGTGAAGTTTGTAGGCTTGTCTGTGAAAGGTGTTTTGTAAATCCCTTTTGAGGATCAGAACTGAGAGACTGAAGAGACAGCGGTTTTCTTGTGAGAAATGTACCTTCACTGGTAATTGGGTGTACGTGTCTTTGATAGGTTTCCAGTGCACATTCATTCTGATGTGCAGTTGTTTGGTTTCTCCTACATATTTTCCATCAGGGCATTTGTTACACTGGATGAGATATATTACGTTTCTGGAGGTGCTGCTTAAGATCCAGGAATGGTAATGGCTCTGTTGTGGGGTGTAGCTGTTGTGGGAGTGGTGGGGATGTGTTGGCAGGTTTTACATTTCTTGTCCCGACATGGTCTGGATCCACTGGGAGCATTTTGGGCCATACTTACCACGAGGGCATTCTTAGCCACAAGGAGGCAGTCTCTACCAAGAAGTAAGGAGGACGTGGAGGACGTGGACCTACTTGTTCTAATTCTGCCTACGGAGGTGCTTCTTCCATGTTCTTTACTGATGCACAAGCTTTAGTACTCCATTAACACCTGAAGGGGGATTTTGCCTGCATTAACAATATTATATAGTAATCATGTAGTTTTTATGTTAAAAGTAACTAACTATTCCTCACAGCACCTCTACCAGCCCAGCCGGCACTGGAAGACTGAAGTTTGAGATGACACACGGGAGTACCATTCAGGGTCCTGTGCAGCGTAGCCTAGATCAGAGCACGTGCATGAAAAGGTCATCTAGCCTTCAACAGAGTCTATACTGAAGCACAGCAAATACTTTCAGATCTCAATCATCCAGATGTAAATGGAGAAATCAGTCAAGCACAGCTGTTTGTGACTTTGGATAACTGAGGGAACTTTCAGTAACATAAACATGTACGAGGAGAGAAACTGGATTTTTATCATAACTGAGATTGGTTTAACCATGAGTCAGCTTCATATATAAACATCTGTATTTGCAAATATTATAACGCTACCTACAAATTCAAGGTCAAACTTGCTGGCTTTCTCTTCTGCAATGACATTGTTGGGAGGGTGTTTTATTTTTCCTTACACAAACCTTCCTTGCAATCAGAGGCTACCAGGCAGGGGATCTCAAACAGTCTGCATAAACACATTTTGCTGTCTCATTATTTTTTTCCCTGTTGTATGTCTTTTTATTACTGCATCTTTGTTCCCTTCGCTGCCCTTGCTGAATTTCACTCTGTCTGATGTTTACTAGCCCAAATGAATGGGGATGATGCAGGCTTTCTGATTCTGAAGACGGCACTCTGGCACAGAAGAAGATCGCCGGTGAGCCACTTGGCATTGGAAGCTTGCAAGTATTAACTGCTGAAGATTAAAACCATGTCTACAGAGAAAGGTTTTACCAGTAGGACTGGTGCCAGCCTACAGCTACTGATATTGCCATTTTTTAGTGCACGTTCACAGTTGTCTGCCTTTGTCAGCGCAGCATAAGCTCGCTGCAAGCGGCTGTATGGACAAAAGGCATGTTGCGCAGTAGACTGATATCCCTGGGTATAGCTCCAGGGGACTTCTGCAGAGCACTGTGAGATACCAGCAAACTTTCTAGGGAAAATTTCAGTGGAGGAACAGTGCCAGTGCAAGGTGTACACCACTGAGGAAGACAGCTTAATTTGCCCAGTGTAAACACAGGGTTTTCCTGACTGGATACAAAATTGAGTGCATGCTCATGCCAGAATATGCCAGCTTATGGGAAATGTTATTTGTGACTCTTCATAGGATGAATCAACAAAACGCTATTCAAAAAACCTACTGGTCACCCACAACATCAACCTTCCTCCAAGATCAAGAAAACATCTGATTCCCCCCATTAAAAAAAAGAAGACAGAGAGAGAGCTTGCTTTACAAGCACAATCTAAGTTTCTACTGAAATCCTGTGTAGCAGACACAAATGTCGCCTTCCAGGCTGCCAATGCAGAAGTAAAACGAGTGTGAAAAATCAAAGCCTTCTACAATTCTAGAAGAAATGGGAGATACACTCAATTCCCTCACTTGACAGGCAGGGACAAAGCGAGCTGTGCTTGGGTTCACATACAAATGACAACTTGTATTTGCTGAATGCGGTATTTCTTTTCCGTTGCCAGCTTGCGCTTGCACCTTAAAGGAGCACATAAAGGACCTTCTCCAGCCCTTGAATGATCCGTCTAAAGGTTAGACATGTTGGTACTCTCACTGTGCTAAGGTGCATGAGGCTTTGGGGAGGGCAAAAAACCCAAAATTAGAACGGTGAGTCCACGTATCTCGGACTTCCCTTACAGAATGGGTCTGGCACAGAAGGGACTGCTTGCTGTACCACAGACAGGGGCACAGCTGCAAACACGCATGTGTTTTGTGGGCTGGATTCGGCCTGTGGAGCAACTGGATCCAGCCTACAGAGCTGCAAGGCATATCCACTGCTGCCACTTCTCTCTGCACTACCTCTACCCCTGCCCCTTTCCCCAAGGCTGCGGCATGGGCACAACTTCCAGCTACGAGGGAGCTATGTTGGGACCAGAGAGCTCTGCCTGTGCCACTGCTGCTTCTTCCCATCACCCTGTCCGCTTCCAGCTTCCTGGTCTCAGCGCAGCCAGACCACTACAACCAGGGCGCGGGGAACTGGGAGAAGTAGCTGTGGTATGGGGGAAGCTCCCAGTTCTGTGGCTTTTGGCAAACACCAGCACTGACGCACTGTGGCAGCCACCTGGCCTGCTCAGGATTGAGCTGGTCCATGTGAATACAAAAAAGGAGCAGGATTTGAGAGCAGGGCTCAGTTTTGGCATGTGGGACGTCAAGAAGGGGAAGCAGGGATTATGGAGCGCAGTTAAGGAAATTAATTTTCTTGATGCTTTAATTCCCCTTGACTTTCAAAGTTCCTATTGACTTGAATGAAACAAGTCTGTGGCACTGAAATTTTCTAAAGAAAAACAGAAGCTTTCTTAGTCAAGCAGGCTCCATCCAGCTCTGGCTCCCAGGTCACTATCCTTCACCATCAAAGAAGCCGAGCAATTCCATATTCAATAGTTTCCCCCTGTATTTTATTTGTGAAGAACACTGTTGCCAGCTGTGACATTTAATTTGCTGCAGATCTGACTCCCTCCACATGCTCACTCCAGAGGCAATTATTACCTGTCAAACATCTCCAAAAGAGAATGGGATTGGTAGGATTATTTTATTTGACCCTGCTCTAATTAGTCTTAGACTGGAGCCTTCATCCAGCAGGAGCCACATTCAGAAACATCATTTGAACATTTGCAGCAATAAGCAATTCACAAGCTTCCCTCTAGCATCCCAGTGGGGCTATTCCTTAGGCTCGAAAGCCACTTAGTAGAGTTTTTCCTGACAAAGTGAACATTTTTTTTCATGCATTACTAATTTAGTTTCCATTTAGCAAAGCAGAAGGAATTAAATCAGTCCTTACTGTGGCTGTCATTATTATGATGAACTCTGTCAAAGGATTTGTTAAAAACTAAATCTATCCACTCCCTGCACAGACCCTAAACAGCCCAGCCTGCTGGATGGAAGGATGCTGGAGCTAGAAAAGAGTCTTCTCCATAGGAAATAAAGCAATAACTGAAGTATACTCCGGTAGCCCAAACAATACTCCCATTTGCCTGGACCAAGAACTCTTGCTCTAAATGCTGCTGGACCTGAAGGGGAGCAGATCCACTATGCCTTTACATGGAGCTTTGTGTCTGGGACCCATGCACAGAATTCCCAACTCCAACCTTTTCCCGAACTTCTGTGCTTTAAAACTTTTCTGACTCCACCATCTGGGCCTTCAAGTGGCTTTGAGATTTGGAACCTGCCTTTGGGCCCAGTGTTTTTATTTTGGCTCCTCGCTCTTTAAAGCTTGCTGACCTCTGTTTTATAAAGATCCAGGAAGCAGCTGCAGAGAGAAGTGGCCCCAGGTGGAGGTTTGTGGACATCCCAGACCACCCACTCTCTCAGGCTTGTGAACTGAGTCCTGAAGCATAGGAAGAATGAGCAGCAAGGTATTTTCCCCACACTTTTCTCTCAAATAGCCAGAGCAATCCTGGGCTATGCTATTCTTCAGTTCCTGGGGACTGCAGACTTCCCCAAGAGGTCATACGAGGAAACGGAGCAAGATGCCGAGTCTCCTTGCCCAGAACAGAAGAGTTGCTACCAGTCTTTCCCAGAAAGGGGGATCAATCTGAGTGGACCTAACTGTCAGATCTCAAGGCTGGGTCTGGATCCCAAGCAAGAACGGCAGGGAGAAGGGAGCTCCAGGGAGGAGCTGTTTGGTTCGGGTTCATGACTTTATGTGAAACTTTCACCAAGTTTCTGGAGAGAGTCTGTGGTCTCTAGAGAATAAAATCCACAGGTGGACTGTATGGTTTTTAAAATGAACCTTCAAAAAATGTGGCCTGCAGTGAAGCTCAGTCTCAGGGTATGTTATGTATCACAAGTTATTTAAACACTTCCAGTCATGGCCTAGAACCAATGTGCTCAAGAAAACCTGCCTTACCTGCAAGATGAAGGTCAAGACTTTTATCTGCCACATATAGTATTCAATTAGCCTAACACTACATGTGGACTGTGGCTTGATCTGGGTGCACGGGGCTGGATTCAACTGGTACAAGACTGATCTGGGTATGGGATCTGCCCGTGGACCAACCCTGTGCTACTCATCGCGCTGACAGGGCCAAAAGGTTGGGTGCTGCTGGTTTAAAACACGGCTCCCTCTGTGGATGCTCAGACAGCTCTGCTAGATGCAAATCTTAGGATCTGATGGGCTTCTGAGTATATCAAATCTGGTCTTGCTGTGTAACCTTTCAGGTATAGCCCTGACACAGGCTCCAATGCCGGTACCCTTTCCTAGGATATGGGATCCCATGGCCAAACTGCTTCTAGGTCTCTCCAGTTGTTCTTGCACAGTTTTCCAGAGCTCAACCCTTGTAGGTACTCACTTAGATTTACTTTCCCCTTTTGGTTGAAACAGTTAAAGCCTGGTTAGACTCTAAAGTAACACAGGCTTTTAAACCACACTATAAACCACAAGCACATTACTCAATGACAAAGCATGCACCCATAGGCAACGCACATAATTCTCTTACATTAGCTCTCTGCTAGGGCAAGGAGTTTCCTTGGGATTTCCCTGGCACTTCCACTCAACTTGGAGATACCAATCTCCAAATAAGACGCAGTGCAGTTTTATAATCCAAATGGCAGTCGCAAAAGAAAAAGGAGAGGTATGTAAATTGTTATAGGTATATACAGCCATATTATAATCCACAGTAATACAACTGCAGTGGGACTCATTAAAGGCTATTTGTTGCTTTGACCTGTTACTGATAAGTTACAATACTGTTATCAAATGGTTTGCTTTGGTAATAAGATGTATGAAATGTTCTTTGAGAAACCAAGTGCAACAAGACCAGTTTCTGGTGCCACAAGAATCTGGGTCCCGGACTCGTTCAGCTGAAAAAGTCACTAAATTCTCAAATGCTTGAATAAAACTGAATCCAATTCAGAATAACTTTGATATAATATGAGCTGAAATCAGAGTTATGTTTGGTATCTAAAGGCAAAAAACCTCAGGAAACCAGACGAAACTCAGCACTGTTTCATCTGAGCATGAAAACTTGAAGCAAAACTTGGGAAATAGGCAGGAATCCCAGAAAATGTGTCATGAACCTCTGCAAGATGAAACTGCTGATTGTGTATGGGTCAAGGAATACAAGAAGGCTCCAGCTACAAAACACAATTAGCCAAATTTAGCACTGATTTATACCTTGCGCAAGCCCATTAAGCTGATGACAACACTGCAGTAGGCACATTGTCTAGAATGCCAAATGGTATCAGACTCTGCTGGCTAGTCCGGTCTGAGCAGCTCAAACCCTTCGGCCATGTCTAGACTGTAAGCTTACGCTGCTTCACCCACGCTGTGCCACTCTGCATGGGCTATCTCCGGAAGCAGAAGGGCTGCAGGAGAGCTAATTAGCAAGGCTGATTGACTGCTCCCATGCTGAGTGTCCTGCCTGCAGCCAAAAGCAAACCCAACTACTTGGTTTCTGGGACTGCAAGCAGCCTGAATGGACCAGTGTGGCGCCATCTCATTTTCAGGCATGGCTCCATGAAGCCCAGGCCCTGGTTCCCCTGTGCAGGGTCTGTGTGACACATGCCTCGGTGCAGGGCACAAACATTTATGAGGGCAGCATGAAGAGAGGACCAAAATATGAGCATGCAAATGTGCCAGAATACAAACAGGCAACATGCTGAAAGCACCTGCATGCTAAAGTGCAATCATGGCAATAACTAGCATGGGATTAAATGCAGTGAGACCTCCCCCCACCATTAACACTGTGTTCAGGGCCATAAAAATCCTTAAGCTGGCCTTGGAGCAGGGCTGATGAGGCGGTGGCCAGGCACAGGAAGTAGTCTGCAGTCCCCACATGTCTGCAAAATGCTAAACTAGAATGAAATCCTACAGACTTGAGCTCACTGGGAGCTTACCCTCCTCTCCAGTGGAGTCAGCATTCCACCTGAACTGGGTAGCCAAGGAGGCATGGGAGGAAAGAAAGGGCCAGTGGGTTAAAGATTGGCTGGATCTGGTAATATGGCTAATATGGAAGTCATCTTGGATATTTACCTAAACATCTGACGAGCTTCAGACACCTTCATAAATTTAACATCCACTATTCTAACACTGTATGAAATTACTAGATGGTGCTGTGTGAAAGGAGAATTGCTGAGGGGGAAGAAAAAGAGTACATGACAACATTTCTAAGACAAAATTTCTAACCTAGATTAATGCCAGGCACCCACTAAAAAGCAAGATCAAATAGGTGTGGATTTTGGAATTGGTCACCCTTGGAGATAAGGGGTGAAGCGTGAATACACTCCGCTGTTCCCTACGTGACTCAAGGTAGTTATGATTTCTTATTCCTATGATGGTAATTCATACAGAGGTAGTCATGGCAAGGTCTTTCGTTCTCACCAGAATGGAAACTGAAACTACCGTTTAGATGGATAAAAACAGAGTGATCTTGCCAACACATCTGCCTTGGCCATCAGGCAATATTCTAGCAAGAAACTGGCACTCTTTCAAGGGCACTTTCTCTTGGTAGATAAGGAAGATGTTGGAATAATTTTGATACAAAGAACTATATGTGGTGTATCTTGACAGAAAAAGAAACCTTGGGCAGAATGATTTTCCACTCCTTCCAGAAAGAGGTACAACCTTCTGGACACAGGAGAGAAAGAGAAGGAGAATTTACAACTGCTCGGAAATAGTCAATCTTCTGGGCAGTACAGTGATCAGTCCTCTGCATTTCTCAGTCATAGGAGGAAGCGCACATCTTAGTCTCTGTTTGAACAGGTTCAAGATAAAGCTACCACAGTGACATTTCTAGATTGTATTCATACTCCAGCAGCTGCTGAATGTCTAATTTCTTTTCTACAATTCTTTGAGCTAACTTCTTTTAAATATCATCTGCTCAGGCACAACACTTTGCTCTCAGGTGCATACCAAGAACGTTTGTGCGAGCAAATTTACCACCTATTCGGTGAAGGCTACTAAGCTCCTAAATGGTGAGAGAGAGAGTCTCTTTGCAGTGTCAGTCCTTTCAAGTATAAATACAGGACTTTGTGTATGGAAAATTCATTATGCATGAAAATGATAGTTATCTGCTAAGCCAAGCAGAATATTCATTGCTTTTCTTGCCAGGGTAATCAGTGGTGTCTTCACATGCTTTAGTCTTGTTTTATCCCAAAACACAAAGATAAGATCTAAATGGCAACCCCCTTACAATTGCCCAGTGCCTTGCTTTTCCAACAGAGATTAAAGACTATTGCAGGCACCCAGGAATTCAGCACAGGGGAGCTTGTGGATGTCTCTTAACTCTTGTGCGTGACTTCTGAGAGTGCTGGGTTATAATTACAATGTTAAGTACTGTCATAATATATATGCTGTCTGGAGTATTTTTTATTTGTGTGTGGAATACTGCTGGTAAACCAACTGCTATGCTGGGGAGAGGTCAGATCTGTCAGGGTTACAGAAAAACCTGCAATGGACTCTTAGCTACAGTGCTGCTGTGCTTGCCACTAAAGGGTCACAGTGCAGAAAAGCTTAATAAAAGGAAATAGGCCAAAAGGAACGGCGGTGAATCAGAAAAGCAGCAATATTCAGTTACTTCAGAAGCAATAAAAAATGGCAACAAATTAAACACTACATTTCACAGGACAGCAATATATGTTTTAAAATTAACACTGGCTTTTAAGTCATTGTGGAAGTGCTGACCCTTAACATTATATTCTCACAGTCAGGAATGATCCATAGTTCATTTTAGGAAATGATAGGGCTGTTGAGAAACAAAAGCGATTTTTTCCATCATGTCTTAGAGCCTGTCACTGCTGCAGGTCACCAGCATACAAGCCTAGTGGTCATTCATAATGTCAACTTTTTTGCTGACAAATCTTTTGTCATCAAAACAGGCCACTGGCCTTGTGCAACTCTGATGAAGTAATGCTCCATCTTGCTGTGTCAGCACCCCAGGGGTCACTGCTACCCTAAGCAATTCTCTAACTATGGACTAGAGTTACTTTCCGCATGCTACTGATGTTGAACAGAGGAGACAAGATTAACCTGCATGCCATCTCAGACAGAATTTAATATTAATGTGCCTATTTTAGTTAGCTGAGGTGCTGTAGGGGCTGATTTGAGATTTAGGAGAAATAAATCCACCTTTCTTTTCCCTAGATTTAAGAAAGACCAACTCTCCTTTAAGAAAAAACTTCAGCGTATTAAGGAATAATTGTGTTTCTATAGCACTTGCCATCAGAGGACTGTACAGGACTACAAAATTAATGACTTAACCCTCCAGCACATCTCTGCAAGAGGAAGAAACCATCATTTCCTTTTCACCGCTGGGGCAGAAATGGACACCTACAGCAATTAAGGACTTCAGGCCTCTTTCAGCATTTAAGCACATGGCTGTATTTAAGTATGTGCTTAAAGGCTTTACTAATTCAGCATCTTGATTTCTAGAGGCGCTGATGATTCCTAACTTTAATTGAAGTCAAAGAGAATTAGTGTTGCTCAGCATATCTGGAAATCAGACCTGCAGGGCTTAAGTCAGGTCATAAGCAAATGTGCCAAAGTAGAATTCAGACCTAGTGACCCCAAGCCCTCTAATATATTAGATTTGCTTTAAAAATAAAACCGTTTTTGTCTTACCCATGCAGGGAATAATGGAAGTATGAAAGAAAATAGAAAAGTACTTTGATTTTCAAGACACCTCTGCCTGGAGGCTGCAATTTTTTGCCTGGGAAAATGTGCTCTAAAATCGAAAAGACAGCTAATGTCTCTATTTCAAGCAACACTGCTCTTCCACTATTCCTTTCCTTGAAAGTGCCAGAAAGCGGCACGTATTCAATAGAACACATTACATTTGAAACAGAAAAGCTATTGCCAGAGAGAAATGTTATGCCCTGGAAATCTTTATCACAGTGCATGCTGGGAGGGAAAGTTGCATGGTACTTGCCTATTGAGATAGACCCGTTTTTCTGTTAGTTGACCATTTCCATAATTTGGATCTTCATAGGGTTCATTCTGCACGACTTCCACGCCCTCCCCTCGGTCACTCTGTTCATGACTGTGCTTACTGATCATGTACAGCTGTCCAATTCTGTACTGCAAAGCAAAAATAAAAGCAAATGTGTTAGCCATAGATAATGAGCAAGCATCCATAGACCAATGTCAGTGGTTATACAGGAATAATTGCAATTAATGGCAGTTTGAGGGGCAACAAAAACATTGCACTGAGATCTGCAAGAAGGATAATAAAGCACTGCTACCAATAAATACATTATTAACAGCTTTAATAAATCTATTGTGCCTTTTTGTTCAGAGGATTTCAAAGTGATTTGCCAGGATCAACTGAGTGCTACATTTATCATTGCTGTTGATGATACACTAACTGTTGTGGTCTCATTACTAACAATTAAGTGCTACAGTATGCATCTCATACACTAAAGTGCTAAATAACAAGGCGGGTGTTTAGTACTGTGACATTAGCCTTTTATACCTACTGCTCCATTATTATTTCAAGCTGTGCCTGCTACAGCTCACAGAGATGTTTATTTCTGAAATAATATGCACAAAAGGGAGTTCATGACTGCACGATGCTGAAGTTTGTGTTCACCTGGCTTACTTTTATTATTGCAAAACCGCAGAATAAAGGACTAATCCTGCCCCTCTGAGAAACGATGGCAGTTTTGCCAGCTATTTCAACGGGAACAGAACTGAGTCCCGAGAGTACAAGAGAATCATTATGCAAGGATAGGACAGAACAACTCACAAAAAGCAGGCGAGTGGGAAGAGAAAGGGAGATGCTAACACTGCAGTTCTGGAGGAGCCTTAATGGAAGTTCTCCAAGTACGAGCTGTATTGAACTTAACATTTATAGATTCACAAGTACTTGGCAGACCTGGCTCTAGGTGCAATAATTGCCCAGCTGAAGGCAAGATTTGGTGCCTCCTTTCTCCTCGGTGTCCCACCGCTCAATCCAGTTTGGCAACCCTCCCACATTTCTTTATCTTTGGACAGGGCACAACGTGTGTCCATCTGGGCAATTTCTTCCTTCCTAAAGGCTCAGTGGTTTAAAGGAGGTGCTCTAGCAGGCAAAACAAAGGATTACGAAGTAAGAGTTACTTTACAGCACATGACAGAGGCATTTGTATTTGAAAATCTTCAGATAGGTTTAGTGTTGGTGCCAGATTTATGGCTTTGGTGGCTGAATTCCTCTCTTTATTCCCAGAACCAGTATGGGCTAAGGCAGCATCCGCATGCTGTCCTGAGCTGTAGGGACTCTGTATAGGGGTATCGGAGGACATTCATGAGTGAATCAGTCATTGGTCTCCATGCTCACGCTGCCTGCAAGTGTGGTGGTGTGGACCTTTCCTTCCCGGAAGCTGGCTAAGTTCATTTGACACAGGTCACCAACCAAGTATCAGAGGGTAGTAACAATGGGTCACTATTAACCTGTGCTACAGCTAAAAGGATCTCTCTTTCCTCACTGATTTTTTCATCTTCCAAGCTGCCTGCAAGTTTGACAAAGCTCAAAAGAAATGTAACTGAGTTAAAAAACACATACTTCATTACCAGTGACTGCAAAAGGGAAAAATCAATCGGTATTCAATTTGATCCGGATACAATTGATATTAGAGTATCTGATTCAGATCTGAAGCAGGTTTAGCAGTGGATTAACACTTGTGCCAGTGAGATCAGACTATGACCCTACACTAACGTACCTATTCTGGTAGGAGCTGTGCTATCCTCCAAATAACAAACGTTTCTCAGAGTACAGGGGAGCTGTGCCCTGAATAGTAATTACAGATGCTGTTCTGGCATGGGATTTCTTTGACAGATATAAGCAGCACAGGAAGAGGCTTTCTAATCAAACCATATTGAACCTGATGTGGGAAGACTGTAGTGAATAGCTGGAATCACTTCACTGGAAAGGCATTAAGCAACCCAGTTGGAAAATTTTCATACATAATCCCTTCAAGTAGAAGGGAAATAACTGTGTCCATTGACCCCAATTTACTAATCAGTAAATGGTGGCATTACAATCACTACAATTCTGTATTTGACAAAACAATACTGGTCTGTGAAGGCGCCTCTGACATTTCTGGGATTCTCTGCAAAGGACAGCAGGGTGCGTGTAAAGCTCGGGCCAACTCCTGATGACAACCAGGGTGCCCGTGAGAGCAGAGCCACCTGCCTCACTTCGGGCTTTGAGTCCCAGACTCAGGCTTCAAGGGGATTTTAGAAACCTTGCACACCAGAAGCAGTGCTGCAAGGCAGAGCGTCCCAGCACCCCCACTTCTGGCACTGCAGCAAGTATGAGTGCAGGCACCAGAAAAAGCAGTCCTGGAGTCCCAAGGCTGCAGAAGATAAAGTATGGGATTGATTCTGCATGTGACCCCCCGCAAATATAACTAATAGCTTTTAGGGAACCCTTTTAGAAAGCTGAAAAGAAGGAAACTGGTCAGACAGACCAGAGCTCCAATGCTTTGTTTGACTGAGGAAGGCAGTGGGTTTATCAGTGAAAAGGGATACAAAGGCTTTGTCACAGGAGACTGAAGGCCATTCTGGGGGTGGGAAGAGGCGACTGCATAAGGAGATTGGCACAGGGTAGCTGAGTCCTCAAGAGCATCTTTTTGCAGATTCTCAGCAATCAGCAGACATAAAGCATCATATGCGTATGTTGGGAAGGAGTGCAAAGAGCTCCGAAGGTGCAGGTCTCTCAGGGACAGTCCTGGCTAATGAGGATTTGCAAGTGAAATAAGAAGAGGATGGCAATTTTAATAAAATGCTATGACAGAGGGAACAGTCCTATTACATAGATGAACAAACCAATCTCCCCTCTTGATGCACTTCTTCACAAAGGGAAAATGTCAGATGTTACCTTGGTGTGGCACTCAGTCTTGGCTGGCAGGTTTTGCCAACAGCGTGAAATTTTAGAAGAGAAGGCAGCAGCAGCCCGATTTACCTTCGATCTAATAACATCCTTCAACCCAGAGAGAAGGTTTTTAAGTCAAGGTTTGCTAAAAACGTTTGGAACTAAATAAAAAGGAATGGATAATAACTTGGCCTTAACTTTGGAAAGATTTGGTTCTGTTATAAACCAGGTCTTAGCTTTCAAACTTCTGCTCTCATGCCATTTTTCCCCATGGGAAAAAAAAATTAATATTAAATAGTGGTTGGGTATCAACCATGTTTTCTGGAAGGCTCACCTTAGCATCACATACAAAGATTTTAAATTCCTTTTATGGAAAGACCCTCTTCCTACAGCCCTTACTCAAGCAAAACTTCCACTGGCATCACAGTATTGCATACACTGGAGATTTAGCTACACTGCATTACTTGAGGAAAATGGACTGATGTCTAATTTAAATACACTAGTATTCCTTGATGGAAATTTTCATTTTCTGGTTTCTTAAAAGTCTGACCTGTTTTGCAGCCAAAGAGAGAAAAGGGCAGGGAGGTCCCAGGAGCCTTGAGTTGGGTCTGTTCTTGGTGCTGGGGAACAGTAGTCAACTCACTTAACCTCCCCGTTACAGTTCACCTCTGGAAAATGGGCAATACTACTCATCTCACAGGCTACATTAAGGCTTAGTCAGTGAGTATTTACACAGCAGCTGAAACCTTCTGATGAAACATACTAGGTTAGGGTAAAGTATTATGAAATTTGATACAAATAAAACAAAAATTTAAATTGCAAAATATTGCAAGGCTGACTCTAATTTCTAGAGATGTAGTTGGCTGTGTTAGTCAAATAGAAAGCAAGGTAGATTTGCGCTTAACCAAAGTAGACTTGGTTTACCTTAACAAAAGCACCTAAACTAACAAAACTACCTATCTATGTTTCGTAGACAGCAAATATGGCCTAACCAAAGTAGAGATTGCTCTGTCTTTCTCTCTACGTCGGTTAGCTTATACGGTGCAAACCTACCCTGCCTTATTTCCAAATCAACCTCTGCTCAGTTATCTGGAAGCAATGTCTCTATCTGCATCTACTCTATTATAAATAAAATCTAATTAAGGTGAAGGATTATGTTTGTTGGCCTTGAACCTCTGACGCAAAGTGAAAAACACGGTTCACTGCCGCCTCCCCAAAAGATTCTCAGGATGATAATTCAGTTCTTCCACTGTTTATCTCTCAGGGTTGAAATTATGCACTGCCAAACTGAACTGCACATGGTATTTTAGAGCATTCATCCTGCCTTTGGTTTCACCTGACACTGAAACAATGGGCTAGGCAACAGCCAAAACAAAAACACCGAAAAGGATGGGGCCCGCCTTTTGAATGAAATGGTTTGGCAGAAGGCGCACCTGACAGACAGACTAAAGCTCATGTACCAAGAGTGGTAGCCTAATGGTGACCTTGCCCAGGGCTGCCTGGGAGGCATTATTGCTATTATTAACTATTCTTTTCAAGCGGTGCCAATATTGCACAGCACAGAGCAAAATACAATTAGCATCTCAGCCTATAATTTAAAAAATAAAACAGTTAAATGAGATCCTGTTTAGTATCAAGTTTTGTAACCCCTCTTAAGATTTTTGGGGCCTGAAGAAGGTATATTTTCTATGTGAGGAGCTGTCTTCTAAGGTGCAAAACCCATTATAGATATAGGCAGATACCTGGACTCATTTTAAGCAGATTTCAAAACTTCAATTTTACAGTGCAGAGATTAAAAAGTAGGCTGTTCACATGACTCATAACTTCATCCTTTCTTCTATGAACAATCAGGTACTTTTGCATGTACAGACCTAGATTTTGCATTTCTAACCAACTGTTTTCAAGAACAATTCAAATGAGCAAACCTTTTATGCAGGTATTTCCTTTGGGTTTGCACAACGGTTCAAATCCTGCCCTTTATCTGTAACATGTTTCATATCACACTGCTTGACTGCATTAAAAATAATATTGTTTGGGAGGAGGCAGTGAAGTGGGATAATATGCATTTTGTCCCATGACATAAGGAAAGTTGATCAAGAGGTGAAGGATGCTAATAAAACAAATCCAATCAAATAGATAAATTAATTTAGTTATTTTATCCATGTTGTATTCATTTTAATTTTGTAAAACCCTATTTTTTACCTGTCCATACATCTGATCCAAAACAAGGATGACAGCATCTTTTTCAGCTTCAATCTCCTGATGAAGACATCAAAAGACTGATAGCTACCAGGTATAAATAGAAATAGTAAACCAAAATTGAGGCCCACTCTCATTTCAAGTGATTCACAGTGCAAGTCCTTGGGTGCCTTTAGCAGATTGAATAGACTTTTCTGAGAGCAGAAAGAAATGTGTTCACTCTGAAACATTTCAGAAAATGCTCTTGGAAAGAGTTTCTAAGAAGAGAGAATAGATATTTACTGAAACCAAATCATTCAGAATGAATAATTGATTAAAACAATTCAACTTCCTTTCTTGTTTGCAAATTTTTTGCAATTATTTATTCAACATTTACAAACTTTACAGACCAATCCACACCCACAATCCCACTTATGCCAAGTGATTGTCTATTGTTGGAAGCTCTTTGAGGATACAAACTGATTGGAGAGGAAGTGTTGTGAACAGCCCATGGTGCAGTTTGGCTCTGAATTCAGAGAGAGCACTCACAATGTTTAAACTTCTCTCAGTAAGTTCGGCTATACAGCAAACACGGATTAAAGACAGGTTAAAACCCATCTGTCATAACAACCCTTCAGATTCTATAAATCCATTGCTGTGTGAGTATGTTGGAGAGTTTATCAAGAGCAGCGGATTAAATGATTTAATATACAACTGTAATCACATTTAAACTCAAAGGCACATCTTCCATTACCAACTAATAGAACATATTCTCTCAGTTACACTTTTGCCAACCCATTGAACTCCACTAACACCTGTAGAATATTACTGCACCGATGCAATTAAGAAATAATTTGGTCCATTAATTCACAAACACCATACTTAAGTTGTTGAACGTAAAACAGCAGAGAGAGACAGATACTGAACAGTTTCATTCATCTTGGACATTCGACCAACGGTACCTCCCAAACTGCTATCCTGACTTTTGGGGTAGGACTTGGCTGACTCCCAAGTAAGAATATAAGCACACTATAGCAATCTATAAACTGCCTTTGCTACTGCACCGGCATTTGCCGCTTACTTCTATTCTGTACTTCTGGTGTCCCATTTTATGGTCTGATTCATAAAACATTTATGCCTGTAGTCTCTCTCATATGAGTGATTCCATCAAACCAACATAATCATTCACATATTTAGGTATTTAAAACATCAAGATTTAGGCCTAGTCTACAGGAGAAAAGATCTGAGGGTACAGCTGTACCAGCAAGCCCTCCCAGTATATATAAACCGTATACAATATAGACATGACTTTTATGAGCAAATGATGTCTGTGTCAGTACAGACCAAACTATCTCCCCCAATTAAACAAGATCTACCAAGAAAAGTCTTTCCTGCACATATGAGTGGGTCTATACTAGATTTTTTTCTGATATAGAAAAGTCATAAAAAAGATACCTTGAAATGACACTGCCATATTGGCCTGCATTTCTAGAGTCTTAGGCTCCAGACTACAGTTAGAGTTCTGGCCAGGAGTTATACCTTTGTTTTAACTATCTCAGACACTTGTGGGCCTATACACCATCCTTTGACCAAACTGTAACTTTGGACATATTTAGTCTTCTTCACACAGGCATAACAGAGCAGCAGCAAGGCACAAGGGCAGCAGCAATTTCCAGCTGCTAGTGCCGCTGGCACAGATGCATGGGTGTTGCAGGTACTGTTATTTTCTGGCTCCCCCCCTACGTTGGCACCCAGGGCTGCTACCGCGGTAGCCCCACCTTGATTATGCTACTGCTTTTCCAAAGTGGTCCATGCACTCCCTAGAGCAATTTAATTAGGCATTAGCATGCTGAAGAATGAATAATCAATTGCTTCACAAAACAAAGAACAATCCATTAATTTAGAGCTGATAACACAGAGTTGTAAACAGGAACTCAGCATAAGTAAATGGAGAGGTTTAATGACAGGCTGATCTTTAGAGAACTCTGAGGTCTTTGTGGTTACTATGTAATGTAAACACCCATCTTATCATAAGACTAAAGAAAAAACTAATTTGAGTGAATGATTCAGAGGAAACACATTAGAATCCCATCTAACACAGCAAGGCAGTTAGCTAGGTGAGCCCTACCAAATTCAGAAACGCACACTAAAAAGGAAATGGGAGGAGGGGGCTCCTTGGTGCAGCATGGTATGTGGCAGCAGGCTCAGCCTTTGGGGAGGACAAGAGCAGCTCCTGACTTTTCAGAGGGATCTGTGTTTGCCTGTCCCTTGAAAGAGGAAAGGCCGCTGGTAGATAGGAGCCATACAAGGTGACTGAGAGGGCATGAGAGAGCATACACACAGTTCCCATTTGGAACAACTGACACGGTGCTGTTCAACGTACCAGGATGCATCAAACAAAATGCTCTTAGATGTCTTTCATGAAGGGCTGACATTTCAGTACAACGCGGAGTCTTGAAACACCACCGTTCTCACTGCACTAGATCAACCACGGCAGGGCAAGCATTTTTGGAAAATTGGGTTTTTACTGCAATTTACATTTATACAACATTGTCTGTTTGGGAGATGAGATCTACTTCCATGTAGTGTAAGGCCTTCAGTCCTACTTGCATCTAAACCTACTATGACTAAAGACATCTACAGAGCTCTAGGACTCCTGACCAGAGTTTCAACAGCTCGATGCTACCCTCTCCCTCGCCCCACATCCACTCACCTGGAACTTGCTACTAACGTCCCACTAACCCTAACAGGATCTTTAACCAGCGATGGAGTTTCCAACCGTGGATAAGGGCCAGTTTTAATTCTCCCAATTGTCTTCCTAAGGCGACATGGTGGACAAAACAGTTCTCTTTTTCTTGCCAGTCATGCTCTCCTCAGCCAGTAAAAAATACATCACAGCTTTACGCTTACGCAGCATGCTCATCTGAAGATCCCAAAGCATTTAAAAAATGCACGGAGTTCATGAGAGGGTGGAGGTTTCTTGGGCCAGGGGGTTGTGGGAGGAGGAATAATGTGCACGTTGTCTCCTTTTCCTCCAAGGGACTTGGATAATCATAGTGTATTTTCCTTTCATTCCACCCACACCCAAAATCAAAGAGTATCATCTCTTCCTAAACTTAATGAAGCTAATACTGGAAGAAAAGATATGGCTGTCTGAGCTCACTGAGTAACACACTGGTCAAGTTCTTTCATCTTTGTGAAAATATGAACCTTGAAATATTTCAAGGTCAGAGAGACCTCTCTGTAAGTGCTGACTCTGCAACTTAAAGATGCCTGGCGATTTTTTTAAGTTATGCATGCAATTTTTCTTCTGCTCCCTTCCCTCATAATTGAACAAAAGTATAGCTCTAACCTCTTCTTTTATTAGACCTGTTGTTCTTTCTCTCTATAGCCTATATACGTTTGAAGACATTAACCTTTGACTACTTCCTAAGACACACACCAATTACTAAAATGCCAACCAGCATGAAGGCCATTTAAGCGACTAGAAACAAATGCTGCCCTCTCCCGATGCCCTGCTCTGTCGTCCTTGAGACCCATAACATCCCCTTTCAAGAAGTGATCATTAAACTTACCTTCTTTGCTAATCAGGCCATGTTATTGTGCTTAGTCTCCGTCTGGACCCTCTTTCTTCCTGTCATCATCTTTTAAAACTTCTTATCCTTACCTTCAAGATTCAACAGAATTTTTCCTATCCTTCCCAGATCTATGTCTTTTACATGAAACCATGCCTCCTCTGCTTTACAAATGATGGTAAATGCATAAGTGACTGCACTTAGCAGTATATTCTGTCACTCCCATTTAATCACTCACACTTTCACTCTCATTTTCACCTATGAAGTACAGATACCTTGGCTGCTTTATTGGAGATGGGTCTACTCAGGAATATCACAAGAGAGATGTACAGTGGCACTGACAATATGCAAGAGGGTTATACTCAGACATTAGTTTCCCACAGACATGTCAGGCAGTAATAAAACCACATGTGTTCTGCTGACACCGCTCATCATTCTCTCGTTGATTCTTGTGCTGTTGAAATCTCTTGGCAGAACATCAAATCACAGAGAATGTCAATCAGTTTCAGACAGACGTCTTGTGAGTGGCTAATCAGCTAATCCTCCCCGAGCCCCCTGGATGATGATCAGTCATGCAAAGCAGAAGTTGCTTGACAGATGTTGCGCAATCCACGTTGAAGACAGCATTTATCTGCTCTGATGAGACTCAAAACCACAGGGGGCAAATTCTGCCCTCATCTCCATGGCAGGGACTTCAGGCAGTACAATTAATGCTTTCCCCTTGCACAAGAAGTGGAAAGGATTTGGGAGACTGTTAAAAGCAGAGAGGCTCTGCAGCTTGTGACTAATGAGAGCTTCTTCCCTCTGAGCCTTTGCTTGTCTCCAACTAACGCCTCAGCCTGCAGGCACTTTCAGCTCCTTGAGACCTGGCCAACACGGTGGCAGTTGTCACGTAGATGTGCACTCTTATCCCAAGGTGTAATTTCAAATATGAAGTTGTGACCCAGGAATGAAAGCAAATAGTTGTGCAAACTCATGCTACCCTATAACTCCACTCTCCCTTGTAATATGCCCATGGCACCTCCACGGAATTGGCTAAGGATAACTGAAGACAGAATTGTGCCCAGTGCTTCAATGAACATAGCCAAATATAATGAATATTATATATTCAGAGGAATTATTATTTTTCCCTAGATACATATTTTAATCATCCCTTGTAATGAGCTGTGGGTGCTTTCACTGCATCTGTGATTTCACGCAGAGACAATGTCTTAATTATGCCAAGTTTTTATCATTTGGGCCTTTTAGTTACACAAGGTCTTCTTGTTGAATCATTATTGAAGGGTGAATATACAAGACTGAGAGAAAGTGTTGTTTTCTCTTCTCTCTCTCAACGTCAGCATCATGAAGATGAGTTCGGAAACAAAAATATTTGAACTGGATATTGAATTCCTCAGTGACTGGAAGGGATCCTTGTTTTCTCTGTTTAAAAATTGCAAATTCTCTGACAAAAATAGCAAATTCTCCAATTAAAACCCCCAAAATGTGTGATTAAAATGAAATACCACTCTATCTATATGTATCAATTGAACAGTTTTATTTATATATTTACAAGTTTAAAGCAATCTGGAAGCCTACCAGTGCTGCAATCACTGTAATAATAATAAAATAAATTCTAAGTACCTATACATTTTGGTATTTGATCTTAGTTTTTTATCATGGAAAATCAGAGCTCCCCCTGCCGCCTTAGTTCACCAGGACACAGCTTCAAACCCCTCACTCCCAAACCACAGCCCACAGCCCTGCTGGTGCCCCTCCCTCCCCCACAACCTGCTGGAGGGGGTCCCCAGATGCCAGAGCTACAGGGCCATGGACCCAGGTCTGCCGCCTCCTACCCCCGCCAGAGCAGCACCTGAGCCCTGGCTGCTGCCCACGGGAGGTGGGAGCTGCTGCTGCGGTGGAGCAGAGCACGGAGCCCAGACGGCACGGCCAGACTGGAGCCCACGAGGGGGGCAGGTGCAGGCTGCCTGCTGTGGGCTTAGGGCTCCCCACCCTGCTGCCCTCTCCCTGGGGCCTCTGTGGCCCAGTGGGCAGGACCTGGCATGGCAGAGCAGGGCCGGGCCCGGCAGGGAAGCTTGGTGCTGCCGCTGGGAGCTCCACGCTGCCCTGGCGAGGCACCCCCTGCCCACCCGGAAGCAGCAAGTGGCACAACTCCTGGTGCTGTTGGGTTGGCAGTGGGCACTTTGCAATGGTGGTATGCAGCTTGCAGCAGAAATGAGATTCCCTGCCACGTCCCACTCTGCCCTGCTGCGCTGAATCCTCCCTGCTGGGTCACGGACGCTGTAGAAGGAAGGGCAGCAAGGCGGGCAGTCCAAGCCCGCAGCAGGCAGCCCGCCCCACACACAAATCTCGGGGGCACATCCCCTCCTGCCCCCCTGGGAGTGTGCGCAGCTGTAGGGAGCTGTCCACTCCTGGACAAGCCACCTGCAGCCCTGTCCTGCTCCCCACCCAGGCCCTGTGGCTGCACATGGCCCTGGGCCCCAAGCCTCATGCATCACCCCAGCTGGGCAGCAGCGTCAGCCTCAGCCCTGCCCTGCCCTGCCCTGCCTCCCTCCCTATGGGGGCCTCAGTCCCCCCACCCCATACTTACTGTGGGAGCTGCTCTCCAGGCTGCCTGATGGCCATGTACATGGCATCCCCTGCCTCACCACCCTCCTCCTGCTCCCCCCAGCCCCTCGCATGCTGAAACTCTGCCAGCGTGCAGAGGGCGCTTTGCAAAAGTGGAAAATTCACGTGTTTCTCCATTAAAATGAAAAATCCCTGTTTTTCTCAGTTAAAAGGGAAAATCTGGTTTTTTCCATTGTTCCATGGGAAATGGAAAACCCAGATCCCTGGTGAAATAGCCTTTCATCGGGAAATGCACTTCTGTTTACAACAATATCCATTAAGATGTCATTCAAATTCATCTAGCATGATAATTAGCTAAATCCTTTTTCATATACTACACTTCTCAACTTGATTAATAAAGCCACATATTTTGAAAAAACCCGATGATTTAAATATAGTTGAAGAAGAAAAACTTGCAAGTTTTATTGTTGGTGCATATAGTGTTGCCTTGTTATGGGTCACCAAGGTTAAGTTTATGGCTTTGTTTCCATTACAAACCTTTGTTTTCATGGGCTAATAATCAGAAAACAATGTACTTTGGTTCTCAGACAATATCTTTTCTTTCTTTCTTTTAGTTTTTTCTTGGAAGACTGAGAAACTTCCTCCAGACGCATTTGAACAATTGAACAGTAAAGAAATAAAGAAAAACACCTCTTCTGAATTTTGTGTTGTGTGACAACCTGCAAATCTCTAGCTTTAGCCATGTCCTTTAAAATATTTCAATGGTTATCTTAAGACTAATGTCCAGGGAGCTTCCTGACAGTTCCTGAAAGGTTATGCCAATATGGCTTATTTATCCCTCTCCTTTACTGCATTCTATCAAGAGCTATATATGTAACAGTAATTCTGCTGCTTTAATTTTAAGAGAAACTGTTTCAAATGCTTTTTCAAAGTGCTCTGAATCCAGCAGTTGCCCTTTGGATGCAATACCATCTGTGAAATCTAGCAAGACAGAGGTTGTACTTTTGTAATGCTTAATGTGTGTCATGTAACCTTAATTTGTGCTGGTAAAAAAGCACAGCTACTACTCAAGTCTGCATTTTCCCTGCCCCCTCTATTTTTGCTCGGAGTAACTCTTGATAATCTTTACAATACAACCTATGGCAACTTATTTTTAACGCAGGATATTTGCCCTTTTGTCAGATGCAAAATCACAGATTTTTCAAGAGCAGCAAAGGGGAAAGGGTAATTGTTTGACTGCTCATTCTACTTTATTATTTCTCTCTAGACGGCTTTTTGCTAGGCACTCCACTACTACCAGTAACTCATTTCACAAACCATCAAATACTAATGACTACAGGCTCAAAGTGAATCCAAACTGATGAGAAAAGGTGAAAATTTCTACACTTCATTACCATTTCATGAGCCATATGGTCTTTTGAAATAGCATCACTTTCTGTAACAGAAAAAAACATTTAAGCATATACTTGACAGAGTATACTAATATGTAGTCTCCTTTCTTTAGAGTCCACATCCTTTAAAATGTCACATATAGCTTTCTGGCATTAACTTAATGTAATTACAGAACCTCCCAGCTTATGTTAGGACAGTCAGGCATTATATTTCCAAAACGCTACCATTTGGTCAAACCACAATGAATAAAAGATATTGCTTGAAGTGATTTTCCTCCTGATACTGCTTTTTAAAGGGACCTTTTATTGTTCTATTTCTTGCTACACTAAATATATTCTAAAGGAAAGACTCATCTTTTAAAATCTATTTATTTACAAGTTTAACAGAGCTGGAGTCATCCTTTATGGATTTTTCAAACTTTCCATCAATACTGTCCAGAAATACCATTCAAGCAAAATCCTATAATATGATTCTTATACCAATGAATAGAAATCATTATTCCTGCCAGGGTAAATGGATCTGCCATTATTATTCTTGTTCCAGTCAATCTGAAATTCGGTGTGCTGTGCTCTGGAATAATTTTCCACATAAAAGAGTCTAGGAGCCCGATTCAGTCTTGGTGGAAGCCAGCTGAATTTCAGGTGCTCACACCTGGTCTGAATTCAGCTGTGTTAAGGAACTGCTGTTATTTTGGTGCTTTGGAAAACCATTTGCAGGTCAGTTTATACTAATAAAAATATACTTAAAAGACAGTTAAATTAATTAAATACAACTGGAGGGCTTGGGCAAGGTGAACAGATTCAAGACAAAAGAAACTTTTCCACCAAAGATTTTTCACTGAAATTATCTATAGAAGAATTACCCATTTTCCAAACAGCTCTACTCATTAAGCCTCAGAGTACTCTTGACAGTTCATTAATTTGTGACTATAATCAGAAAAATATTGTGGAAAACTGACACTTTCATACTCAATCAACTCTTCATTACTGCATTCTGGTTTACTCATTTTCAACTACTAGCAGACAAGAGAGTTAGGAAAATGTTGTATAGATATACACGTAGCAGTTCAGCTTTCTTACTGGATAAAAATGGGATGGAATACAAATATTATTAACTAAGTATAATACCACGAATTTGTTCTGAGGCTCACATACTGCAGATGCAGCGGTTGGGCTTCAGAAAGAAAAATCTGCCGACGACCATGTTCTTTCAACCTGTAAAATCCACTATGTGAGGAAGACTTCTAAGCATTTTTCCTACATCAAAAGAAGAGCTTTCATACTATTCACACCATTATTTCAAAGACCAAACCTCACAAATTCCAGGATTCTGATCTTTTTTATCGGATATTGAAATGCAGCTTATAGGCTGGACTCACTGATGCATCTTAACTCCTAGTGGGTTAGATGTTGTCTCAGCGGGGGCTTTTTTTCCCTCCTAAATGGGCAGATGGTATTTGCATAGTGACATAAATCTAGTCACCCAGGTAACAAGGCTCCTGTTAGCAACAGCACTATGAAGGTCACTCCGATTCTGTCTAAAATTATGTCAGGCAAAATTGTTTTTTGGTCTTCTTCAGATAGGCGCGCACTTAACAGGAAAGCACTCCCTCCTGCAAATCCTTCAGCTGCACGGCTCCCTTTGTCTTCAACAAGAGCTTTGTGTGAGGTCCAAAGCACAGTCCAAAGGTTTTACAAGGCACATTTGGACATTTCCCCCTAAGCATTTTACCATAATGATCTGAAGAGGAAGGATGGTTTTGTGGTTGAGAAACCAGACCATAACTCAGGGGATCCAAGATAAATCTTTAGCTCTGCCATAGGTCATGTATGAGATCAGGCAAATCACTTAGGCCATTCTCCAGGGGACTCCATACAGGGCTAAGGTAAGGGTCTTTCCAATGGCTATTGTGTACTTCGGTTCAGGACTTTAATTTCTCTGTATTTCAGTTCCTCCCCTCAACAAGCTTCTTCCCAAAAAACCTTCTTTTGATCTATTTATTGGAGTGCACAAGCTCCTTGGAGTAAGTGCGATGTACTTGGGTGGTATCTAGCTCTATGGGGATGAGGTCTTAGTTGGAACTTGGAGGCTCCATTACAATACCAGGAGTGAGAAATGGTGACAAAAGCTGGGAAAATGCTGTCAAGTTGTTTCCCAGATAATTGGTTTTTAACAATTATTGTTAAAAAGACTATTCTTAGATCCTTTTGTTCCTACAACTTCTGCTGCACTCATGTTTAAATGGCACAACCGTCAGCACAATGCAAGACTCAAAGTCATGTGTGTGCTAAGTGAACTGTGGGGTTGGCACTCACAAGTATCCACACTGGAAGTGCTTGACTCACATTACTCACAGCTAAATCAACATGACCTGAACAGCAAATACACAGCACCTTAGGAATCAGTTTACAGGGTTTAGAAGAGTTAAAAAAAATAAATACAAGGAAATCACAATTTGCTCACATATGCTCCACCAGCAGAAAAGACAGTGCGCTTAGATCAGTGGCTCTCAACATTTTTAACCCAAAGGCACCCCTTGGAAAATGCCAACTTTTAGCTTTCGCCCATTTCAACTATGGAAAAATAATAGAGCAATTCTTCTGCTGCAAAGAACTTAGAAAGACCCCAACAGATCAGAACGTTTTTAACACTATAGAGTCCTATATGAAACCTTTGGGTTATTTTGTGAACCATGTTTGCACACCTAACAATACCAACATTGTGCAGCACCCAACAGCTCTATCAAAAGTATCTCAGGACACCCCAGGGTATCGCAGCACCTGGTTGAGAACTGCTACCTTAAATATTGGCTGAAAATTGTTTTTCCATATCAAGTAGTTAGATGCTAGCAGCCCCGTACTCTTTTGGCAAAGGATGCAGTCATTATGCACTAAACTCAGCTGCGATGAAACCCAATAGCTTGTATTTGAAAACTTGTCTAACTTCCCAACCATGCAGCTGGTCCAATAAAAGATACCACCCACAAAAATCCTTGCCTGCCTCTCATTAAATTCAGCCCACTGAATTGAAAGCAGAGCTGTCCATACAGTATATGCGCCCAGTGCACAGCAGAAATCTCAGGCTGTCTGCCTCACCATTACATCCTTTTCTAGTTCCCTTTCCTTTTAGCACAGCATCCCCCCTTTCTCCCTCTATGTGAGATTTTATCTTGAATGCAAAACAACTGTATGGATAAATAAATGGCCGCTTGGGGCTGAAAATCTGGCTTAGGGTGCTTAGAAAAATGCAATAAGGGGCAAATAATAATTACATTCTGAATATCTGTTCATATCACTCAAGTAAACTGCTTCTGATGGTGGGGATCTCAAGAGACTATACTGATGAAAGGAAAACATCCAGATGGTTTTGGTGTCTGGACTGTAGGCAGGCTACAAATAATTAAATAAGGCATATAAACTGGTAACTTGCAATACAAATCTGACCTTTTATGTCTTTTTTGTGAGTGCCATATTAGTCATTAATTGATTTATTTTGGAGCTGCCTAGCAATTTAATGATACAGGTCTTTCTCTCTGAGATTAATAAGATTGCATTGGTATAACTGAGAACTTGCATGCTGTTCTGGACTCTCAACTGGTTACATATATTGTAGACCAGTTCCTCAGTTGGCATAAACTGCCACACCTTCATTGACATTAAATGAACTTTACACAGGTTGAAGATCTGGCTTTATGACTTTTAAGCCACCATCTAAGATAAGAGTATGGAGGGGCTTGGCAGAGTCACCTGAAATAACTAGAACCATAGAAAATGAGGGTTGGAAGGGACCTCAGGATGTCACATCTAGCCCAACCCCCTGCTCAAAGCAGGACCAGCCCCGACTACACTATCTCAGCCAAAGCTTTGTCTAGCTGGGTCTTAAAACCTCCAAGGATGGAGAATACACCACCTCCCTGGGTAACCTGTTCCAGTGTTTTACTACGCTCCTAGTGAGAATTTTTTTCCTATTATTTAACCTAAACTTCCCCTGCTGCAACTTGTGCCCATTGCTCCTTGTTTTGCCACCACTGAGAACAGTCCAGCTCCATCATTTTTCAAACCCTCCTTCAGCTAGTTGAAGGCTGCTATTAAGTTCCATCCCAGTCTCCTCTTCTCTAGGCAAAATCAGCCCAGTTCCTGCAGCCTCTCCTCATAATTCACGTCCCCCAGCCCCTCCACCAATTTTGCCACCCTCTGCTGGACTCTACAATTTGTCCACGTCCTTTCTGTAGTAGGGGCCCAAAACTGAACACAGGACTCCAGATGTGGCCTCCCCAGTGCTGAATAGAGGGGAAGAATCACTTGCCTTGACCTCCTGCCAACGGTCCTACTAATGCAGCCCAGGATGCCATTAGCCTTCTTGCAACAAGGGCACACTGCTAGCTCCTGTTCAGCCTGTTGTCCACTGTCCCCCCCAGGTCCTTTTCTGCAGAGCTGCTGCCCAGCCTGTCAGCCCCCAGCCTGCACCAGTGCATGGGATTGCTCCTTCCTAAGTGTAGGATTTGCACTTGTCCTTTTGAACCTCATGAGATTTCTTTTGGCCCAGCCCTCCAATTTGTCTAGGTCACTCTGAATCCTAGCCCTACCCTCCAGCATATCTACTACTTCTTCAAGCTTGGTGTCATCTGCAAACTTGCTGAGGGTGCACTCTGCCATCCTCCAGGTCGTTGAACAAAATGGGCCCCAAGGCCGACCCCTGCGGCACGCCACTTGATACTGGCTGCCAACTAGACATTGAGACATTGATGACTACTCTCTGAGCCCAATGCTCCTATACTCCTCCATATTTACTTGTGCAACTTTCCACTTCTTATAAGCTTCTTTTTTGTGACTTAGTTTATTGAAGAGCTCCCTGCTAAGTCAAGCTGGACTTCTGCCACACTTACTAGTTTTCCTGAGCATCAGGATGGTTTGTTCCTGCACTCTTAGTAAGGCTACTTTCAAGTACAGCCAGCTCTCCTGGACTATTCTTCTCATCAGTCTGACTTCCCAGGAGATCCTGACCATGATTCCCTGAGCAAGCTGAAGTCTGCTTTTCTTATGTTCAGTGCCCTTACTTTGCTGCTCTCCATCCTTCCTTTCCTCAGGATCCTGAACTCAATCATCTCATGGTTGCTGCTGTCCAAGTTGCCATCCACTACTACATCCCCCACCAATTCTTCCCTGCTTGTGAGCAGCAGGTCAAGAAGAGCATGGCCCTCAGTTAGCCGCTCCAGCACTTGCACCAAGACAATGTCCACAACACTCTCCAAAAACTTCCTGGATTGCCTGCACACAGCTGCATTGCCCTCCCAGATGTCAGGGGGATTGAAGTCCTCCATGAGAACCAGGGCTTGCGACTGGAAATGTCCACTAGCTGTTTGAAGAAAGCCTCATCCACCACTTACTCCTGGTCTGGTGGTCTATAGCAGACCCCAACCACAACATCACCCTTGTTGCTCTTCCCTCTGACCCTAAACCAGAGACTCCCAATGGACCTCCCTCCAATCTCATACTGGAGCTCTGAGCAATCATATGGACCTTTTACATAAAGTGCAACTGTTCCTCCTCTTCTCCACTGCCAGTCCTTTCTGAACAGTTTGTACCCATCCATGGCAGTGCTCCTTTAGCTTACAGGTCTAACTAGAGATAGTTAATGTTACTTTACACTCTACAAAATGGCAGTTTTTTAAAGTGAAGAGGCAGGCAACTTGCACTTCTCATATAAAGTCTTTTGATTTCCACACAATCATTCCAGAAAAAAACTATTTGACTGTCTGACCACTAGCCAATTTTGGACTCTCAGCTACCGTCATTAAACAATTAACACCAATGAAAAATTAGAGCTCTAAGAAGCTCTAAAAGAAATCAGTAGGGAACAATTTGAATGGCACATCAGAAACAAACACAAGCCTGTTCTTGGGAAATGCTTTCAAGGCCTTCTCTTTGTTAATGGGTACAAGTTCTCCCAGACACAAGAATCTCATCCTACCCTTTTGTCTCCAGCTCCCCACAGCTTACCAATTAAAGCTGCCATAAAGCTAAGGTATTTTTCTCACATGGCTCAGTAAATCAGCCATTGTAGCAATTTTGTTCATTTGCTTCATTTTTTTTTCTTTAAAACTATTTTGGCATTGACAGATTTAATTGGGAAACTTTCAATAGCAGCACTACATAGGATTTCAGAAAATGCTGATGTTCAGTGATCAGCCTCCTACCATCCAATTCAGAGAATGTTTCTCATTATTGTGCTTCCTGTCTCTAGGGAATCTCAGAGAAGAGATGTTGCAGGAAAATTCATTTATTACAATGAGGCTAACGGAGTCACTTTTTCGGTCTAAGCCAGGCAGGGACTTCGTATTAAACCACACAGAGGAGCAGAGACTGAAATGGTATGACTATGAAGTAAAAAAGATTTCTTCTTGGACTAAGTGCCCAATGAGGAATGGGAATTTAGAGTTGAATTTACAGAGGAAAACAATGTCTTCTGCCCAAACAGTTGTACATCAGTGGAACCTACAGTGAGAGAAGTAATGCAATGACACTGCACTGGGTGGCTAGCTGTTTGCTGAAACAGAGATTTACAAGTGTAATTTCAACAGGGGCAGATAAAATTGTATGGGTGTATACACTGCACTCCTGAAGTTTCAGAATGACTTTAGAAAGGCTCATCTTAATCAGATACTTTGCAAGAGCAGGTGAAATGCTCATGGATTCAGGAAAAGAAAATCAAGCCTGGCCAGAGGCGATGGGAGCTAAAGCAGTGGCTATGGGCCAGAACAACAACTCGGCTCTGGCCTAATGCAGTCAGGGTGGCTTTGCAGTGGGGTGGGCATCAGCAGTGGGGGGCTTTCCTTGCACCTGCACCACTGCCACTTCCCCAAGGCCCCTGCTCCCTGGCTGCAACATGAGCACAGCTTCTAGCCCGTGAACGGCTGCACGAGGGCTGGGCATCTACAAATGCATCCACACTGCTGTGCTTTTCTCCCCTCCTCTCCTGAACCCCCAGTTGCAGAGCAGGCACAGCTGGAAGCTGCCAGGCCCTAGCACAGCTCCCTACCTGCTGGGAGCTCCACCCAAGCTGCAGCTGCGGGTAGAAGTGACTCTGATATAGATGCAGCTTGCAGATGCCCAGCCACAAGCTGGAAGCTGCACTCGTGCCACAACTGGGGCTGGGGGAAGCAGTAACAGTGCAGGTACTGTTGCCTGGCCCCAGTATGAGGAAAGGCAAGTCCCTCTGCAGCTGACACACTACTAAAACCACTTGGCCCATGTCAGACCACAGCCAAGAGGGCAGGGAGAAGTGGCAGTGGCACAAATGCAGCCGGAAGCCGCCCAGCTCTGATGCAGGCATGGGCATGGGCAAAGACAAAATCCTCCAGCTTCACAGGCTGGATCCAGTGGCTCCATGGGCCAGATCTAGCTCATGACATTATGTGGCTGACCCATAAGCTAAAAGGAAGAAAGGCACTCCAGCAAAAACTGCACTTTTCAATTATGTGGCTCTAGGTAGCAAGAGCAGTGGGAGGCCTAATTAACTGACTTTAGTTTGGCAAACTGGGAAAAAAGTGACCTGAAGTAAGAGATAGCTGTGGGGGAGAAAAAGGACAGGGTGCCAGACAGAATGGGTCGCACTTATTTCACAGCACTAGGTTTATGTCCCCAGATTTCCTGCTGGGCTTAATAACTTCCAAAATATTGAGGAAATCCAACTCCTTGAATCATATGGCACCAGAGAGATCAAAGAGCCATAGGAATCCAAATATATTACACTGCATGTCCTACTTCTTTATTTTACTGCTACTCATCAAGTCCCTTTGCAGTGGTGAAATGTCAGGGGAATCATAGCACTATTGTGAAGCTGAAAACTTCAGAGTGTATGCTTCCTTGGTCCTGGATAGATGGTATGATCAAGAATGAGTAATGGGAGCTACGCATGCCTCTTTTACAGCACTTTAAGCACTTATGCAAGTGAGGAAGCAGTAAGACTATAAAAAATAAAGTCACCAAAATAAAGTCTCTTTGTTATCCAGAACTCAGCCATGATGTTTCTCCTCCACTTCTGAACCTGAGCTAGGAGTGAAATGGGAACCCCAATAACTTCTTTGCTTTGAATGAGACACTACTGCGTGGTTACTGAGAAAGCATGGCAAGCCTTTGGGACAAACTGGGTTTGGATTTACTCTGTAACACTTCGGTTGAACACAGATTCTACCAAATTACTAGGTAAAGACTGCAAGATGAGAACTTTACAGCGATGGCACTTGTATTACTTAGTCAAAATCCTTATTTTTGCTAAAGAGAATAGAAGATGGTAGCAGCCTCTTGAGCTTCTAGAAGCCCAGAGCCCTAATTAATGTCTGGACACTTACCTTGCTCGGGTCATCTGACTCCAGCGGTCTTTCCTGCCCAAGTGCAAGGTGGGCTGGACCTGACGACCTGGAGAGGTCCTTTCCAGCCCCTAACATCTACAGATCTATGAACTACCATTTCTGCGGACTCAAATAACGTGGTTGTGAGAATTTTTTATTAATGTACTGGACCTTCATGATAAAGAGGTTGCCTGTATTATAAGCAAGAACACTGATTTATTTAAAGTAGAAAATTGGTTGAAATGCAAATATAATTTAACACCCACATCCTTGCATTTTCCAAATTTTAGAATGGGTTTGAATACAGTCTGGCCTTGTGAATGACTGAGCAGCTGTAACTCCTCACACAGCTAATGGGAATCACAGGACAGTATTTTGGAAAATCCAAGGTGCAGAAGTTCAGCATAAGATAATTGCCCTGAGGTCATGAACTTCAAAATTTTCAAGTGTCAGAAGTTGCACAATGGATCTGTTATTGAATTTACACATTATAACACAAACTTAATAAAAGCAATCACCCCCCAACACAGACGCACACTTTCCCAAAACTAACCTCCTTTCAGTTAAAATAAAGATTTATAAATGATTCTGCTTTCTATAGTCAAGTGGAATTAGACTCAACAGGCTGATCATCTGCTTTCAATTCCCCTGTTACTCCACTCAAGAGAAGTACATTTTTGAACATTAAGGAGCTAATACTCTGTTAGACATGATAAATTTTCTATGCTTTAAAATTAGGAGATAGCAACAGCAATGGCATTTGCATCACAGACAAATAACTGAACAATGGCGGGACTTTACATTGGTGACTTATGTATAGAAGATGTTTCCCCCCCCTTGGATTTCTTCCTGTATCTGGGTTTAGTCAATAAGAGTTGAGCTAAAAATAGACCTTCAAAGCTGAATCCCTTCACATTTCAGGAAACTTGGATTGGGATTTAACTCACGGCTTCCAAACATGCCTGATAGCCTTGAGTTCTCTCCAGAATTGGGCTCAAATCCACCCACTGATCCAAATATCCTCCAAACTGTGGCTCCCTTTTCAAACTGAATCTGAATTCACAGGCATATTTCACAGCTAGCCTGACTCTGCATAATAGGATGAGCCAAAACTAAGGTTTTTAACAACACAATTTGAGGGGAAAAAAGAAATAAATGGGAGGAGAAAAGAGGATCCAATATCCAGATCTAGGCCTGAACGCTGACATGCAGGTTCATGCACCATAACGGAAGAAAAAGGGCCTGTTTTCCTAAATCAGTTAAAACGTTGCACGTTACTGAGTGGAGGAAGTTTAACCGATGCAGGCAGCTTTGTGAGATTGGTGCTTTTTGGAGTGAAAAATTGCTACAACAATTTGTGAAACTGTTTGGGCACTTTTACATGTTTGGGGTGCACTTTAGAGTGGGAGCTGCTCTAATCAAAGTGCCCCGATGTCTCCTGTATATGCATCCCTGCACTTCAAAATGGCAGCAGGGGCGCTTGAACTAAAGCTTGTTTGACAAGCTTTGGTTCAAGCATCTCTGCCACCATGATGAAGGGCAGGGATGTTGAGACATGAGACAGAGAGGCGGGCTGGAGCACAGTTGTTACCACTGGAACACGCTAATTATTCCAGCCAGGACGGGTACCCATTGGTACCACTGAGTCTGAGCTGAACTGTAGTCCTGATTTCTCTTTGAACTCAAACTCCAAATATAAGCTAATTTGCATCCAGAACCACATCCCGTCTCCTTGCCTGTCTGTAATCATCAGGACACTAGCCGTCCAAAGTTTTATTCTTTCTTCACTGTCAGAGTACAATCTTCTGATTTATGAGCCCAGTTCAGGTTTATTTTCTCTTGTCACCAAATGCTATAAATAATGGACCACATTTTGCCCAGACTCTATCGTGTCAAAAGCTACTGATTTCTGTGGGACTGCACAGGGTGTGAAATCGGAGAATTCAGTTTAATGGCCTTAGTCTGATTAAGGGTTCAGCCCTCAAAATCCTTACTTGAAGTGAAATTTACACTTAAATTAATTATAATGTAATGAAGCCCTATATCTTTAAGATAATCCACAGATTCAGAAAGTAGGTAGCAGTCCAAAACAAAATTTAAGTCAGAGGGACTTGTTGTTTCAAGTTCCTGTGCCTGGTCCAGGGGAAAATAATTTTGAATTCTGAGCTCTGTTGTGAAGATTAAATGGTTTATTGAAGCCTAATGCAATGACCAATGAATGAAAGATTGTACATTGTATGCCTGCTATATAATTATAATATGAGTCAGCAGTTTGAAGTTATGTTAATCAACATAAATTCTATTTGAGGGGGAAAAAAGAAGACTATCTTGGGTAACAGCTACATTTTGCTGCTGGCAGAACCGTAGCTACTGAGACGCATGATTGAATTTCTACACTTTATTTTTCAATTCTTAATTTTAAAGTAGTACATAGTTTTCAGCAGTGATCCAAAAGGCATCAAAGCCTGAAAATCCTACTAATTTGAGCTACCAGAAATCAGACTTATTAAGATGAAGAAGCAGCAAAAGAAAGAAAATATTAGCACTGTTAGAGAGCATAGTTAAGATGTGTCAGGAAAACTCTTTTACAACATCACAACCTTGGGAGGAGAGAAACGACCGGGCTGCAGGGTGTAAGCCCCTTGCTGAGCGAGTGTGGTGGGAAGGAACTGTCCCTATGACAGGGTTATTTCAAGTCTGGTTCTTGCCCTTCCTCTGAAGCTTTGGTGTGAGACTCCCACAGAGACAAAACACTAGACAGATCAAGACAGTGGCTTGATCTGGGATGGCAATTCTCATGGACGTAACAGAAGTTCAACTCAGCGTGATGTTTACATTTGCTTTTCCATAACCCAAGTAAAGAACCTGGGACTCGCTCCTAACTGTACCAAGCCATCAGTGAGATTCCTCAGTGCAAATTAACAGTTGGACTCTGTGGAGTATTAGGCCTTCTCTGTGCCTATTAAACTTAACGATCATTGAGAGCATTCAACTACAACCGTATCCAGTGTCTGTCATGCAACAGCTTGTGCCAAAACAAGGCAGAGGCTTCTAGCCCCATTCTCAGGAAGTTACAGCTGCTAGATAGAAAACGAGCAAGAATCACGAGCAGCAGAAAAACAGATGCAGGTTTGGGCTTGTGTACAGCAGTGTCTTTTTTTGCAGAGGGCAACATCCTGCCCCGGCTGAAGTACATGGAGTTCTGCTATCGAGCTTAACAGAGCCAGGCCTTCGCTCAAAACGACAAAACACAATGGACCAGCTCCACCCCGGTTACATCCAGGCAACCACACTGACGTCACCCTGGTGTGCACCCAACCGCACTGAAGTGCAAATGACAGGAGGAAATTGCCCCGCAAGCGTTAGATTTATGGCATGAGGTGCGGTTGCAACAAGCACTGACTTACAACTGACACGAAGGTTTCTGCTTTATTTTAAAGAAGCAGTTTTATGAAGATCACAGATTCCTTTATGAACATATTTCTGGACATTCATTCACCAACCTACTTCTAAGTGCCAGTTAAACTCTTACACCTAAATCTGAACAGCTAATATCAGATTCAGTTCTTAGGGTCCAGATTCTGATCTTGGTCATACTACTGTCTGGACTAATCCCATGGAAATCCTGCTGTAGCCCCATATGTCCACCTTACTAATAATGTTCTAGTTTATACTTTATTTAAATTCGGGAAAGAATTCTGTGTAGCACTATACTACCACGGGAGTGCTATTTTGCTTTAACATAGCTTTACCTTCCATGTTCAAGATGCTTTAAAAATACTTTTGAATTATTCCTCAAACCAGGTAAGTATTGTGATTCCCAGATAAACTGCTTGTTCAAACATGCACCGGGAGTTAATCCCAGAGTTGAGACTAGACACCAGCAGTTGGTGCCACCCAGCCCTTCTCACTGAAGTATTCAGGGAATGGAAGCAGTTACGTAAATCCACTTGTTCAGACTCATTCTTTTATTTTGCAGGATGTGTTACTTTTGGTAAAGCAACAGCACAGAAGTTTCAACCAAGGTCAAGGTCCCATCGTGCCAGCTATGGTACACAAATACAACGACAGACAGTCTCTCCCCTAAAGAGTTTACAATCTATATCTAAATGACAGTCAAAGAAAACATTATCCCTATTTTAGGAATGGGAAACTGAAAACAGAGATTAAATGACTTGCTCAAGGTCAAAAAAGGATGTTTGTGACACAGCTGGGAAACTAAACCTAGAGCTCATGGGTCTCAGTTCAGTGCTTTAATCATAAGGCCAACCTGGTAGATTTTTTGCTATTCTCAACAGTAATTACTTCAACTGAAAATGTTTCTCTTACTTCATCCACTGATTATAAATCCAATAACATAATGATTATTATAACGATATCTTCCCTCCGTCCGTCTTTCGAAATGGATGAAGCCAAATGCACTATTCTGATGTGAAGGTTCATACGGAGCCCTTGCATGTCAGCACTGATAACATTAATTAATAGACCACCTAGGCTGTGAATTCCAATCCCAGCAGTCTTTAAAGATGATGACTCATAGCTATTAAGAATAATTTAGGAAAAATCTCTTCCATACACATGATCTCCAGCTTCTGACAGAGCTGTTTGTTTTCCTCGTTACTAACATGCCTAGATTGGTTTCAGCCAGTATCACAGAATGCACGACGTACTAGTACGTAAAATGTTGTCTACTGGCATATTTGTATGGGCTGCTACTTGGCCCACCTTTTTTATTTGTCCTATTTTCAACTATCAGTTTCCCTGATGGGCTACAGAAACCAAAAGCTATCATTTCCCAGGCAAAAGAATCAAACCTATCACTGGCTTTCAAGGGAACATTATCTACCATTTCAAGGTTTTATTAAGGGGCATTATTTACAAGCAGAAGTATGAGCCAGCACTATATGAACATCCATTTGTAAGACGGTCTGCAAATAAAAAAGCTTTCCAAATGCTACAAACTGACACACAACTCCGAGTCAGACTCCGAAGCGCTCCACAGCTGGGCTATTTCCTCCCCTCAAATACAAAGCCCTCTCTTTGCCGGGTAGCTATTAGCAGGAACAGAACAGCACGCCTTTCACCATAATTGGAGCTCAGAAGTCTCTCTCACATCGCGTGAGCTTGCAGAAGGAAAGTAATAGTTCCACTCCTGAAATAGAGATTTGGTACTAAAATAATCACATAGTGGATTAGGGTGACATGAAAAGAGTGCCGCTAATGGAAAATCAATAGGAAAAGTGTGAACTGAAGACAGAGTACAGAGACTGCTGAAGACTAAGGGTATGTCTACCATGGACAATGCAGTGGCCTGAAGAAGCAACAGAGCTAGCTCTGAACAAGTCTTAAATAAATTAAACTTGCTAATAAGCAGGGGATACTAGTCTGGGTGAGCGGTGCACTAGCATAACTATTGTTTCTTATACCCAAGCTAGTTTCTTCAATGTTGATCAGGTATGTCTCTACTGCACTGCATTATACCATGTAGATGGACCCTTTGCAAAGAGAAACCTTGATTAGCTCTTGGATTATTTTGGAATAGCTATCCCCACAGTATGCATACAAAGAAGTTTTACCCTGGCGAAGTACAAGCAGTCAAAGAGCCCGGGGATGAATTGATTCAATCTTTGCAAGTTAGTCTAGGCTGTGTAGATTGAACTGATAAGCAAGTGAACAGGCATTCACATTGGATTCTGGAAATGCAGCTACATGCTTGCAGTGGCCCAGGCCAGAAGGTGAGGGGCGCTACAGCATGCCTCCCTGCTCAGCTAGAGTAGACAGCACAGGTTATGGGGTGGCCAAAAAATGGCAGCATCCAGCCAGTGGCTGGACTCATTTTCCCAGCAGCCTCGGGTTGCATTGCTGCGGGCAGTTTCGATGGAGATCCCAGTAGTGCCAGCACTGTGACAGTGCAGGGCAAGGGTTTCCATAGAGATCGGCGCCAGCAGCACTGGCAGGGGACACAGCTGGACAAGGAGCTGCTCCAGGGTCAGGGCTGGAACCATGCAGTGCTGAAGCATAGTCTGGAGCTGGGGCAGAGCTGTGATCCACTGTCTGCACACCCTGGGCACCCCATTTCCTCCTCCCAGATCCAGGGCATGTGGGCAGCAGATTGTGGCTCTGCCATGGCTCTGGACCACGCTGTCACTGCTCCAAGATCCCAGCCCCAGAGCAGCTCCCCACCCAGCTCCACACCCTGCCAGTGCTGCTGGGGCTAGTCTCCATGGAAAGTCTGGTGCGACCACTACTGGGGTCTCCATTTCCCAGCAGCCCCTCCACAGCAATGCAGGCACGGGCTGCTGAGAAATGCTGTCGGCCGTGGGCCCAATCTGGCCCATGGGCTGGACTTTGCCCATCCCTGGCCTAGGCCAATGCTGTCCAACCTGAGAGTCAGGGCCTGCAGGGGAGGTGCAAAGCATCCTGGGATGCTGGGGGACTGTGAGTAAATTTGAATCTGGAGTGGATCTGGGACAGAAGTTCAATAAACCTATTTAACCTAAATCAGTTAAGTCTAATACTACATCCATCCAGATTTATCTTAAACGGGTTTTGGCCATTTTGGAAGTCTTCATGTGCACTGAACTTCCATTATGTTACAAATTTGAACTGGTTTCTGATCACTTACACTGGTTTATGTATAGTTTCTGTCCCTAGCCTGAAAGAAGAAACTATTTCCATACTGACCTCTGAGACAAATATATTTCTACCTACACAAAAAGCTAATCAATCACTTGAATCAATACAAGAGATTGACTCATTACACAAAAGAATTAGAAACACCAGATCTCCTAGAAGTCTGAATGTATCTAATTACAGATTATTACTGAGACATAGTTAACTCCCCAAAGTTAATCATACATAAGTTCTTTTTACTTGTTCCCTTTCCCAATTTCTACATATGCTACTTTTTAAATTAGTTCTAAGCAGCTCTAAGTACAATGCACATTTGTGTTTGGGTTGAATCATATGAGAGCAGTTTATCAAAAGGAAAACAAGTACAATGTCAAGTCCATTTGTCAAAGGTATCATCACGTCCTAATCTCTGAATGAAATCCATACATGCATTCACAAAGCAAGCTAGGGAAGATCTACCAGCTAAGAATTCAAACAGAATTATGTGCAAAAAAACCCAAGTCACTTCTCAGCTATCTCATGCATTGGGTCATTACACTGAATAATATTTATTTGTCAAACAAGTCATTAATAATCACAAGGCACATTGCCTATATACAAAATATTATTTAAAAAATGAACAACTGCTACAGAAGACCCTCACTTCACCAGCTTCAGAAAGGCCTTTCAGAATGCCCTTGAAGTCAAGCAAACCTGGGTGCTGATGGACCTGATGGAGGGTGCTTCCCTGAAAATGTTTTGTCTGCAGCTACCCAAGTTCAAACTTCACAGCTTCCAGCAAAACATCCTAATGGATTTCAATGGATCATAAAAATACAAGACTTGAAGCTTGAAGGGGCTGCTCAGCCATCAAGTTGGGTTCCCTGCATTCCCAGGCAAATGATTTTTCAAAACGGTCCACACACGTCTTTTCCAGCCCCTCTTGTACATTGCAGCCCCTACTCAATCTGTATGAAGGGCTATTACAGCCCAGCCTCACAGCTGGACACACAAATCAGAGGCAACCAACACTTACCGAACACTTTTGAAAAACTCACTCTCAGTACTTACCCAAAGACAAAGCAAATCAGTGACAGAATCAGAAATAGAAGGTACAATTTTTGGAAAAGGGGTGGTAAGCACAAGGAGAAAATGTGATTCCACCCATCAGAACCGACATGGGAATAAAAATGTGAGGGAAGTGAGAATGAACTAGAACGAGGAAAAAGGAGTGATAGTGGAAAATAGGACAGACGTGACTAGCACCGGGTTGGAAGAAGCAAAGGTGCAGGGGAGCTGAAGATTTCTGAGAGTATTCCAAAGGTTCGGTTTAACCCAGAGACACATGGATTTGCAGGGAGGCAACCCCTTTTATTGCTGGTAAGAATTACCTAAAAAATCCCTCCCACGTACGCTGGAAAATAAAGAATACAATGTTGGCAGCCACAGACTGACCAGTGCTGGTTAGCAGAGAAGCTGATCATGACTCGCAGGTTTTCAGCTACCTACCCCTGGTATGTTGTATGGAGCCATAGGGAAGAAGCATGGTATTGATTTAATTTACGTTTCTGGTGGAAGACCTAAAATAAGTTGTTGAGAACTAGCATAAAACAAATGGCTTAAAGAAAAGTTTGTAAGATAAAAAAAAGTATCTAGATAAACATACTTTAGATGAAGTTTTTATCTCAAAGATTAATAACATCTCGGAGCCATCAGCAATTAAATCCTGAGATTCACAATGTAACAGACACTGACAGATGACCGCAAACTGGGATTCTGGCCATTACTACGCTAGCTGTGAAGCATCACCTGATTACGTAGGAAGAATCCGACCATCTGAAGTTTCAAAACGACCTTGGAGATTTTTTTTTATTTCAATGAGTTCCCATGTGTGTTTGCAATCTGTGCTGCATTACACATCTGGTGGCTTTCACTTGCATCATCAGCATTCTTTGCTATTGCCCAAATTCATGGAAACATGTTTTTTTAGCATCATGAATAAACAGTTGCTGAAGGAGCAGTTGGCTTTCACATGCTGCGAGGTACTGTTCTCGCAGCTCTTGTACTTGCTTTGCCTTTCTTAAAGAAGGAATTAAGCATCCCTACATTTCATAGTCAGCAAACTGTCCTGCATATGACAATTCAGCAATTCGGACACCATCAACAACAAGGCTCTGCAGGAGGTATTCAATATTCAATTCCTTCAGTATTCTCAACTAAAGAGATATAGGCAGCTGTAAATATTGCAGTGGCACCCAGCATATTAAAGACCTTGGAACCTATCCTGTTTATTCTTAAGTCACTAGGGGCAGAACTGGGCCTATGATTAATGAGTTCAGAACCTTGGTCATATTAACTTGCATGGAAATGAAAACTGACTTGCAAATTTGCAGCCTACATGCAGATATGTTTTGCCAAATATAGCTTACGTCCTATTTGAATGCTAGCAATTTATGTATTTGTGCCAGCTGCACCGGCTGTTGAAAAGAGCTTTGCGTTTACCCAGTGTGCAGGCTCTTCCAGTTTTTCAAGAAACACATGAACATATCCTGCAGTGCGAATTCTCCTGATACATAAGCTGCCTATATTTTTCAAGTTTACTCTGTTAATATGCCTATCACATACCTGGAATACATACATATATATATATGTATATAAAACAGGTTACTGTAGAATGGTCTGGAGGATATATATATTCATATATTGTATATGGGTAGTTTTTCAAGAGACTGACAAAAAACATTTCGATGCTCGCAGAATCCACAGAAGAGAGATGAAGAAGTTCTATTATGCCCCTGTGACCAAATATAATGACTGTGTCAGTAATTCACATTGGAATTGATAAGAGAAAAATCTAAGACCAATATGATAAAGTAGACTCTCAAACTGTGCAGTGCCCCCCAAGCAGTACCTAGCAGTGTCTACATGTACAACACGTAGGATAACTATACAATCCAGCATTTATGTGAAGCTATTTTTTTTAAATAAATAACAACATTTAATAAAATGCAAAGTCAATTAAGGCTATGGCACACACAAGCACTGTGGCTACTGTCCATTTGGGTTAGAGTTTCACATTCATCCCACTGCATCTCTCTAATAAAGACACTTTTCACAACCTTTTTTACACGCTCCCACCTCCCAGTCAAATCACAGACATGAGATAGTTTCAACCCACTGCCCTTCATTCACAATTCATTCTGCATTAAAGTAAATAACCAGGTTGGGTAATTAGAAAACATTCTACTAATTTACTCTCAAGCCCAAAACGTAAGTGTGTTTTGTTACATAAAACTCGCTTCTGAAATTATTCCTTTTAATTAATCTAATTCAGGGATGTCAAAGGCCTGCAGGCCTGATTCGGCCCACGGATCCCAGTCACCTGGCCTACCATGCTGCCTGTGGGTCTTGGACTCATGCTCCAGGGCTTCACAGGGTGTGGGGGCTGGAGCCTGCATGGGCTGTACAGTGAATGGGGCCAGTCTGGGGCATGTGCTGCATGTAACACCCACCCCAAACTGGCACTGCATGCTGGCACCAGGGCTGGTTAGGATGGGGTCAACAGACTGGTCCCTCATGCTGAATCCAGCACATAGGGCCAGTCTGGCATGGGTGCCACATGCTGCATGGGCCCTGTACTGCATGCTGCACCTGGCTGGGGCGTGCTGCATGCCGACTGCCTCCTGTACTGTGTGCTGCATGCAGTGTGAGGGGGCTGGAGCTGGGGGGATGCATGCAGTGTGAAGGCTGGTCTATGGCCAGCACTGCATGTGGCTCCTGTACCACACTGGCCCAGTGGATTGGAACTGGAGCCAGTGTGCAGGGCTGAGCTGGTGCAGATGCCACCTGCAGCGTAGACTCCAGAGTGGGTGTGTGCTGAGGAGAGGCCCTGTGCACCTAGTGTAGCACGAGCCCAGGGCTAGTGCCATATGCTGACACAGGCTGCCTGTGGCACACAGCACGAGCCAGTGTGTGCTGCAAACAGTATGTGGGGCTGGGCCAGACTGGCCCTGTCAGCTGGCTGCAGCATGTGAAGCTGGTCCGTGAGCACGATCCAGCCCACAGACTAGCACCATGTCCTTCATCTAGCCCACAGACTGGTCCCATACCCCTCATCTAGCCTGCAGGGCCAGATATGTTCGACACCCCCAATCTAATGCAGTGGGTCTCAAGACCTCTTTTAGGAACTCTCTACATTTCAATTCAGTATGAAATACATTAACTCAAAGCAAGGGAAACAATTATTTTAGAAGAGATCACTCAAGTTTCTTAATCCAAAGATTTAACAGAAGCTCCTGGAAAAAGCTATTTCCATTTGAGATATCTCAGGAAAAGTCTAGCTGGAAAAGGGTAGGTTTTCACCTTGATCACTGTTGCTAATCCCTTTCCCTAAATCAGCACTATGTGCTGGCCCTATATATAGGATGACACATGAATCCATTTTTCTTCAAGTGGAAGGTAATATTCTCCATGGAGAACAGCTTTCACAAGCAAGTGTGACTGAGCTCTGAAAAGTCACCTAAATCAAGCTGTCAGTAGGTAAGACTCAAGTCAGCAATACTGTGAGAGCGCTGGGTTTAGTGTTGAGGGATACTAAACCTTCTTCAGCTGAGACACTGTGGAATCTGGTACTTGGCACCTCTAGATGTGTTAACTCATCTTTTTCAGATTTTGCTGATTAACATGTCATTGTTAAAAATAAGGCAACAATAACTACACTCAGTTCTTCCAATACACTACAATGGATTTAGAAAACACAATTAAACTTGAGTGTCATATTAAGATACACGTCTTTGTTGGATAAAAGCAGCAGTCCTGGTGCAGACTGCACTAGCAGCAATGCTAAGCAATGAAGAACCTGAAACCTAATTTCTGCAACCTGCAGGAGGGGGCCTTTACTCTCAGAAATTTTATATTTAAGTTTCTTTGAAACAAGGACCTGCTGGAAAGTTTAGATCTGGATCTTTCTCTAAATGTCCCTCCAGGTCTGAAGTACATAGGGAGGGGTTGTGCATCTAGCCCATTTCTTTTTATAAATGGGCAAATTTAAATGCCAATGTAGCTGTTTACATTTGCTAGAAATGACTTGTGTCTCATGGCATGACTCATACTATAGGAACAAGCACTTCTTTTCCTTCAGGCTTCCTTTTTCAGTTACTCTCTTTTGATAGCCATTACAAGTTATTTGTAATTTATAAAATCCACCTCACACCAAAAATACCCACTTCCCAGAACAGCATATTTGGTGTTTTCAGAAAGAACAGTCTGTGCCAGCATTTTGGGCTCTCATACACCAATGGGTCAAAGACAGGTTTCACCAGCTTTGTCAGAACCATAGTGAGAGCAAGAACACGCTTGTATCATTTCTTGGCAATGAAGCAAGTGCCTTATGACAAATAAAAGGCACGAAAGAGTGAAAAGGGAGAATTTTCTCAGTGCAAATAATATAAACTGAAATCCTACTGTCAGGCCAAGGTACTATGTGACTATTTCACAAGCTAGAAATTCAAATTAATCCTGCCTGGCTTCTTTAATTGACTTTGTTCTGAAGACAGTATTCAGCAGGTAATTTTGATGTTCTTCTAAGTCTCATTGCAATGGTGACATTCATTGTGAAAGCAAGTATTTTTGGATACCATAGACACTACTTTGCATGTCTAACTATATCGTTTAGATTGTGTTAACATAAATCATCTGAGATTTTTTTCATGACAGGTGAACATAAATAATGAATTACTGCTAATAAGAGAAAATTAAAGACAAAAAACAAAACTGAAATCTGGATCCACAAGGGAGAAGAGCTGGACATTTCACTTCAGGCAAAATGTCACTGGCAGATGAAAAAGTCTGTTCTACAAACCTCCATAGGAGAAACACGAGTCCAAAAGAAAAACATAGCTGAAATGAGGGTTTTTTAATTTGGCAGTGACCATGCCAATATTTCTTGACACTGAAAGCTTTTGCACACAAATCAAATCTTGAATAGACTTGACAACTATAGATTGGCTGGAAATCTAGGTACTTTCTGCTGACTTGTGGAAAATCAAGAGCGGCCAAGCGAACTCAGAGGCAAGAAGCCTGAAGGTCATTGAAGAAGGTAGCATGTGTGTGTTCATGGGAAGGCAACAAGTACCTACCATATATCAAGCTTACCTAGACACTCATTTGATTTAAACTTGATTCTTCAAGACCTTGCACAATATATAGTTAGAGGTGCAAAATGACTGTTCTGCAGCAGAAATGAGTACCATACAGATTAAGCTAAATTCAGGCTAGCCATCTTCCTAGACCAATGGCAAGCCTTCAGCCTCCTCAACATACATTTGTTATGGCTTCCAAATACCAGTCTGTACCCTAGAAAATATTACCCCCTTCAAGAATGTGTATTTATGACTGCATACATAACAGGGTAAATCCTTTCTTATGTCAAATCCTCTAAATGCTGCAGAACCAGTGGATAATGCCGAAAGGAATCAAGAAAGACATACGACAGGAAGCTTGCACAGCAAGTATGTACCTCTCATATGTCACGGGGCCCCCAGGCCTTTTGTTCTGCAGAGCGTTGGCAGGCACACAAGAATGAATCTATGCATTTCAAAGTCTAATGAAAGGAAACTGGGTTCTGTGTCAATGAATTCAGTTCTAATAGCAGAGCATAGGTAATGGAAAGAACTAGCTGCAACACTGTTTTCAAGGGACAGATGCTTTCCCTTCCTAACTATTCAGGCTGCAACCTCCAGAGAGGTTTCAGGCCAAGGGGTCACCTACAGCCTACTCCACAGCCTCCTGAGACAGGAGAATTCTCCCACCCATTTCAACAGGCTTTAGTTTAGACCTTAAGAGCCAGATCCTATTCCATCTCTTAGATGGCTAAGACCACTTACGGCCCTTACTAGGGTCTTATTCTACCCTGAAAAGCAATTCAGGCAAAAGTTGGGTGGATGCCTCCTGCTCACTGATTTCTGTGACTTAGTTTTAAGGCTAGGATAGTGTGACACAAAACAATGCATGGTAACACTTAAGCAAGGTGGAAAAGGATCCCATTTAGGCATTTAAGTACATGTCTACACAAGATGCTAAATGTGCAGTAGCTTAATAACACTGCGCAGTAGCATGCTGGGTAAAAACCGTGCTAATAAGATGCTGCACTGGTTATGTGTAGGGGGTGCATGTGGGTACACGTGCACCCCCTGAGATTGGCCACTGTTGCCAGTGGTGTCTGCGGGCGTTCGCTGCTTGCCAGTCTCCCCCCTGTGTCGACACTGCTGGCAGCATCTGTGGGTGAACACTCAGCGCTTGCCACCCGCCACCCCTCACTGCTGACACCGCCACGGTCCTCACTTGGCCTGCCCTCGCCACTGACATCACTGTGGTCACCTGCAGGAGGTCCCCGCTCGCTGTTGCCATGCTCCACCTCTGCCACTACCACCTGTGGGTGGTTGCCATGCCCACCCCCAGCCTTGGGAGGCATGAGGCATTTATAGGCTACTGCACAGTAAGCATCACTAAAAACCCAGGCTCTGGTGCTACTGCACAGTAATATGAGTTACTATACTATACATTGAGTTAGTACTTGGTTAACCAAGTATTCAACGTAATGCGCAGCAACTACAGTGCATTAATGAATGTGTAGATGTGTCCTAAAACCACTTAAATACTTAGCAGCTGGAATCAGATGTGGCCCTAAGTGAACAAGTAGGTTTTCTGGGCTTTCTACTCCAATAACTACTTCTTCATGATGGACTGATAGCCATCTGCCTCATTTGGAAGTTGTCCTTAAGGTACAGCAATTCATGTTGTACAGCATTATCAGGGGAATAAAACAGAAACACACAACAATAAAATACATAAATAGGGAAGATCTCCCTGGAGAGAAGCTGATTTTGTTCTCCACACTCCTCTAAGCCATGGCAAAGTGCTCGCAATAATTATATGACCATAATTTATCTAAAGTGCTTTGGGCTATATTCTCCTGTCAGATAACATGATAGTATGATATGTGCAGAATATGGCTCGGAGACTTTACACAGACGGGTATTTGAAAAAAGCCAGCTCTACAGAGATAGAAATTTCATCCAGAATATGTCACTGTAGACCTAAGCTAGTAAGAAAGAGAAAAGCAGGTTCACTCTAAAAATATCTTCTGCTTTAGAAAGAATTTTATAATTTCTGCAACTGTGCTTCCCCTCAAGCTGTCATATGATCCTCACCACCCAAAGGGCAAACTCCAAACGAGAGCCATCAAGTTCAAGCCTTGCTGAGGAAGTGGTTACCTTAGCGATGGCAACCCACATGAAAACTCATTGTCTGGTACATGTCATGCCTTTATTAGCATGCACAAAGAACACGCACTGAGAACACAAACTTCTTGCATGTTAACAAACCTTGCTCTTCATCTAGATTGCCAACTGCTTGTTCAACAAACTGGTACTTTTTATAAAAATAAATAATTCAAGGGAAGTTCTCGTTGAGGCCTTGACATCTGTTGTTGTATGGCTGTAAATTATTCATCAGGAAGTATAAACAGTTTTAATTAAGGATGCATACTGCAACAGCCATTAAAATATGAATGAACCTTATTAAAGAGAATACCCACACTGAACCCGTGCTCAGAGTTCAAAAGCCAAGAATCTCATGCACTTCACTTACTATTCATTATAAGCTGCAGCTTTTAAAATAGTATTTATTATTTTAAAATAACATAGCTTAGATACTAGTAGTGCTGCTTCTGCAGCATCCCATAGCTTCATAAGGGCTACAAAACCTAAAGACAGAGGAAATGCTTGAAACTTCCTGCTGCCCTGGCTAGACCGCTTTCAGTATCCGAGCTACCTCATTTAAAGCTAGCCCAGGTACGCCTGCGCTACACCACAGCTACAGCGACTGCAGTATAGACAAGCCCCTCAGTTGTAGCTCTTCTCCACACTAGAAGAGACCCTCTTGGATAACCGGGTCCATTCCTTTGCCTCCGCAAGTAACCCTGACATACAACAGCACTCTCAGAGATTTCTGTTCTAAGTAGGCCAAATAATGGTCTAATTAAACCCACCCCTACAATATGTGGAGTCAGTTGGTTCTGTTGTGGGCACCAGTGGTGAAAAATACTCAAAATGGATGGAAAAGACAGACATCAAGTAAAAAAAAAAAAGAAAGAAAGGAAAAAAAGGATTGATTAAATTATTTGCCAATTTAGATTCCCAGTTGCTGTCTAATGTTGATAGGCTTGATTAGGTGTTCAGACAAGCCCCTCCGTGTGAATATGTAGATTAACTGAACACACTAACCTTAAAATTCTGGTAACCAACACCCTAGGCAGATCAATAGCATCCACTAGCCCATTATTTACAAGGAACCATGAAAAGAAGAGTGCATTGGTCTTTAATATAAACATTTTTTAATATTATTGTAACATCTGATGAGGTGAGTTCAGACTTACGAAAGCTTATGCATCTCTGATTTAGTTAGTCTATAAACTGCATCTTTAGCTGCCTTCTGTTTGCCTTCAGGCTAGGACAGCTAACTACCTCTCTTAAATACTACCATCCTCAAAAGAAAGGATCAGGGAAAGGATGCTTAGTTCTTGTAAATTTATTTATTCTTATTTAAATAGAAAAAATAAATAAATCAGACCTTTAAATGCTTAAGATATTTAAACTGAAGCCTGAAACAAAAGAGGATTTGTTGCTGGACTACAAAGTTCATTTAAGGGAGATGGAAAAAGCAAGACAGCGTTTGAGGCTGCTGAATGGCTGTATGTGCATATGGTACGTCCATGTCATTTTCACATGGCATTTACTGAATTAAAGCTACAGTTTGGGAAGCCAAACTGTGACACTTGATTTGTTACTGTTCACTGATTTCTAAAACTAACCCAAACCAGAAGCCATCAATGCAGAATATAGAAATGCTTCAGACCTGACAAGATTTCAGGCCTTCTGAAAGAGCTGTGACACGCACAGGGTGCTTAATTCAATTTAATTTAGTGCAGGGTCAGAGATTTTCTCCTAGAACCCAGAGGATTTCCACTGCTCAACCTCCTGCTGAGAACAAAGGAAGCCCTGGCACCGTTCATATTTCACCTTAAAGCAGCGAAAGCAATAACGTACTTTGAAAATTGGTCATCTCAAAGTGGGGAGTGAACTCAGCTACATTATGAACTACTGCTGTTGCCTTGTGTTACTCCACTGCAAAGTGTGCATGTCCAGTATGGGAATGATCAGTTCATGCCAAGAGACTAGACCCGTTCTAAATGACAGCTGTCACAAAATAACAGGATGTCTAAAGCCAACACCAAAGGATAGCCTGTTTTTACTGGCTGGCATTGCACCACCTGATATCACAAGAAAGGCAGTGAGCCAAAAAGAAAGATCACAGCAGATGGAAGACCCCAGGCATTTACTCTATGGTCACACAGAAGTAACCAAACAACTTAAAGAGCAAAAGAATTTTGTGAGCAGTGTTGTGACCTTGGATACAATGGCTGACGGCACAACTGACGTTATGGAAGGAAAGACTGCCTGCAATCAGATGCCCCAAAATGGACCTGGAACCCCAGGAGGACCTTCCCGGAGGAGCTGATCAACCTGGCAATGCTTGAACCGTCTGCACATGCAAACTGGAAGATCAAAAACAAACATGATCTAATGACCTGAATATATGTAAGTGCGGTGAAGTGCAGACCATGGAGCAGTGGCTTGTTTGTCAACTCCTTGGTGAAACCTGTATGAAGCAGAACCTCACTGCAGCAGCAGAAAGAGCTACTGCTTGTGCATAAATCTGCAAAAACATCTGGTTTATGACAAGGACACAAGAAGAAGAACCTTAAAGCACCTAGATCCATAGTGCTTACTGGAAAATAGAAGATGAAATCTTTTTGAGCCAGATCTTCTTGCACCCTCTCACTTTGTTGTACAGTTTGAACCATAAATGACCAGCAGAGAATATTTTCTCCTAGCATATAACTGATAATGCTTGCTTCTGTGTCAAGACCCACCACCTCCACCTCACCCACTGTAGGGCACCTGCTGAAGAAACCGTGTATGATGACCTGGATCTCTGCTGTGCATATTCTCCGCAGACAATTTAAAGCACCTCCAAAGTTGATGTGAAGTTGAATTGGTTCAGAATCAGACAACTGACTCCTTATAGGTCCCATTCCCACCAGCAGATCTCAGGCAGGGAGTAAAATTAACTACTCTCTCATGCACATCTTAATACAGCAACTTTTTTTTCTTAAAAAGATGTATTGTTTGTCACCAGCCATGGCTTGGCATGCAGAAAGAGACTGAAAAAATATAATGGCAGTTCTTTTAAAGAGGCAATAGGCTATTCATCTTGGCTGGCACCTCAAAAGACTTGTGTTCAAAAACTGAATGTGCAATAACTCTTGGTATTCCAGTCATAGGCCTCCAAGAATCCCTGCCAATGTGCGCCTATCCCATCTCAAAAAATCCTCATTTCATTTCTAAGCTATTTCATAGGAGAGTTTCTTTTAAACAGGGATGTTCTAAAATACCAGACTGACTATGGATTTTATCAAATGAACAAATATCCCCAAAAATGAGAAGGCGCCGCACCAGTGTTTTTACTGTGTGTGCTTATGCCAAAAGTCCTGCCTGTAGATGTGAAAGGCTAAGTCGATATTTCATCGTACCATGAAGATAACCCAATCTTCTCGTTGCAGTAATAACAAGATAAAACAAAGACAAAATTTGATGATTTGCATTTGTGGTTTTTGCTATTCTGATTTACTTTTAATTCCATTTTAAAGCTACTGTTTTGGCAGCAAATTAAGTGACACAGCTATAACCACTTCTTAGAAAATGGGCCCTTTCTATCTTTGCAGCTAAGTTATTTGTGAAACCAGTGTGATGAGATGCAGCTTTCCACACTCCAGCACATTTGGCATGTGATTAATTGGGAGATGTCACTATGCAGCATGACTACTTCATCTTCATGAAGACATGCATTCAAATAACCATCAGGACACAATATGTGCTCACTAGGGTACAGATGCACAAACATTCCCATAGGAAAACAGTCATAGGCATGCTTACTTCTCCATTCACCCATAGGTCGAGTGTTTTAGTAAAGCCATCTGAGAGCTTTCCTGCCTTGCAACGACAACATGAAAGAAACAGTTCTATTGATAACTGAATTCACAGATGGCCCATTTGATCTAAGTCCTTTTTTCCAGCCAAAAGAAAGTGTTTAAAATATAAAATGTGTGCTGTACTGTGTGAGAGGCTGTCATAATCTTTAATACTAATAAAAAAAAATCTACAGTACAATATAGAAGGGCATAAGATAATGACTGAACGAGTACAAGTTCAACAGATGAGATGACCAAGTTCACTACTGTTTTCTGACTGCATCTAGTAAGTTTTTGCACAATGGAAAAATAGACAATAGCATAACATTGTCTCTATAACTAGAAGAATTCTGATTACCTACCACAGAGATTTTGTATGGCTTGTCTAACTTAATTCAACGTATTTAAGGGAATGTTTTACAGTAGTTGTTTGTCCTAGTCTTAATGGAAAAAAACATCCTGTTATAATGTTGTGAATTAGAGTCAGCATGTCATCATATCGTAGTATCATAGTACTTAGGGTCGGAAGGGACCTAAACAGATCATAAGGTCTGACCTCCTGCCCTGGGCAGGAAAGGGTGCTGGGGTCATATCACCCTGGACAAATATCTGTCCAGCCTTATAAATCATATAATGCTCGGCTGTTCCGATGTAATGATGAAATGATCAACATCATATCATGTGAAAAGGTCATATTGCAATACAATTTATTGCATATTCTCACGAAATATGATAGCGTGCATTAAGTCACCCACACAGTATAACTAGCCACGAGGACCTATTGTTCCCCCAAATAACGTTATGATTCTTAGAGCCTCCCCAAGAAACCTGGGAAAATTCCTAAAATGGCAGTATAAAGGGTGGGTCCTTGGGAGAATCTTTTATTTCACTATTGAAGGAATTCAGGGAACAATTGCTTGGAAAATGAAAAACTAGATCAGTAAAGGCTAAAAAACATACTGTAGGGAACAAATCCATTTATTCTTGTGCCGACACCAGCCTTTCACCCAGTTCTTTTCTCCACTTTTGGTACAAACCTATGTCGCTCTTACTGTACTTAAGTTGTTTCAATCTAAGAGCAAGAAACGCTTCACTCGCCATAACGCAGCTGCCCACTCTGTCACCTGCGCTTATATATAGGGACCTACCTAACTCGTGGCAAGAGAAAGCAATTGTTGCAGCTTGGTCACGTCCTGAAGAGCCGATTTCATGGTCATCTGGTGGCAGCCCTGTTCCTAGCACTGACTGATGGAGAGGCCCCGGGAGCAGAAGGGATAAGGGGGTGCCTGCCACCCTGATTGCTGGCTGTCCTTGTGTGGCCCCACCCCTCGGCGCTGATGGGCAGAGTGGTGTAAGGGCACAGCCAATATTTTGGCTGCTGCCCTTTGTGCTGTCCCACCAGCCGGCACCTTCCCCTCCTGGGCATGCTGCGGTGCTGGGCTACAATGGCAACAAGGACTGCTAGCTCCAACTGGGAGCAAGCATTTGATTTTTATTAAGTTGTTGGGTTTTTTTGGTTGATTCCCTGAGAAATTGCGGCCAATGCCATTTTTCACGTCGACTGTAGAGACCACTGTCTTTTGCAGCTTCCGTAAAAATTGCAAACTGCAATTTAATGAGGTTCCTACTTGCATATAATTCACACCCATATTAGTTTATATACATCATATATTTAATTTTTACAGGCTATACACATATGCACTGGCATGTTTGCCTGCACATGTGCATAACCAAACTGCCTTCTTCCTTGTCAGATGGCAGCCAGCAGTGTCAAAACATAAAAATATGCTCCTAAATTAAACACAGGCATTTGGCAGTTTGCTTTGATGTTGCAGAAAGAGATTTAGCAACAAGATACTAAGATGATTTCCAGCAGGGACCAAACCAACTCAACCTTTTCTGTTCTACCTAAACACAACAAAGCAAGCTCCATTTCATTTCTAAATAACTACATCTGTGTATACAAGAAGCAATGTGTCTGTTAGTTGGAGAAAAGAGAGTAAATACTCTTTCACAATGTACTAGCCTAGTAAAGGTATGAACAGCATAATTTGCAAAGAAAACGCACTAAGCTTTTCAAATGTATCCCAGCAATCAAGGGAGAAACTATTGAAAGCACCCAGACAAAAAGGTTGACATAGGTAAGGACTTAACAGTACTTTGTTACCTGTCAAAGAGCACAGCTAATACCCTAACGAAGGCTAGGAAAAGCCTGTTTCAGAGGAATATCTACTTTGTTTAATCACCCATGGAAAACAGTCTGGATTATATAAAAAGGAAGGTTAATTAAATGGTTCTGCAAAGTGACCACAATCAAAGTGCAATGAAGACATACATTACATTCAGTACCAAGTCACTGTTAAAATGATTGCCTAGTTTAAGGTGCGATCTGTACACTGATGAGCACTTCCTTATCTGTACCTTTCACAATTCAGAAGATCATTTTATCTTGTCTGGAAATTTTAATTTCAGGATCTATCACAATTCTAACCCACCAGCAGGACAGTGAAAAAAACCCCAGGCCCCATAAGGTCATCTGCTAATTTCAATAGGAAGAAACATTATTCTAATGCTGCCTCTCTTTTTTCTCCAAAGAGCATATCCATTGTCATCTTAGGATCTCTTTGTTTTGAAGAACTCGATGGCAGCCTGAGAGCCCTGCTTAGGGAAGGACATCACTGCAATGGTGTCCATTCTGCAAGAGGTACAGAGTACACTGAAGCAAAACATTCATTGAAGTCAGGGACTTGAGTAAGAACAAGATATGACCCAAGAGATTAATTTAAGATTACATGTAAAAGTCATAATGAAAACAATCCTATAGACAGAGTTACACTGCCTATGTGACAATGCATTACAAGTATATTTGTTGCAAATAACTTTTGCCAAAAAATAAAGGTTTCCATTAAAAAAAAAGAACCTGTTGGAGACATCTTTTTCTGCTGTACTTCCACAAAGTTCTATCCTTCATATCCCAGTTAGTAAGTTAACTGTTTCTCTCCTACACAACACAATGTGGCTTAAGATTTGCACCCCTTTATCTTCATCTCCCCTTAAAATCAAGAATCCAAAGGTTCACTCCTGCCCCTCTCCTCAAACAATAATTACTAGGCGGAAGTGGAATAACACGTGCAGCAGCAGGATAAAAGATGCTAATTCAAATTCTCGGTTGCACCCGTTTGACTATTTGACTAGCCTACAAAGAAGATAATTCTGGTTCCTTGATATTGGGGTCAAATTGTATAATGCTATAAGCATACTTTGGAGAGGCATTATGGAAATCCAGCCCATCTGGGCTCCTTGGTGCTTCTGATGCACTATGAAAGAACCCGGTCCACTGTACTGATGACATGCCTCAGTCTATAAAGAGGAGGAAAAAAGTGCCCTTGGTCATCTCTAATCTATACTGACTGCCGCGTAGAAGTGACGGAGGAAACAAAGCAATTCATCTTCTTGACTTCTACTGGTTAGTAAATAATGCACTGTATTTATCAAAAAACTGTAGCCATCATAAATAGAAATCACCTACAGCTCTTGAGAAATATGTATTTACTTGCTTTTCATTATCAATGTTCTGATTACCTCCCCTTGTTTTCAACACTGCAAAACTCCAGCTTCCCCTGGCACATTAGGGATGGGAAAGCAGTGAATTATTCAAAGGAAACGTTCCATTTTTTTCCCCTTTCAGAAATTCATTGCAATATTGATGAAACTCACCTTGAATAGGAGGGCATTAAGAGAACACGATAAGCTTAAACACCTGCATGAATAACTATTAATGCTACAGCTCAAAGAAATAGGGCAATCTTACATTTCCTTGAAATGAAAGATTAGGTTTATAAAAAAAGGTATGGTATTTGAAGAGAGAAGACAGGCAGTATGGGCAAGTGGATACTTTACTTATGAAAGAGACTGTAAAATGAAAAAAAACCTCAAATCCCCAAACCCAAGAAACAATTAAATTCACCTGTGTTTATAGACAAAGGTTGGATCAAGACCTAGTAACAGCTCAGTAAGAAGAAAACGGGAAGTAGGGGATATTTTAAAACACTACTAAATATAGTTGTAAGAAGCCACATTTAACATTAGTATCCCTCACTACTTTGCTCATATGCTCATACTCCTTCCTCTCTTCTATTGATGGGCCTTTCCTGCAATTTGCTGCCCCTATGCAGAGCCCCCTGGACCCCAACAGGCTCCATATGGTTGTGCTGGCTATGCACAGGCAGTGTACTGCAGGCTTCCAGCTCTGCACATAGGGATAACATGAGTTCTTCCTTTGCATTTGAAAACATCTAGCAAATCACGAGAATGACTGCACTCTAATATTGTGCTCTGCTGCTATCCGTAGGACTAACTGAAAAGTTAAACTATTCAAATTGCGCCACAGTACCCATCAATAGGATGCATAATGATCTGTCATACCAAAGGGAAGGCTGTGGCCTAGTGGCCTGAGAACAGGTTTAGGAGTCAGGCTTTCCTGAGCTTTAATCTTCCTAAATCTCAAAGGGCTCATCTACACTGCCGTCATGGTGAGCCACTGCACAGCATGTCCCGCCCTCTCAATATCCACCAAAGGTTCGACATGGGTAGCGTGGCTGGTTCAGTGCAGCCTGCAGTCAGTTCCAGCTCTCTGCCTCAGGGATGATTTTTGGCATGTGTTCAGGGTCAGGCTAAACAAATCACTGCCTAATTTTCAGGCTCTTGCATGTGCTAAGGAGGAATGAGTGGGCAAGATTCACCTCTCAGTGTCACACTCAGACTTAGCCTGGGGACAGTGCAGACATGTGAGCGCAACTTTTCACTCTGCATCCTCAGAAGGACTCCCTGTCTCAAGAGTCCTCATGTCTTGGACATGGATAATAAAATTACCTCCCATCGTTGGCACGTACAGGGATTCACTGACTCACATCTGCCTCTGACTTCAAAGGCGTAATATGCCAAGGATCTTTCCTACAATTTTTCTTTCCCTTTGATATTTCTACATTGCAGATTGCACGGTAGTGCAGAAATAGTCAAGCTAGTTGTAAATAAGCTACCCTAGGTACTGGAAGCACTCAAGCTACAGCAGTATGGAGCTCAGAAAGGGCTCATTTATCTCACTGCAAAAGAAGATACATTCCAGGACCTGAACTATTTAATTTACCAATAGAGAGTTGACCATATTGGTCTGAAGCTTAGGCAGAAGGCAGGGCAGTGTGGCACCTTTTATAGACTAATTCATTCAGAGAGGCTGAATTCACTGATTGCCACACGACTTGAAACTGCTCCACACCGTATGGGATCAGGCCCAACAGATCATGAGCTGCCTCCAGTTCCACTAAATATGCTCCAATATTACTTTTAGCAACATCACTCTTCAAGAAATGAATGAATGCCTTGTGTATTCCAGTGGCTGTACTGTTTATATTGCCAGCAATGATGTTGATACTGCGGCAAGTCATTACCAGCAATGTAAAAAATAAAGTTTACATTACCATCAGTTATTTATTTTAGCATTGACATAAGCAGCACAGTTGTGTATATAAGTAGCAATATTTTTTAGTTACAAGAATTTAGTTTACAAATTACAGTGGAAATAATGGTAATATTATAAATGAACCATTTGAATGTATAGGTAGAAGGCGTAACAGTTGGAATTAAAGGCAGGCCTGGTAGCATGACACCTATTACTAAAAGTTGCCAGACATTTCCTATTATAAGGCCTTCCTTTCAGTGTAGTATCTAATGTGTTGCATATCTTCCTCTGGCTGAAAGTTTTTGGAAGAATTCGGCCAAAATAGCTCAACTGCATCTGGGAAAAAGGTAGGGACAAACAAACTGTGTTTCAACGTTAAAAAAACCAACCCTGCCCCCTTCCAGTAACCTTTTACTTGGAAGCTTTAGCACCCGTAATGCTCTGGAGCAGGGACCTGACATTTGACATAAACGGAGTCTTTGTCAATCCCATGAAAACCTGTTTAAATTTAGCCAAGTTATAAGCCTTTGAAAGCTGAGTTTCCATATGCTCAGTAGAAACTTGGCACTTCACAGCTAAAATCTCCAAAGATTTTGTGCTTACGGGGTATACTCAAGGTCACATGCATCATCCAACACAGAGTGACTGAGCAGTCACCATCCCCATAGACCAATTTAGCATGCTCCTGTCAGGGCTACAGGGGTGAGGCTGGACTTCCCCATTTTGACTCTAGACTCATGGATGTAGTCTTTCTAGACTTTAAAAAGACATTTGACAATCTCTTACCCCATCTTCATCAATAAATTAAGCAACTGTGGCATTGATGCCTGCACAGTTTGATGGGTAAAAAACTGGCTGATGGGGCGCATCCAGAGAGTAATGGTGGACAGGTTGTACTCAACCTAGCAAAATGCGAGAAGTGGGGTCCCCCAGGGCTCGGTCCTCGGGCTCACACTGCTTAACATCTTCATCAGTGACTTGGACGAGGGGGTGGAAAGCACGATCTCCAAATTTGCTGATGACACTAAGATGTGGGGCAAGGTGGACACACTTGAAGGGAGAGAGGGGCTGCAACTAGATTTAGACAGACTACAAAAGTGGGCAGATGAGAATAGGATGGAGTTCAAAGTAGACAAATGCAGAGTGCTGCACTTTGGGAGAAGGAATCCACAGCATACATACAAGCTGGGGAGTTTCTTTCTTGAAAGCACGGAGGCAGAAAGGGATCTTGGATCATTACTGACCCCAAGATGAACATGAGCCACCAATGCCAGACTGCAGCAAGCAAGGCCAGCCATATCTTGTCATGCATCCAAAGGTGCATCTCAAGCCAGCCCAGAGAGGTGATGCTCCACCTCTATGCAACTTTGGTCAGGCCGCAGTTGGAGTACTATGTCCAGTACTGGGTGCCGCACTTCAAGAGGGATGTGGCCAGCCTGGAGAGGGTTCAGAGGCGGGCCACCTGCTTGGTGAGAGGGCAGCAGGACAGGACCTACGAGAAGAGACTGCAGGACCTGAACCTGTTCAGCCTCAGCAGGAGGAGGCTGAAGAGAGAAGCTCATCGGGGGAAATTAACAGCAAATAGGTACCCCTTTTCTCCCCAGCACCACCTGGGGTGACAAGGAACAATGGTCACAAGCTGATGGAGAATAGGTTTAGGTTAGAGATTAGAAGGCAATATTTTACAATTAGGTGGCCAAAATCTGGAACCAACTACCCAGGGAAGTGGTCCTCGCCCCTACCTTGAGCAAATTCAAGAGGAGGTTGGATGATCACCTGTCTGGGGTCTTGTGAACCCAGCATTCATCTGTTCAGGTCCCTCCTGACCCTAGGTACTCTGAAGCTATGAAACTGGGAGCAGGGAGCTTGACTTTTTTGAGCTCTCAGTGACACCCCCTGCCCCCGTTCTTCTGGCACTGAGATAATGAAGCCATATAATTCAATACAGAGAAACAAGGTGCCCTGTGGGGTTGGAGTAAGTAGCAGATTGGGAAAAGGAGTGTGGGGCTGAATTGGAAGCAGAAGTTCACAAGAAAGGAGACCAAGTGGGCAAGGAGAGTCAATTTAAGATCCAGGGAAGAGAAGGAGAGGATCAAGTGAAGGGGGAGCTGAGATTAGATGAGGTGGCACATAAGAGGGAAGACTAAAACTGGGACTTAAGCTGCATACACACATTGAAATAGTCCAGGAAAATTCTTCCAGGTTTGTTTTCCTTGTAGAGTAACTTACCTAGAACCACATGCTGATATTTGACTCCCGAGGCCTTGAAGAGTGGAGAGCTTGCACAGTGTCGCCAGGAGGATAGGGATGGAAGGGGAGCTGTGCACACATCTCTGCATACTTCCTTAGTCTGACTGGTGACAGACTGCAGCAGTGCACAGGGCAGCCCTGATTGGCTGGCCCATGGTCAGCCTGTGTTTTCCTGCAGCACAATGCGGGGATTGTGAAGCAGAAGTGTTCTGGAACAGGGGTTCCCAACCCTTGGGCCAAGTTGATTGTTGGTCTGCAGGAGGGCTGGCTGCTGGACCAGAAGTGACCATGGACCAGCAAACTGTGGACAAGCAAACCACGGACTGAAAGTGACTGGCATACTGCAGACTGGCAGCCAACCCTTTTTTATGCTGAGTACAAAAAAGGGTTAGCTACCTGCCCATAGCTTGCCGATCTGTGGTCACTTCTGGTCTGCGGCTTACTGGTCCTCAGCCTAAAAAGGTTGGGAACCCCTATTCTGGAACACCAGGGTCCAGTGAGCAATATACTGCCTCCCTGTGGGAAAGGGGACAAGCTGGGGGATCACGTTCTCTTCTGAGAAAAGCCATGGCACGTACAAACATTCACTCTCCTAGGAGAAACCCTGGAGTACCTGCATATACAGCTTTGATTCAGCTTCTTGTGTCCGTGCATAATGGCACAGTCTCCAACCACTCAATCACGTATAGCTACCACTGCAAAATCATGTTATTTTATGCTACTTATAGCTTGATTTTTATTTTCTTCTTTGGTTCGCAGGTTCATCACTTTTTTGCCTGCTTTTTAAAAAAAAACTAGCATTCATGTTTAATACCATTATAAGAAACTAGAGCCATAGTAAATCTGTATTTCTATAAGATAATATATTGGCTTCAGAACTAAAACTGATAGGGCAAACTGTATATATACAGAATCATATTTTAAACTTGTATATCTGTAGGTATTGGGGGATTAGATAGCTACATTAATAAGCTATAAAGCCTCTCCTCTTTAAGACATTATCTCATAAACAGCCCATGTGGGCAGCAAATGAATTTACAATTTCACGGCTGTTTGGCAGCCTTTGTGAAATGATCTCAGTCCAGTTTTAGGAAAGAGCCTGAGCACTTCAACTGGCTTATTGTAGAGGGTCTCTGCAGACAGGTCACAGGTCTTGGCAGTGAATGACAATTTGCCGAGTACTTTGCATTTGCCCCATACCTGTTCTGTAGCTAAATAAAGGACTTCAGCTTTCAATTCTGCATCTTCCAAATGTACTACATTCATATGGTAATAAAGGAAGATCAATATTCTGACCTTTGATTCTGATTCTTTGAAAATAAAAGTTATCATACACTGTGGAGGTGAACAGCTGCAAAACTTCATTTTTTTTACATGAGAGAAACAGCAAAATAGCTTCTCAAACCTTCTTGCTTTGAGGCTGAAAGCTTTTGTACAAAACTTCATCCAGGAGTGATATTTTCAGCTATAAAGTAGGGGTTTGTAATGGAAAAGCTGACAGGCCCATAATTATGGAGGATCTAGCGGGCACCACTATAATAATACAACAGATAGGCATACCACTTAAATACAATATGAAGCACCAAAAGAGTCTATTCTCATTAAAGCAACACTTAACATTCCTTTTACCCTCAGTGACTCAAACTGCTAATTTGATGTTCAGAAGGACATATACTGACTATAATTTTTAGTAACAGTTAATATCTTCTTAATAATGTGATGATGGCATTAAAGATCAGCCTAATAAAAGGGTGAGAGAACTTCTAAAATAAGTTATAAGAAAATAAACATTTCATTGTACAAAAGAATTGAATTATGTTAGCTATAAAATTGCACATTAGCACGTACCATGAAAGAGATTCAACCATATTCTGAGTTTGCTCTCTCTCTGCCACAGCAGTAATATGATTCAGTAATGATTCCGCTTTTGAAAGTTGAAAGGCAAAGTTTTTTGCTAATCTGCATAATGGCTCAGCTTTGACAGTCAATTCTGCCTACAACTGTGGAGCTCTCAGGATCCACGGGAAACCATGCCTGGAGAGAAGGGCAGATCTGAGCGAATTCTGTAAATAACAAATCCATACCCGACATGGGATGTAATTCTGCTCTTGGCTGCATCCATTTGACTCCAATGAAATTCACAGGCTTATATGACTAACTGCTTAGCGGCAATAATTCAATAACTCATCTCATAGTTTGATAACTTCATCATGGCACTTTAGTGATATGACAATTTAGTCTGCACTCAGAAAGAAGGCTATGCTGATTAATTGTTGCTGTTGTTGTAATGCGTAATTTCTGAAATGGCATTATCACGCTGCATTATATACAACACTCAATTTTTCAAAGTCCCGAAGCCAAAATATTCAGGGGGGAGATACCTTTGAATTTTCCAATCTTGTTCTCTATTTCATGGCTATAAAATAGACTCATTCTTTTATTTCCTTTCCTGGAATACGGTGCTCCAAAATAAATAAGCACGGAGAGTCTACCTTTCTTTCAAATAACTAGAGAAACATTCTTCTTTTGGCTAAATATCCTGAAATAAGACCTCTTTCAAAACACAAAATATTTCACTATGGAAAATGTGTTGTACAGTGTACAAATCAAGGCATATAACTCTCATCAGGTAAAGGGAATGCAGACACTGTTTTGCACTTAGACCTGCTTAGCTAGAAATGGGATTGATGGTGCTGTTGATGGTAAGGTAGAGAAAGAAAATATTTCACTCTCAACAGAAAGTGCTTTCCCATGGAAAGCTGGAATACTATTTTGAGCAGTACTGTATTTAAATGTAGTGGCACTCTCACTCTGTCAGTCACACAATTGTGTCTCTAAATGTTGTGATAGCTTTGTAATTCTATCCCACCACAGACTCCAGTAACATGAAACACACATTTATAATGCCTTTCCATTATCAACAGTGAAGGCTTCCAGGGTGCAAATCTTAAAATTGGTCCTCCATCTGCCACAGGTTGGCAGCATTAGTAAAACTGAAAGGTCTCATATCGTATTCCTCTCATTCTTATTTTGATTCTTATTTAGCAGAGTGCAAGGGAGCAGCTGGATTTTGGGATCAGTGGTGATGGGATGCTTCAGTATTCCTATGAGGCAGATTTTAAAGCCCTGTATATACAGAGGAAATGCCGTATTACGCTCCGGACCAGACAAGACCACAGGCTCGCTTTTTGAGGGAATTGCGTTATTCTTTCTGTCTGAACTACCACTTGTCAGTTTAGATTTTGGCACTGAGGAATTTCAATAAAGCAATCGCAGCAAACACAGCCAGAAGCCCTACCTGGTAACCCCCAAGACTGCTTCTGGTTCTTAAGCCATACAGTGAAGAGGATGAGACGATAAAAATGACAGGAAATGGTACAAATTAAAAACAAAATCAAGGCTTTAGTGAGCCTTAAATCTACTGACTTCAATGTTGTCATCTTATGGAAGACTTAGATCAAATATTCTGAGATGAATGTTGATGTATGCACAACATGTCCTTATCATTACCTATCTCTTTGTTGTATCATAGATTCATCAATTCATAGATGTCAGGGTCGGAAGGGATCTCAACAGATCCTCAAGTCTGACTCCCTGCCCAGGCAGGAAACAGTGCTGGGGTCAGATGACCCCAGCCAGATGCCCATCCAGCCTTCTCTTGAAGACCCTCAAGGTAGGGGAGAGCACCACCTCCCCTGGAAACCCATTCCAGATTCTGGCACCCCTTACTGTGAAGTTTTTCCTGCTACCTAGCCTAAATCTGCTCTCTGTCAGTTTGTGACCATTGCTCCTTGTTACCCCAAGAGGTGCCCTGCTGAACAGAGCATCTCAAATCCCTTGCTGCATACCTCTAATGAATTTGTACGTGGCCACAAGGTCACCTATCAGCCGTCTCTTGCGGAGGCTGAAGAGGTCCAGGTCCCTCAGTTTCTCCTCACAGGGCTTGTCCTGTAAGCCCCTAACCATATGAGTGGCCTCCTCTGGACCCTCTCAAGTCTATCAACATCCTTCTTAAAGTATGGTGCCCAAAACTGGATGCAGTACTCCAGCTGTGGTCTGACCAACATCACATAGTAGGGAAGTATCACCTCCTTGGATCTATTTGTTATGCATCTGCTGATGCATGATGAAGTGCAGTTAGCTTTGCTGATGATTTCATCACACTGCCGACTCATGTTCATCTTGGAGGCCAGTAGGACTCTGAGATCCCTTTCCACTTCTGTGCTGCTCAGAGGGTCATTTCCCAACCTGTAGATGTGCTGGATATTTTTGCACCCTAGGTACAGCACTCTGCACCTGTCCTTGTTGAACTGCATCCCATTAAGTACTGCCCACTTTTCTAACCTGTCCAGGTCTGCCTGCAATCAATCCCTAGGCTCTGGAGTGTGCATTTCATCCCACAATTTAGTATCATACCCCACAATTTAGTATCATCTTCTTCACCATGCTATTAAATGTCACAGAAAATCCCGTGCAGGACATAGCTGCATGTTATAAAGTGATATGGTCCCTACTAGAACACAGTGAATAAATTAATGAATGATAAGGGCACATAAAACAAGGAACTGTGTTGCTTCATGGTAAAGCAGGATGGAGAACAAATCTAACCATAAAATCAGGTCTCATGTTCAGACCTGCGCTAACAAAAGAGTTCTCCTGTGCTCTGGGATCAAAATATGAAAATGCATGATACGTAGCTGCACCTGCTAGATGCATACCTTATGACCCAGAATTCATAAAACTTCAACAAATAGCTGAGGTTAAAATTTTGCAACAGCTATTCTGCTTACATGCTAATCAGCTGCAGTGGTGTTATCAGCCTTTATGTGAGTACTTTTACCCTCCCCTTGGCATCATCTTTCCTTCTAAGCTTCTGACATCACTGATATCCCTCCTCAATATCATATATGTGAGCAGAGGAGGAACTGCGGAATATGGTGGCGGATGTCTTTGGTTTTACGTTATTGTAGTGCAAGTTTTGGCACTTGTTTAGCTGGCACCCACAGAAACAATGCATTCTCTTTTATGATAGATATTGCCTTAAAAATGTTCTAATTACTTATTCTATAAATAACTGTTTTTAACTGTAGCATGTTTAACATCACAGGTCTTAACTGTGTCCACTGATTACACTTTAGACTGATTGCATGTGCCATTACAAACTGATGGAACTGTAACTGAGGTAGTTCCTTAGGTTAAACTTCACAAATCTCCAGAGATGCCCTGATTTTTCCACTTATAGCAAAACAATTGGATTTTCTTCCATTGTTCTAAAAGTCAATGGGGTCACACAGAGCATGGGTCAGCACAGAATTGATCCTATATTCCATATGCTGCTTTTTGTTCAAAGAGTTGTCCTAAACGGACACAATTCTACATTAATTGAAGGAGGAAAAACTCCCACTGAGTTAACTAAGAGCAGAGTTAAGCCTGAGAAGGATGTTATCTTACTTATCAGCCCACTATAGAAATGCAGTCTGTTAATTAAATCTGGATCAAATGCTTGGCTGTGGATAGTGTACATACTGTACTCTACATTCACTGATTTACAGTCAGTGGGAGTAGGTTTTAGGCAAGCACGTAGGAACAAATTAAATTTAAACATGGACATGGAAATTCTTTGTTATTTTCAAGACTGCCAATTCTGTGTGCACTGGGTGTGAAGTCAAATGGTGGCGAAGAAACAGCAGCAGAAAAACGTTTGCTGTTGACAATGATAAAGCCTAGACAAATAAAAGAATCACAGCTCAGAACATGATACTCTATCAGCTTAAATGATACGTGTCCTAAGACAGCAAGTGTCTGAAATTCAGCAAATGTTCCTAATTCATTTTACAGCAAATGTTCCTAATTCATTTTGTGGTTAAAAAGAAAGAAACAGTGCAAAGCACCAAATAAAAAAACATGACATATTGCTAAACGCTACTTGGCAAAACAACTTATAATATGGAACTGTTGTTCCATGACACTAACAGTATTTGCTGAAAAAGAAATTGTAGCCACAGTCACCAGCCGCCTGGCTTAAAATTTATCATCTCTCTGTCCTTAAGAACTGCTCTCCAACCAACTCATAATGTTTTCAGAGGACAAGCAGAAAACTCCAGGCATCTACAAGAATTCTGCAAGAGCTGTGTTCACTCAAGGCATATGTTGTGCTGGTATGAATCTTGAGGTCAGTGGAGCTCTGCCTGTTTATGCCATAAAACTTGCACTGAAATTAAATCCAAGTTTACCAGGGTGGACAGCACTTGCATTAACCAGGCAGTTTTTATGGACTGTCATTAACTCAATATAGTGGGGTGACAGCTAAAGAAGAGTTTCTAGGGTGACTCAGATGACTGAAATAAAGGGAGACAAAAGAAGCGCGAAACAGAGCCCATGAACTCTAATGCTTAGCTCATTTGTATGTCTGCAAAATATCTTTCCAGTCTATCAAAATAGGCTGTAATGTCTGCTTTCGAAGACTACTCTATAATTAATAGAGTTATTTTTAAAACCAACATATTTTTAACATAGCAGGACCCAAGGATCGTAAAAACAGCTGTGGATATAAAATCAAAAGATGTAAAATGAAAAACCAACAAGCAATGCACAGAACATGGAATAACTGAAATCCAACAAGCCTAGAAAGCTACACTCCTGTAATTACCCTCCTACACCAATGATTTAAAACCTAGAGTGGGAGGCATATAGTAGAGAGGGGAGAGAGAGGCAGGGAACACTCTGCTTTTGATTCTGTAGAGCCGTGTGCAATGCCTTTCTGAACCAGCCAAACTAATTCTCATGTGTGACCAGATTATTATGATTTGGATCCGAGTTTTCAGTGAAAGGTAGTGCGCTACTAACTCACTGCATCTCCTTGACCTCAGTGACAATTTAAAAAACAGAGCAGTGACGTTGAGGTCCAAACTGACAGACTTGCAGGAGATCTAATTTTACCTAAGGGCACAGAACATGTCTTCAGAAAAATAACGGCCCTTTAATGTGTTTCAAGTTGTGCAACCAAAACTCAAGATTGCAAAAATCATGGGTCACGTCTGATAGTTTAGTTTGAGATGACAGCAATACATGTATGTCATAAACTGGGGAAACCAATTTTCTATTTCAAAGCTCTACTAAAAATGTAATGTTAAAAGAACACAACCACAAAGCAAGAAATAGCAAATGCAACCATTTTAAAGTGGTTTATGCCATGAAGTAATTTCTCTGTTCCTTTTGTAAATCTGTGTTTTCCTTGTTAGTTAAATCTCTGTGGCATCGACAAAAGGAAATATTAATTATTTAAAAAGATATAATTCAAGCTAGAAAAATACCCCCATAAATTTCCTTCACACGTATGAAAACAGTATTGTTCTGTAAACTACTTGAACTCCTGCACTGCAGATTTAACTATACTGCTGCACTATCAATCAAATGAATGGGAAGATTTTTTAATTATTTCTTTTGCATACAGAGGAGTTCTGATCATTCTGTCCTCATCTCACTAACAAATACATAACTATACATATTAGCTGTTCTGGTTCACCATACATCTGTAGTGAATGTTCTCTAATTGTTATGAGTAATCGTAAAAATGAAGTATTAAAACATGAAGTTGTTAACTATGTATATATGGTAACCAAGTATCTAATGTTAAAATCTAAGCTGAATAGGCCTAAAAACCTAAACTATGTTCCTACAAAGCTGCCATACTTGACTGTATTGTAAAACAGATAATTTTTTAATCCTTTGTATTTTCACAATTTATATATAAATATATTGGTGGTTTAATCTAAAAACCAAAAAACGTCCCACATAATAATTATCCAATTAAACTACTACTCTTAAAAGCTTAAGGCTAGGGCAGACATTCAAAAAGCCTGAGCCTGAATTGATTCAATTTTTGTAGGTTAGTCTAACCTGGCTAGGCTAAATCAGTTTTGTAACTAGACAGGCATCCCAGAAATGCAGCCATGTGTCGGCAGTGGCGTAGGCTAGAAGCCAGGGGGCGCTAGAGCTGCCCTCCCTTCCCTTCTACAGGGCTGAGCTGAGGGGTGTGTGGACAGGCCCTGGCAAGATGCTGTGATTAGGGAGGCTTCCCCTCCCCTGATAACCGAGTATTTATCAGTTCTGTTATGAACATTTAACACCCCATCAAAAAAACAAAGTCTTGCTCATTACATGCTCTTCTTAAACAGCTTTTTCAAAAGGAAGGCATGCAGGGACATTACCATCTGAGCTGCTGATTACCTCCAAAAAGCCCTAAGAGGACACTATCCAATCTACCTTACACAGCATTAGCTAGCATACCACATGCTGGCTACAGTCTGTGCTATGGGAGAGAGGAGGAAGAGATCTCTGCTTAAGCACTGAGTTGTGAGAGGGGGGCGTAGGGCACGGGGAAGCCAGCAGACCCTCCTGTGCCTGCAAGTCTCCACCGGAGCTCCAACGAGGGAGCAGAGGAGAGGGGTCAGCCCTGCTGTGGAGCAGAGAGCCCCTCCCAGCCCAGAGAGCATGCCAGATCCTGGGGGAATGGTTTAACTTAAACCAGTAAGAGGTCTGGGACAGACATTGCATAAACCAAATAAAGTTTGAACCAAATTGGTTAAGTCTGATACTACATTCAACTAGGTTTATCTCAAACCAGTTTCAGACATTTTCCAACTAGTTTATGTGCACTGAACATGTGTTCTGTTACAGGTTTAAACCAGTTTTCTGATCTCTTAAACTGGTTTATGTGTAATGTCTGTCCCTAGCCTAAAAGACTGGATGGAGGGGAGTCCTCCCACTACTCTGTCCCTCAGTTTCTCATCTGTAGAATGGAAAGGAGAATGTTAATCTGCACTTAATTTAAATTAAAATATCTCCTCTACAGAGTATTATTAAAATGGAAGTTTATCATGGAAAATTGGCATAAGGCCTCTCATTATACTTGGGCCAAAAGTGGAACTGGACAGTCTAACTCAGTGATTCTCAACCAGGGTGTCACAACATGCTGGAGTGCTTTGAGTTCCTTACAAGGGTGTTGTGCAATGCTAACTAGCACTGTTATGTATGCAAACATGGTTCACAAAAAACCTGGAGATTTGAAATAGTGTTAAAAACATGCTCACCTGTTGCAGTCTTTCTGAGTTCTTTGCAACAGAAGAATTTCTCTAGGATTTGTCTGTAGTCAAAAAACAAGTGGCATTTTCCACAGCGTGCCTGTAGTCTAATGAGGTTGAAAACCATTGGTTTAACTGAAGGGGTCAAGCATGGAAAATGAATTCATCATCTTAGTGCGGTACAATAAAGAATACACAGTTCTAAATGCTATATAAGAACTGCATTGGACTTTCTTTGCACCCACGTTAAACTTCAAGCTAAACCATTTAAAAAAATCCACATATTTTAAATTCAGATGCTTAATTCAATAAACAATTTAGGAGAAGTGATGTACCTAACTCATGTTCCCTGTGAGCTCTTGCTGATGGTTCAGACTATTAGTTTCAGCAGTCAAGAGCAATGAAATCTGTGAGTGGACATAAACCAGAATAATGATGTGGACTCTAAGCCTAGGAGGATAGCAGTTATGGTAACATATGTCTAATGAAGTGTGTGCTTCTTTTTAAAGGTGCATTAAAAATATGGACAGTTTGCCTACACCTATAAAATTGTTTGGTAAGCAGCTATATGAGCGGCCTAACACAAATGGATGAAATCTGTTCCCTGACAGCACTGCAGGTGTTTGAGAGTCTATCACAGCTGAGGCTTACATACCAGTTTTCCCCTATTTGAGCTTTCCACACAAGTCAATGGGCCTTAGGCATAATGGAAACTAGGGGTAGTGTAAGGTGGGGTGGGCAAGTGGGGCATACCAGAAGGCCTCACCCCAGGGCTACTCACTGCAGCCTTGACTCACTCTGCCAGTCCCTTCCGGCTCCAGGAAGCAGCGGGCACAGGCAATGTGTGTCCCAGAGTTCAAGCTGTTCTGGGAATCATAGTTACAGAGAGCACCAGTGGAGTCTGCTGCTGCTGGGGGGGGAGAACCAACCCCCAAACCAAATTCACCAAAGGTGGCTAAATATTAAGATATGTGGCTAAATATTTTTACAATTTAAAGCTTTATTCACTCACTCAAAAAAGGAATCTTATTTCCATCCTCTGCTAAACAGGAAAATGCTGACAAGACCTCATTGTCTTGGAGGACTAGAATATTACAGTAAAATTTTTCAGTCCAAATTAACTTCTGAATTACATCTCTGTGATTTCAAACGAGTTTCACTGTTGTGCCCAACGGGGAGAATCTGATTCTGAAGTTCTTGGATCTTCCATGTTCTCCTACACAGTGGAGAACCTTCCCTAGCTTATCACCAATCTGTCCCCATTTACTTAGTACTGTCCTGTATTATGAAGCAATATTTATTCTTTCAATGTATTAAAACACTACACATATACAAGCAGGCACTCATGTCTTAAAAGGATGTGGCAAGACACACCTCTTAAAAATTAGGATTAAGGAAAAAAGACTTGCCTACTGTAGCAATTCATAGCCCCTTAGGAGTGGATTTAGGACTAAGCAAATACCATTTCCAGTACACATGCTGTTGGTGCCAGGCTACTTAGTTGTTCTCAGGCTTGCGATAGTGCAAATTGCACCAACTCACCTTTATTTTTTAAGATACTCCAGATTCCCCTTGCCTGCCTGAAAAGGAAATCTTATTAAATATGTTATGACCTTAAAAATCAAACAGAAGTCTTTGCACTTTTAGGGCAACATCTCCCCCTTGAAAGCTCCTCCAGTTCATTCATCAGTCTTCTGTCAAATCCCCTGAACAATGTGGTTCGGTAAGTCTGCTGAGTCACGGCTCTTCAGCAAGATGCCGTTGGTTGAGGAGTTGATCCGCTTTTCCCCGATTCACCAGAAACATAACTAAAATTGAAATCCTTGCTTCATCACTACTGAACAGCTTTTCATTCTCTCAATAAAAAACCAACGCAAGGCTTCATACTTGAGGCCAGAGGGAGAAGTTTAACTGCATATCAGTATGCAGGTGGCAGTACAGGTTGGTGAAATTTCCTATCACTCTGCAGTGAAAATTTTAGCAATCTAATTCTATTACCATCTCTACATTTTTTATATCATCTTTCCCAGAATGTTATAGGGCAGGAGTGCTTTACTGCTGGCCCCCAGTGCTGTGTCACCTGGCCCATGGGGCTCCTTGGGGGCCTGCCCCGCTAGCTAGATTGGGCACGCAGAGTGATGTGGGGTCCAATCCTGGCATGTGGGACCAGGCAGGGGTGGCACAGGGCCCTGGGGCCCAATCCCAGCACATAGGACCAGGCAGAGGCAGAGGCAGAG
>JAGPOW010002173.1:5317049-5343994 GCA_030014935.1 Caiman crocodilus | reverse complement strand
AAGCTGATGGAGAATAGGTTTAGGTTGGAGATCAGAAGGCAATATTTTACAGTTAGGGTGGCCAAAATTTGGAACCAACTTCCCAGGGAAGTGGTCCTCGCCCCTACCTTGAGCAAATTCAAGAGGAGGCTGGACGATCACCTGGCTGGGATCTTGTGAACCCAGCATTCATTCCTGCCTGTGGCAGGGGGTCAGGTGAGATGATCTGTTCAGGTCCCTCCGGACCCTAGCTACTATGAAACTATAAATTTGTCAAGAGTAAATCAAGCTCAAGCAACCTCTGACAGTGTGATAGGCCAATAGCTAAGGAAAAGAGTGGAGGTGATATACTTTGATTTCATTATGGCTTTCAGCTGTATTTCACAATGTTCTTCTAAGCAATGGAAGGAAGTACATAATAAAACTCCTACCAGTTTGAAAAACTTTATTAATGACGTCAAGGATGAAAGTGAGAGTGCATTTAGTAAATTTGTGGACAATACCGTGTTGGATAGCCTACACTTTAGAGGGCAGGAGTTGTGAGCTAAATGGCCTTGAAAAATTGGAGAAGTGGCTTCAAATAAACAGGATGAAATTCAATACAAATAAGTACTTATAGCAAATGTAACGTTGTATTTAATGGCTATCATGGTTTTAATTTGCATTTTTAGTGGTAAATACCCCAAATGGATGATTAACGAGAATTCTCTTTATTCTCTTGGCAGTAATTTTCTACATTAACAATAATCATCATAAATACATAAAGGCAAACACAAAGTAATCTAATTCAAAACACGACATAATGCACAGACAAACCCAAGGGATAAGCTGGTTTTGTAGTAGACCCTTCTAGACAGGATAAAATATAAACATGCTCTTTAAAAGGAAAAGACATAATGCTGTAAAATAAGATGATGCTGGAGAAAGTACATTAGTAAAGGAAAAGAAAAAAAAGGAACTCAAGTTTTAAACACTTCTCAAATGAATAATATAAATCCTACTTGATGCCAAGGATCAAAGGCACGGAGCTGATCGCACATTTATTCAGAAGTAGTACTGGCATCTTTTCTTTTTCTGACTTGAAAATGGATGCGCCCCCTGCCTCCTTGGGTTAATCTGTTTTTTTTAAACACTAAAGTAGCATTCATACAAAAACTGCCAAATCAAGACTAAGGAACCTAGCTTAGTATCATGTACGCACCATGCACACACCATTCAAGTCCAAGTAACTGGGGTCAATTCCTCAAATATCTTCTTAGGAAACCGGAAGTATGGTATTGCGGACAGGGTTGTCTCAGAAGTTTGTGGACCTGGCTGATGAGCTTATTTAACCACAAGAGTTAATTCCAGTTGGGCCACTAGTACCAAGCTGTCCCAGTCTGTGCCCTGCCCTTATTGCTATTGGTGCAGCTGGGTCTATTGTACAGTAAGGATTCAGCTGAAACGTCCCATGTAATTAGAGGAGGCAGCACAGTTGCTGGGCACACTGCTTTCCCAGACAACGTCCCTTCAGGTGTTTCTGTGAGCCTGCACCTTCTACCCCAGCCACTGCAGTTTGTACCAGGGTAGGCAGAAAGAGCTGCTCTAGTTTTTCTTTCCTGTGCATTAGTGTGAACACTACTTAGCTTAAGATTTCTGCGCCTGCATTAGTGGGCTCAGTGGCTCAGATTAGACCCTCTAAATATCATAAAAGCTTTAACTAAATACTACTTAATGAATAGTTATTTTCCCTGAGCATTAAATTACTGTTCAAGCTCTGAATTATAAATGATTAAATTAAAAAAGCTACTGGGTCTGAGCAGTTCATTCTTCAAGTTATCAAATGCTAATGATGGTGGCTGGCAGGTTTTTCAATAAAAATTAAAAAGACTGTTACTTGAATTATTATATGGAATTCATCAAAAGTATGTCTATAATACCAACTTGTTGACTGCCATAACTCTATTACTGCAGGGGAGTAAAACGTGCAAAAAACCTCTCAATCCCTCAGCTTGAACTCCTCATTGACTAAAACAATTTTCCTTGTCTTGTACGTAACCCTGAAGTACAAACTAGTGACAGGCAGTAGTAACATTCCTCTTTCAATTATTAACATCCCTATTCTTGGTCAACAGCTCTTTCTGAATTTGATTAAATTATGTTATAAAGGATAAGAGGTGCACAGTATGTTGTTCTGCCCATTTATAATTTAATCTTACCTCAAATTTCTGTCTCAGCTCTGCATTTCCATCTTCACCAGCATCTGGAATTGGGACATTATAATATTCACCTTCTTCTTGATTAAGCAATTTGTACCTATGGAATATATAGGGAAAGTTGCACTAACTTAAAACGTGTTTTTTGATGAGAAAATAAATTAACTCCTGATATGAGGTCTCTCTGAAAACATATGGTGAAATCCTGGCCCTAGTGAAGTTGAGAGAGGTAGATGACAGGTAGATATGCACCTTAGAGACTAAAGGAAAGTCTTGAAATAAGATGCATGTAGAGCACAAGCTTTCATCAGCAACAGCTTACTTCATCAGATGCTGTGAAGGGACTGCATAAACACAGAGCAGAATACTGCAGAATATTTCATTTGGTGAATTTGATAAACTTAGCAGAATTACCAGCAAAACTTCCACCCAATAGGGCTGTACATTTATTGTCCAGTGTTGCAATAACCTAGCAAAGTTATTTTAGTGGGTTTTCAGTGGACACACGATTAGGAAGAAAAAACGAGAGCTAGACAAGCATTTAGACAAAATGACTGCTTGTAAAAACAGTTACCGTGCTCCTTAGAACATGCAGATTCACATTTATCAGGATATACTTAGTGCAAGATCCCTGCAATGAAAATCAAACCTGGGCTCACCGTACTCAACTCCGTCTTTACAAGGGAGGTTGAAATAACTGCTGGCTGCAACTAGAAACTTTGTGCACCATGCGTTTTGCTTTGAGTATTTAAACCATGTTAGTTACTTAAGTGTTCAGTTTTACTTAGATGATCAAAGAATTTATAGCACATGAAACAGGGCAAAAAAGACTCATGGTTACATTACTGAAAATCTGCTGTGCAACTTCTCCAAAGAGTTAAAAGCAATTCTCACCATCCACTTGCTGGCATTTTCATAAGCTCCGACACCCCAAATGAAAGAGATCCCATAAAATCATTTCTAGTTGTTCGATCCCAGTCCCAAACTTCTACAGATAACCGTCGATCCTTGTCTGTAGGTTTTAATTTACTACAGAGAAAAGGAGGAAAATAAGAAAAGTAGTGGCAACATTTAATTGTTCAGAAATGAATATATAGTTCAGAAATATATATATATAGTTAAAACGGGATCAGACTTACAATGTAAATGACTCATTCCAGTGTGGGTTGAGAGTGGAACGGATGGTTTTTGTTTTTTGTTTACTTTCATTCTTAGGGTCAGGGATAAGCTTCAGCTTCACATATGGATCTGAAAGTCCATTTGGATCCATGGGGATTAAGTTTTTTGCTTCTCGTACTGCAGATATAAAATATATATTTATATTAAGTATATATTCATAGAAGAGAAATAGTTTTCTGCTGTTTGCATAGGATTAAAAACTATCTTTGACAAAAGAATAAAGTTCAGAAGAGAATGATTTTAACTTTGTTGGAAAATAAAAATAAATGGCATGCAATTAATGCAAAGCCGGTTTATCAGAGATCTACGTGCTGTGGACAAGACTTTCATTGTCATAAATGAGGAGCATTTATGAACATTTCCTGCTACACTGATCATAGCTGAAAAAAAGGGTAGGATGAAGAGCGATATCCTTATATACAAGGATACCACGGAGTTATGTCCAGCTCCAACGCCAAGAATTTTTAAGTGGGTTACAGCTGTCTGTGCTTTTACCAGCTTGGACAAATAGCAGCATTATATAACATTTTGCTGCACTTGCAAACATTAATAAAAGAGAATTTATGAAGTCTGAGAAACAATAGACAGCTATCCCACGTATTCAGTTTTTCAAGTCATGAGACCCATCTCACTGCATTCAGCAGTCTATAAGAGTAGGATGCCTTTAGACATGGTAATACTTTTACTGTAGAAAGATATTAAACTGCCATCAAAAAATAAAACTGCTGAGTAGACTTTAGGGAAGTTATTTGAACCCTGTGAACAGTTTGAAAACTGACTTGTATACAGCAAAAGTGTTGAATTTAAAAACTGCCCCTTTTTAGATTTTTAATTTAAATATTGAATGCGAGTCATTCAACCTGTGCTGAGATGCTTTACTTTGCAATTACCAGCTGTCAAGCTCAGATAAGAGTGAAATTGGTACAAGCTGACACACTGCGTAATTTCATAATAATAGAGTTTATCAGTTTATGAAACAATCAACACATCATTTGACTTATTTACTTTGGGTCTAGTGGTGCAATATGCTTGAAAATAACATAATATATAATATTATATAATAATATAAACCACAGAGAAGCCTCCGTAATAATATTAAGAAAGCAAATTGCACAGAAATAGATCATGTTGATGGAGGGCACAATTTGGTTTTAATTAATAAGGTAACAAAGTGCTCTACAGAAAGTATTACAAAAGGGAGCTGGACCCAACTTCAGAACTGGTCAGCTACTTCCTAACTAAGACTATGGGCGCCTCTACACGTGCTCCTAGGGTGAGGCACTTTAATTAGAGTGGGTCTGAAAGCTGCTCTAATTAAAGTGCTCACAGCGTGTCATGTGTTCAGCATCCTGTGGTTCAAAATGACAGTGGGGGCACTTTCAGCTTTAGTTAAAGTGGCTGGCATTTTGAAGTGCAGGGACACTGAATACACGAGACGCAGTGGCTGCTGGAGCACGCTATTTACCATGGCTCTAGCAGACTTAATTAATCGAGTCTGCTCCAACATGCTGTAATTACTGCCACCAGAGCAGTGTCTCTGCATGTCTACAGGCACCTAAGTGACTAAAATGCTGAGGATGACTCGGGTGTGAAGCCATGTGGGCTTCTTGGTCAGGAAGGACAAATATCCGGGTCCTTCCAGCCTCTTTTGGCCGGGGAAACTGCTCTATTTGGTTATTATTTTGTGAGCTGTCCATTTGGAGAATAAAATTACACCCAGATGCAGAGGCCCGAAAAATTCTGGGGTGTGGTGCTAGACCCTCCCAAGCTGTGGATACAAACCAGCTGCTTGGAGTGAAGGACACTGTCGTGAAATGATTGTGTGTTTAGTTATAGCTCTCATAATCCCAAGCATTAAACAGTGTTTTGTTTGGCAAGGACACTGGAATCCTGGACAGTAACCAGAGCCCCGCAAAAAGGACTTTGTTTTTACTTAAAAGATGTTATAACATGCCTCAAAATTGTCCAGCTTGGACTTTCAAATGGTCAAACGGTCCGTGCAAGTCCAAGACCAGGTTAGGAGTCCAATCTATGACTTCCTGCTTAGAGAGATACTGGACGGCTCCACTTAAGCCATGAAGGCATTTTTTAATGTGCTGTTTACTCTCAAAATTTACAGAGTGCGAAGGGGACAGCCAACAGTCAAATGACTTGTGACCCAGTCATGGGGCCGTTTTTCAGAATGTCTTGTTTTCCTTTTTGGAAATAAAGACGTGATTGTGGTAGATTTACAACAGTACACTGCATTTCTGTCGCTCAGAAAACAGACAATGGAAGAAAAACCTAAGACAGATGTTAGAGAAAATGGACTGAAATACAGAATTGTTAAAAGCTGACACAATAGCCCTACTGTTGAGCATTAGAAGTGCTTTACAAAATAACTGCACTGTTTGGTACCAGGCATTCTGTATCGATAGCTGAAGTTTGTAAAAGTCTGTACTTTAAATACTGGTCAACTGCAAACAAAAAAATATATTACGAAATTAAAATGGTAACGGTGCAAGGAATATAATAAACATTTCTACGCAGCTGTACCCAGTAAATATATTTATGCCTCTTGCTTGAGCAGATCAAGCAGCATTGCTCAGTTTAAATTTTACAATACTTTTTAAAGTAACAAGGAAAATTAAAAAAGAGAGCACAGATGATTCATCAAATCCCCTTAAATCCGCACACATAAAGAAACATTATAAAAGGAAATAAAGCATTAGCTGAATAAAATGAACTTGTTCAAAACATAAGTGTCTAGTTAAAATAGGCTAGATGGCTTTAGAGCCAGATCTGGCCTTTGGGTCTTCCCAAGGGTCCAGAAATGTGGTGGTAGAGAAGCAGTGTTAACTGCTATTCCCTTACTGCCAACTTTCTGGACCCATGGGGAGCTGGTCAGGCATGGCGACGCGACAACCTGGTAGACCACAGCTAGCAGGTGGGGTGGCTCTGTGGTATTACTTTGCAGCTGGATCAGGTACAGGGATTCAGGCCACACACAGGCTTGAGCCAAGATGTGGCTGAATCCAGCACATGGAGTTGAGCTGTGCGTGGGGTCAAACCAGCACATGGATTTGGGCTAACCGTGTGGCCAGATCTGGCCCATGAGTTCAAGCCACGCATGCGATTGGGGCAGTGTCCTGGATCACATGTGGACTGATCCTGTGCATGGGATCTGGCCTGCAAGCCAGCTCTGCACCACTTCTCTGGTCTGCAGAACCAGAAGGTTGGGTGCTGCTTGCCTAAAGGAAAGAAGTACTAGGTTGGGAGTCAGAAAACCAAATTATGTTACTAGCTCTGCCAAACCTGCTATATAACCCAGTGCAAGTTACTGTGCTTCTGTGCTTTAGTTTTCTCTGCCACCATTTGTCAATCTTGTCTACAAACACTGTACGCTTTTCTGTGTATGTGTTGTGGGTGTGTGCTTTTGCATTCAAGATCTGGCACCATGGGGACTGCAGGAGCCTCAAAGCATTATTGTAACACCAAAATAATAATTAGAAAAAAAGACAGCATTATAAAAACAAGTCTTAGTGCCAAACTGTAATTGGCACCAGTTACTTTCAGGATGAAAGATTTTTTTTTTCCACTTCCATCAAGTATATCTGCACTTCTTTGGAAGATATTAATGAGTTGTATTCTATAGCAGCACCAGATAAGGTTAACAGGGGTGACAACAGAGTGAAATAAATGCATTATATTATTTCAAAGCTATTCACCTGTGACACCCTCACAATTCTAAGTTTATAATAAATAAATGCTTACAACTTATACTACGATTAAATATTCAGAGCACTTAATAACCTCCTCACAATTCTCCTGTGAGGTAAGTAATTATAATTCCCATTTTACACATGAGAAAATGAGCATAAGAGAACCTATTTCATCAAAGTACTTTGCTTTCCTCAAGCAGGGCCTCACTAACCAAGCAAAAGCCAGCTGGGATTCAAAATCAGGAGTTCCTTGTCCCTGTTCTCTGGCTGGGCCTTCGAAGTATATACCCACCTTCTACTTGAGAGTCTTAATGATTTGTCTATGAGGGCTGTTTGCATCTTCCCAACACATGAACACCTCACTTTTAAAATTAGATTTAACATTAACTTCCTTCCTCACCAGCACAAGAATAGCCTGATTGGTTGATGGATTTTAGTCTGTGCATGTGAGAGCAAGACGTTGGAGTCTATGAATGTGTAAGAAATTGAAGGAAAACTGTTGCAGCAATGAGTTATGTACTGGATCAGAGGAAAGCAGCACCAAAAGGGACCTCACAGTGTCATCTAGTCCAGCCCCCTGCTCAAGCCAAGATCACTTTGACACTAAAAAAATTTGGCCTGTTGAAGGACAGCAGTAAGTCTCATGCTCAAGACATACTGCACTGCAATATATAGTGCAGCTGGGACCATTTAGTTTTGGATAGTAGCAGGTCCAGGAATGGGGCAAGGGGTTGTGGACCCTTCCCACTTTGGCTGTGCTGCACTTCCAGAGCTCTGAGAGACCGGTGAGCTCAAAGCTCGTCAGCCGATTTGGGCAGGGGCAGGCCAGAGCCCCTGGTTCTGCATGGCTCTGGAGCCCAGAAGGTGAGCACTGCGGCTGTCCGCCTTCCCCTCTCTTCCACTCTCTGTTGAACATAGCAGCATGAGAAACTTGCCCCCAGTGCCACAGGAAAGCAGGTGCTCTGGCCAAACCCCATGCCAAGAACTCGTGTGTGGCACAGCCAAAGTGGGTGTGCAACTGCATCACTGCACCCCCCCTTGGATCCACCCTGGATCCACCCCTAGTTTTGGATGTAATGATTCCTGAGCGTTCATTATTTTTTCTTACAGGGAAGAGTTTCAGATTATAAACGTTCAGGCTTCTGTATTCATTAGCTTCCCCCCGTGGATAGCCGTTACAGCATTTGTTTGGAACATAGTTGTCAGGGGAGGTCATGGTGATCATCCAGGTAATACGAGACGGTATATTCCAACTGCCAAGAAAGATACGCTGACTTGGATCCTTTAAAAAGGAGTCTTGAAGGGAGGGAGGGGGAAAGGAAGAAACAAGAGAACATCATATAGAGACAAAGTAAATCTAATGTTAGCATTTAAAAAGTCTTAGAAAAGAGAGCTATAGTTGCAAGGTTATGGTACTTATTGTGAATGCAATACATAGAGTGTCCATCTGGAGGGACTGTAAGACTATAACAATTCTCAGAGTAAAACAGAAACCCTGATGAAAATTATGTATGAAAATCATCATCCAGGCTGGAAAGGAATCTATTGATCTAGCCCTAAAATTGATTTTTACAAATTTATTTTATTTTTTTTTTATTTTATCTTTAAAAACAAAGGTGAAAAATCATAGAACAAGTGTAAGCAAAGCAATATAATTCTATGTGAACTACACATATAACCTAACTGCCTCAGAAAAGTAACTGCCACAGTTGTCTAACAATGCTGGCTAAACCATGTACACCATAAACAAAGATACCTTCTGCAACCCAGCACATTCTGGATGTCTCGCTTTTATGCCATGTATATGCCCAGAAAATGTCTTGCCAAGCAGAAGATTCAGCCTGCCTAGATTTTCAGAAAACGGAGGCATCTATTTCACTGTAAATAGCACTACCTGACCTTTTTTTATAAAGAAGTGATTGAGCCCCCATACACAAGTTAGCTTCCCAGCTAGAATTTAAAACAAGACAGCTTAGTGAAACAAGCTATTTTCATACATCAATATTTGCAAACTAAGCAAAAAACAAAACAACTGTTGGGGTATTTTGCTCTGATCCAACTGGAAGAATAGATAAAAAGCAGCAGCATTTCCAAAAGCGACTATGTCTGATGAGGAGGTGATTCATTTTTAAACCCTGCGAGTGCGGTGCGCATTCAACACCATTCAAGATCAAGCTGATAGCCTTGTATGTAAAAACAAGATTGTGTGGAAAAGACACCTTCCGGTGGGGAAAAGACTCCTGCCCCTATACGCATATGTTCCCTTTTTCTCTCTATAGTACTCAAGGGTCCATTCATCAAATAATTATCCGTACTATTGACTTCAAGACTTCTCACAGTGGAAAAAACAGAGAGACTAAGAGTGCTTACAGTGTTCTACAATAAGACCTGTGGGAGTGGGACTAATTGTACAAGGAGCATGATATGAATTAAGAGCAGTATTTGGCCCATCAACGTTTCACAGACAGTCTCTGGCCATAAAAAGAATATGAATTTACAAATCTAAATGAAAGAACATAACAAGTACTTTTGCAGCTGAATTTGTGCAATAAGCCAAAGCTTTTCAGGAGTTTTTATCGATAGTGTTGGCCTGACCGCCCACACTTCTCCAAGTCCAGGGACCGGATGCTCTCGCCGGAGGGCCTGTTTTTCTAGGACTTGCTGCCCGTGACATGTTTCAGATGTGGCTTTCCTCTGCCTTCCCTCCCCTCCCGAAAGAATGAAATGGGATAACCCCTGTGTATGTGCTTTCTGCCCCTCTTCACCGGTGCCAGGAACAACAAGGATATTTGGAAAGTAAGTGGGAGGCTTTGAGCGAGAAAACAACTGGTCTCTGCAGCTTCAGACCGGTTCAGGCTGAGATGGCTTGAAACTGGAGAAGGGATGGCTCTAGTTGTTTTCCTCATCTTCAGATGATCCTTTTTTTTCCCCCCCCTTTCCTTCTCAAAGCTTTGTACATAAGGTTAGACACTGAAAAGATTAAATGTCCCTCTCAGTCGCTGAAGAAAAGACCTAGTTATGTTACTGTAATAACTTACTATTAATGCTCTTGAGAGGTCTATGAGGAATTAAAGTTGGAATACTTTCCTTCACTAAAACATTACAGTTCAATGAGCTACGGCCCCAGCAAAACATGAATGAGATGGGATAAGTGAAGGCTGTGGTGGCAGGCAGACTCTCTCTTATCCGTGTCAGAAATATCCCCAGCTAAACATTATCTTTGGTTCTGTATGCATATTAGCAATTACTCCATTAACTTGCACCTGTTATATTCATGTAGTAACTGTACCACTTCCTCACAATTTGGGCCTCTAGTAGAAACAATTTTATGACTTGTATTCTTACAGTTTAGTTTAAGACGTGAGACAACCTGAAGATATTATACTTGCCGTGTATAAAAGCTTATAACATGCTGTAAACGGTCTCAACATGCTCATGAATGCTCCTCTTCAATCATTTTTAACGGCGTGCTCATCCTAATTTTCTGTGTTTAACGTCCACTGGGGACACCTGGTGTGAAACCAGGCAGAATTTCCAGGTATTAGTTACGCTGACGCAGAATCATTCTCCGAGGCTCAGCTATGGAGAGCTCCCCGGAGAAAGAAATAACCGAGCAGCTTGGGCACGTGCTGTAGAGTTGAGGTGGCACCAACAGTAAGGGGACATGGGAACATGTGCAAGACTATTCCTCCCCTCCATAGCAAGCAGTGGCTGGAAAAATAGAAACCATCCTCCAAAAGCAACAGAGGAGGAGCTCAAAGATGAAGGAAAGACACAACTCTGTACTAACCACAGGCTGCTAAAGAAAAAAAAAAGCCATTATCTTGCTGCTGCTCGTTTTGAGAGGTCTGGCCTATTTGTATTTGTGTCTGTATAATTAGTACCCTTTGACATCTCTTTACAGTGGATCAAGCATTTATTTTCTTGAGGGAACGGGATGCTGATACTTGTGCTGAACAGAGCATGTAAAGAACGGCGGTCTCGCTGGCCCACCTCTCCGACGGTCTCCTATTTTTAACAGGACAGGCCAGGATCCTGTTCTTCAGGAAAAAGAAAAAACTACCCCTCTCCTTTAGAGCAACACCCTTGTGTGTGCAGTTAAAACAGAATAAGTCCAATCAAAAACAACCCAAAGAAAATGAATGAATAGTGTTTTTTCCAAGGCTGCCTCCCACATTGCAAATCACATGTGAAGAACCACGTTTAATCTAAAAGATCTTCCTTTGTCTTTGAACAAGCCTGAATGCTTTAAACCATGCTAGAAGGAAATACTCTCTTTTACAATCCAATAATAAATTTCCTGAGTAATTAAATCAAGAGACCAAGGACTACTACTCTGATGAGTGATGCAATACAACTGCATAGGCAAATAGATTATAATATCACAAGCTTTGTTACTCTATTACCATCTCATTGAGAGCCCTAATACAGAAAAATATCAAAGGGCATTTTCATCCCCCCTGCCTTTCTTGTCCTGTCACATTCATTGGACACGAGCTCTATAGTACCCATCAGCTGTTACAAAGACAGCAAGATAATCATTTCAACTTTAATAACTATGTTTTCCCTGCCCTATACAAACTTCCATAAATGACCCTTAAAATGGCTTTAAAAACATAAATCAATCTTCAAATAGGTCAAACCTATATACTGAATTCACAAAAAAACCCAAGTAGCTTGGACAGGAGACTAAATTTATCAACTTCATGTATTTATTTTAGATCAGGCTTAACGATGTTGACAGAAGTGTATGAAACAAGGTGGTCCCTAATTTTTCTCCCACAGAAACTAGAAGAGTTTCCACAGCTAATAGCGAATAGTCAGTCCACAGTGCCGAGAAATGTATTCACTTAACAGAACGCCACTATGACATCACAACATTAAGCTACTGAATTTGTTTATTCATCAGATGAGTGTTTCTATAAAATATTCTGTTTTAATTACTGCCATTTTACTAAGCGTGCGGCCGCAACCAAGTTTCAGACACCGCTGTGTTGAGGAGAGCACCGCATTTCCAAGTGCTGGGGGTGACCACCTTCCAAAAAGTAAAATCCAGGACATACTCTTCTAAGAGGAAACAGCACGAGGCTTCACGTGCCTCCAGGACTGGGAGCAGTTTCCCTCACTGTTGGCTCCAGGTAGCTTGGCCATCACAGCATTGTGTTACAGAAACCCCCAACAGAAACATGGTAGCTGCATTCAAATGACTTGACAAGCAGAACTAATTAGTCTTGAGTGCAAGGTATGGCTAGACTACTACATCGGCTCTGGGATGCAGCCATGGGCTAGCATTGTGTTGTGTCCTTACAGCAGGATGCTGCCTGGTGTGAATCTAGGACCAATTTTTAATGTTCAGGGGGAAAATGTCCCTTTTCAGACACATGTCCCTTCTAGCACATGGCTCAAAATTCAGGACTATCCTGGAGAATTAGAGATGGCTAGCCATGTTAGCCTATAGTCTAAATGCACATCTAAATAATGTAACAGATGGGATCATCATACACCTTTTGCATGAAGATGGAGAATTTAAACCCAGATAAGTGAGGAAGCTGCCTAGGGCTGCAGGAAGTTGATTAAAAGTGAAGAATCAAACTCTGAATTCTCCTTAAAGATATAAGGATGTGGATAGAATAATACATGGTTCTAGGTGTGTAACCGCTTGTGGTGCAAACAAAGAATTTTCCCTGCGGAAATTAAATGTGGAAATGGCTGAATAAATCTTTCTTCTCTCTCAGCAAGACTAAATAACAGCCCATGTTTACTCAGCTCCTTTTCCAGTAAGTCACTGCCACTTTCTCCTGCATTCCCACAACTTTTATAATAACTTAGTTTACTAACGAGAACAGTCACTATTTCCTCCTCCCTACATAATAATTCCTAAATCGGAGCCACTAAGCCAAGCTGAAAAGAGATGTCTACTCAAGTAAAAGTGAAAAATCCTGTGTGGCACTTATGTGGTAGGACAAATATTACTCCTACAAATCCTCTTTATTTCCCTGAGCAGAAGAGTCCAGTGATTTGCCTAGCGGGAGGAAGTCTGGCTAAGAGCTTTTGGCTCTCTCGTCTCTGCTGGGATCATCCTTCTTTCTCGTTGCATGCCATGCATATGAAAAATCCCATTCCATTTCTTATGGGCTGGATGACCTATTACTAAGGAAGGTTTTGCTTTGAAACCTTGCACTAGTATTCCTTGCATGTGAACCAACATGTGCATTTTTGAAACTGCCCCACTGTGAGGGCCTCTATCATAACTATCACACTGAAATGTTTGCCCTGAATAGCTACTTGCAAAACTCCATTGTACAATCAGCACCAAAATGATCTGTGCATGCTGTGCTGCTTTTGCAGCTTTCTAATTTCCACATCGTTCTTCCCCACTAAGAAGTTCTCTAATGTAGCATTTTTCTCTAATATATGACTGTTCCCTGATCAGCTAAACTCTCCTTTAATATTCCTTCGGAGGGCAATGCCTCCTTATTACTTTCAGGTTTCCCGGACCTGAAGAATGATATGTGGAGAATATTCATGTTGGCGTTTGGTACGAACCAAGGTCTAGTTCTAGAATACTGCAAAAAATGACCTACTTTTGAATACTGTATTGTTCCAATGCCTCTATTCTTTCTTACAGCCGGAAAGATTTCACATAGCCTATGGTACTGTTTAATAAGAACTTGCATCCACAAGAGTTTCTCTGCTTTAAAGTCACACCCAGAAAAGTGTACTTTATGCCACAGCCAGAGATCTTTGTGGGTTGCTGCACATTTAATTTGCATTGTTAATTTACCCCAAACTACTGCTAGATGGGGCAACTTTTTCAGTGAAATGTGCATTTTAACAGGAAAAGCACCTCCTTCACAAAATAAAGTTTCCTGGAAATGATTTTACATCATTAGATTCTAAATGCAATTACCTCTATCCTTCTGTTTATTGACTACACACCTTCACAGGTTTTAGCAGGTGTCATCTCATTTGGGTATCACTGGGCCTTTAGTCTAAGGACAGAAATTACACATAAACCAGTTTAAGTGATCAGAAACCAGTTTAACTCTGTAACAGAACAGAAGTTCCATGTACATAAACCATTTTCAAACCGGCCAACACTGGTTTAAGATAAACCCGAATGAATGTAGTATCAGACTTAACTGATTTAGATTAAACTGGTTCATCGAACTTTTGTCCCAGATCCCTTTCTGGTTCAAGTTAACTCACAGTCCCCCAGCATCCCAGGATGCTTTGCAGCCCTGGACTGTGCTATCTGCTCCAGTGGAGCGGGGAGTGCCCTGCCCCTCTGCTCCATAGCCAACTTCTTGCCTGTGTCTGTCAACCCATATGTCAGGGGGCAGGGGAACAGACACTCAGACCCCCTAGCCTGGGTCTACACAGCTCTTTTCACTCCTCCACAGTCCTCCTCCCACTGTGGCCGGCCCAGGGAGCTAGACGAATCCCCCCCAGCCCTACTCCCCTGCACAGCTGCTTGCCTTAGGTGCTGCCTCAAGAGGGAGGGAAGAGAATTTCCCAAGTCCCCGGGGGTACAGACGTTGGGGAGCCCCTGCCTCGGGAACTCCTTCCAGCCCAGCCCAGGGTCCTCCAGCCTGGGACAGTCCCAGGGAGCGGAGGGGAATTCTCATTTCCCTCCACTCCCCAAGGCTGTGCGGGGCTGTCCCTGAAACTCGAAACAGCCGAGGAAGGCTGCTGTGGGGTTGGGGAGGGGCTGCCCTAGGCTGGGGAGGAAGTCCTCTGAGTTGGGAGGCTCCCCCAAGGTGTACCAGCACCTGGACAGGGGGCTCCTTGCCCCCCCACCATCATGGGGGAACAGCAGTGGGGGTAGGAGTATCTATTGAGGATTGGACCTTGGCTGGGCTGGCAGTGACCAGCAGGTTGGGAGATGAGTTGTTGGGCCTCCCACCTACTGGCCTGGGGTCAGTTCAGGCCTCCCCCAGCCTTTCCCAATTGAAAAGTGAATGTCAGCTCAGCTGGTTATCAGCTCAATCTAAACATTTTAGAGGAAGCTGCCTAGATTGGATCAATTCTGCCTTGGGCTTTTTGACTGTTTGTACTTAGCCCCAAGGAATGTCCAGGTTGATTTGGCAGAGGTGTGTTATCAGGACTTGTTATACTTGTAAACTCTGTGCAAAGTTGTTAATATTCACTGCTGCCAACGTGGTTTAACACGAAATACCCAAGAACCCTATCCAGTGGGGGAAAGGGAATGGTGAGACTATACTACACTGATGCATAGCCTGTTTAGTGCTCCCGGCTTCTTCAAAGACTAATCCACAGCTTTCTCTTTAACATCACAATCCTCAATTCAACAGAAACAGTTCCCATGTTTTCCATAACTGCAAAGACACAACCCGCTCTGCAACAAGCATAGATAGCAAGCTTTAAATTCTGGGACTGCCTGAGAAGGCAGAAGACATTACCCAGAAGCAAGAGAAAGTGTACAATTTATTTTCTGCTACACTGTAAAGCCTTCCCACATACAGCAAGTCTTCAGAGGCCTCCTTGCTGTTCTTGGGAATTAAAGGCTCACAGATGTTCATTTTTTAAATTATAGTTGATAGCTTATAGGACAGTAAGAAAACAAGTAGGATGCCCTTAGTGGTATAGCCACTGCAGGAAAGTATGAAAACAATGTTATTGAGGAAGACGAAGAACAATTTGGCTATGGGCTCACAGCCAAGCTCCTCTGAATAGGCTAGCTTTTTAAATATGGGCCCAATGAAGGAGACCTTGACAAGAAACAAGAATTTGGATGAACATCCAAAAATTAGATAAAACTCTCCAGGGTACACGTGTTGATTTGGCAGATATGTATTATCACGATTTGTTATACTTGTAGACTTTGTGCAGTGTTAATATTCACTGCCACGAATGTGGCTGAACACAAAATTCCCAGGAACGGAGAGCTCACCGGGAGACTGTTACACCACCGGGTAGCCTGCTTACCGCTCCCGGCTTCTTAAAGACTCATCAAACCTTCCTTTTTAACATCACAAGTCTCAATTCAGCACAAACATAGTTCCCATGTTCTCCATAACTGAGAAACATGCATATTCAAATTCTTTGGACTCTATTTAAAAAAAAAAAAAAAGTTTACATCACATTAGGGAACACCGAAGACAGCCGATCAGCACTACTCTGTCGCAAAATGAGTGAATGTGTCAGTATGGCAGTTTTTTGTTGTCAGTTGTTAAAAACTTCAGCTCAGAGCAACTGTGAGCTCAAGGTCCAGAATCTTGGTAATATGACAGATTTTTAAATGTCAGTGTGCCAGAGAGGGTTATTTTCTCAGAAAGGTTTCTGTTTGCTCAGTGTAAAAATAAGTTAAAAAAAAAAGAAAAATCCCCCCAGAAGTCTGAATCAGCCACCTACAGACTCACTCGCTGCACAGCCTCAAATTATAAGATGGAAGCAGCAAAGAAAAGAAGGGAATTAGAAAGTGGCAGTATTTTCAAATTCATTGACTGTATACATACAGCACAGCAAGCAGCAGGGTTGGGAAAAACAAAAGGTACTTCCCAAAATTTCTGGGGAAAAGGAGGAAAAAACCCAACCTGTTGATGAACTTAAATATCCAGAATAGGTTAATGAGAATAAAGGAAGCGGACTGCTACATCAAAACAATTCGAGAGATTTTTCTAGAAAGAACAATACTACCACTAAACACCCAAGGTTTACTGCAGGTGCCCTGAAAGGAAAAAAACACTTGAATGCCCTTTGCTTGAGGTACCACTAACTGCAAACTCCATGCAAGCAGACACAGAATTGGAAATGGGCTGAATATTTGCCTGGATGAAAGGTGAGGTCAACAAAGATTTAGAAAATGAAGCATTGCATTCTGTTGTGTGCATACACATAAAATACAGAGACCTGCACAGTTCTAGCATTCACCTGTCAGCATTAAAAGGACACCAATTCAATTTGCATGCAACACAACTTCCAAAACATGCAAGAAAGGGAAGGAGGGAACGGAGGGAGGAAGGAGGGAAGCTGTGCAATTGAAATGGAGAGCTATCCTGGCTCCTGACTTCAAATCCCTTTCCTCTTGTTGGGTAAGTACGGAAGTCTTTCAACTACTGGCCAAGGACAGATGCAATTTTTGGTAAGATCTTCCAATCCAACAATTGTGTGGAAAGAAGGGGTGGGGAAAAAAAAAGGAGGAACCCTCCAATACACTTGCTCCTCCTCCCCCCCAAATGTGCATGTCTTCATCTGTGTATAGGAGAGATGTATTTTTGGAGAGGGAGAGGCCAGTATAAAGGTAAGTGTCACAATGGGAAGCCAAGGCAGGCCCAATTTTTATCCCTACGTACAAAAGCTCTAACGTTTTCTTGCTGCCTGGTGACTTCTCAGCCTTAGGCCGCTCTTCCTGCACTTGCCCTTTTAACATTACAAGGTTTCTTTCTTTCTGGAATGCTCTCGGTTTCTTGTTTCATAGGCATGTGGGTTCAATGTTATCAGACAGATCGTGGTAAAAGGAAAAGACTGAGGACCTGGTTGGTTGAGATAACAGATAGTTTGTATAGTCTAGGAATATCAAAGTTTTGATTTATCTGTTTTCTGTCCGATTTAACTACACAAAAAGACAAAAGGGTCCAATTAAATATCTTAAGAAATGATGTATAGTACATTGCTCCTCCTGCATACTTCCATTCAGCAGAACCTTTCAAGTACCAATGGTTTAAACTTCCTAATGGCCCCACAATACAGGGGTGAATCATCCATATTCATTGTGCAGAGAACAAGCCAGGGCAGAGGGATACGACTTTTGACAAGTCATTTGATAAGAAGCCAGCAAATGCGTTAGAAACAGTACCAAGAATGTCTAACTGTAGCTTATCTTCATGCTATTTTCTTTGCATAGTTTTGGGATTTAATACTTCAAATCCTTCATCTTTTTTATATACAATAAGAAAGCTGAGAACCCTGAATTTGTAGTTCACTTGGAAAAGACATTCAGATGTGGGAGATCTGGTGGCCCCCAAACTTTCCTAAACAATTTCCTTCCTTCCTTTTCTAAATTGCCCTCCAAATACTGGAAATACTTGGAAGAAAATGTTTGGAAAAAAATTGAAAAGCAACTTATGAGTACAAACTAGTGGGCACATTCTCAACCTTAACTTTTTGGCAGAGGAACAAAGTTTTTGGTGCTAATTTCATAGCAATTAATATTATTCTTAAAATGCTAACCCTATACTTAGAAGCAATTAAAATAATGTAGAAATGTGACCTGCCCTGTCAATATTGATTTCTCTTCCCACCAGTCTGATAATACTGACACAGACCTATCTAATAACTTGGGTCACTTCTTCCTTCCCTGCGTGCTTTCCCAATTCATTGTTTTGGAGGCGCCAACAAAGCCACCATGAACTAATCCGTTAGTCTGAAAGATGGTCCGGGGTCAGAAACATGTTCATCATACTACAGATGACAGTGAAAAACAGATCGAGCCTCTCATAACTTATCAAAGAGGTCAAGGTTTTGCTGATACGTTAGAAGCCCACATCTTATTTTCAAAAATGTTATTTCATTCTTTATGGAAAAGGCAATTTAAATTGTTACAAAACTATGCAGCCTGCATCACATCTATTTTCAGTAACTCAGCATCAGAAGACACTTGTACTTCAGGGGAAGCAAGCAGGCTCTGGCAGTAACCCCCTGAGAGTCGCATCACTAATTAAAGCTTATTTATCATTTAACCAAGTTCCAAACAAAAGTGTAAAATGGAACAGTAGCCTAGCTGTAAATAACTACATTATTCTGTCTTCAGGGTATGAATACCCTCTCTACCAGAGCTGGCCCACACGTTTTTGAGGCCTCCTGCAAGAAATAGTTTTGGGGGCCCCTGGCCCGAAGAAGCCGGTAGTGGCAGCAGGAGGTCGGGTGGCCAGCAGCTGAAGAAGCCAGCAATGGGGGGTGCTGACAAGTGTCGGGGGGCGGGGGGGAGCGGGTAGAGGGGGGCAGCGAGTGGCTGGATGCAGGGGCCCCCTTGGCTGCAGGTTTGGCAGGATAGGATGGGTCGTCCCTGCTCTCAATCATTCCTCTTGCATTTGCTCCATTGCCATTGTCGCTTGCTTTGTGCAGTGTTAAAAGCTGCCTGATCTCCACTAGGCTGTGATGAAAAAAGGGCTACAACGGTCAAGGAAAAATATTGCCTCAAATTTGGATCAAACAATGTACTAAACTGGGCGTAATTCTCACATACTTCTGAAAAAAGTGGCATAGTGACTATGTCGAACAGATTGGATCTCTGTTTTTATGGCCTCATCCTGAAAGTCTCACTCAACCTCATGGAATCGAGTACATTCACTTCTAAAGGAGTGAGTTACCTCTGACAGTACTCAACTTTCTGTCTCCAGGTTTTTAGATAGTTTAAGTAACCTACGTAAACTACTCAATTCTCCCTGAAAAAGTCTTTATCGTATTCAGTTGCCTAAAATGCCTTTACAATGTTTTGCTGCAAAATGATTAGGGGGTGTATATATAAAGTAGTTCCTCCCTCCCACCCCGAAAAAATCTATTACTCGAAGGTACTCTACAGGGGTGTGCAAAGCAGGCCCTATTCAATTCGGATTCAGCTCAAATTGGGGACAGTGATTCAATTCGTCCCTGATTTGATTTGGCCGAATCGGAATCTGAAGATTTGGTGCTGATTCAGAGAATCCGCAATTCAGACAGACGCAGCTTTAAAGGTGTTTTCTTCGTACCTTGAGGTAGTAGGTGCAGCTCGTGATCACTGCGATGCTGGGGCAAATAGAGCTACAGGACTACAGGGGGGTGGCCCTGCACATGCTCAGTGATGAACCCGGAAGCAGACCAGAAGTACTTCTGGTCCACTCCGAGGTGTGCTGGGGAGTGCTCTGGGGGGCCCTCAGGGGGACCCCGGGTGCCCCTCTGAAGACTCAGGAGGAGGTAGAAAAAACATTTAAAGCTATGTCTACGTCTGAATCTCTGAATCTTTCCAAATCTCTCCAAATCGATTTGGAGGGTTCCGATTCAATTCACAGAGATTAAAGGGTCCTCTGATTTGATTTGGATTCAGAGATTTGGCCACCGAATTGGACCAAATTTCCACCAAATCCAATCAGGGATCAAAGCTTTGCAGAGCCCTAGTACTCTAAGCAACATGCAGAGGAGAGCCCCACTGAGGAATGCCATCCACAGATCCTCCCCCACAAGGGCCATCTGTGCGGCAGCCTCCAACGGTTGGCTTACTGAAGCAGCAATAGTTGATGGAAAGTCTACCTAGAGTATTTATAGAGTGCTAACTACCGTAACTGCCAGGTGTACATTTAAGAGCACAGATGCCTAGCAGGCAATACAAGCAGACTGCTGGAAGAATCAGAGCTCAGCAGGAGTCAAACTGGCAACCAAAATAGGATGTAGGCTGGGACGGACATTCAGGAATGCTAGGTGAAGGAGTTCAAGGTCCAGACAATAGGGTTTTTTTTCCTTTAAAATCAGGCAAAGGCTTACTCAGCAGCTTCCCTTTTTTGTACTTTATGCCTGAAAGTCTCTAATGAAACATTCATCCAACTCTTTTGAGGACTTAGGCAGTGGGATTCTATTTGCCAGCTTTTGAGAAGGGTTTTCTTTCCTAAAGCATGCGTGTGTATCAAGGTACACGTTCATTTTAGCATTAAGTAATTCTGGGAGAAGATGGATTAAACATGCAAAAATTTGTTTTAAAAAAAGAAAAGATGCCAATCTCCAGATTTCTAAGCTCCTTAGAAGCGAAATCAAGCAAAAATAGAAACTTCCATGTCTTGGGTTATTTTGTGAATTATTTGGGGAAAAAAAATAAATTTTTTTTTTCTTCTGGTTTGGTAAAACAATTTGCTTCTGGAGTTCACTTGCCATTTTTGTTTCAAGTCATTTTCAGAAACCTTAAAAATGGAAATAGAAAAGCTAATAAGTCTTCAACCAGAATAGCACAAATAGCCCCACAATAATTATATACATAGTTAGAGTACAACAGACACTTGCCTTGGCATCTAAAGACCTATTAACAATAGGACGGAAATGCTTTCATACAAATACAAGCCAGTGGTTCTCAACCTCGTTAGACTCAAGGCACCCCTTTGAAAATCCCAGCTCTCAGTTTTAACTTTTTTTGAATACAGAAGAATAGCAGAGCAATTTTTTTGTTGCAGAGAACTCAGAAAGACCTCAGAAGGCCAAAATGTTTGTAACACTGTGGACTTCTATTTGAAATCTCTGGGTTTATCTTGTAAATCGTGCTTGCACACCTAACAGTTCTAATATTGCATGGCACCCACAGCACCCTTGACTGGATCTCGCGGCATGGTGGTTGAGAATCAACAATAGATGCAATGGCATTTGTCAAACATGCTCAACAAAAATAGTTGGGAAAAATAACTTGAAGTACACTTCTGTGCATGTTCTGCACTGTAAAAATACCTGAAAGTTAACGAACAGAAAGACTTCTTAACAGCTCTGCTATTAAGAAAGAAACATCTGGACGCGTATCTTGCTGGGATCCTTTGACCCCTGCTGACTTCCTGCCCGTGGGGCAGGGGGCTGGACTCTGATCTTCCAAGGTCCCTTCCAGCCCTAAGGGCTAAGCAAGTCTATATTCATATTTTGCAAAAGCACTTTTCAAATAAAAATTATGAATTGGAAATCAGTATTCTTTTATACTGCCTTTAGCACTTTCTAAATAATCCTTTTCCACTTTTCAAAGATCATGAATTATCACGTGCTTACTGTTCGAACATGCAACGACAGAGGGGACACATATAGTATAAGTGAATATGGCCGAACATGACATAACACTGAAAACATAATCAGAGTTTGTTTTAAGTTGTATCTTAAAACAAACATCCAAGGGCTCATCCATTAAAGTTGGGTAAGCAAACTAAAGCCATTGTACTTCTGAGTGAGTGGCCACCCAGGGATTTAATGCATTTTAAATTACATGCATTAACTACATGGTTATAGTTGCTTCCTCTTAACTTTCCTAAGTAGTCCTACACAAACAAGCATCTACAGAGACCAAAGGTTTCAGGCAGGTTTATGAAAGACTCAACTGTTAATAAGTCAAGATAACAAGTGAATCCCCAATCTTACCAAAAATCAATCAGGCTCTGTACAGACATTCAGAAAGCCTGAGGTGGAACCGATCTAAGCTACGCAGTTTTCTGGAAGCAGTGTAGTTCAGATCGGTAGCAAACAGACCACACATCTGACCTTTGGTGGGGTGCGGCAAGTCTTAGACTGGGTTCTGCCATTTTTAAAGCAGTTTGTTTGTGCCAAACTTCTGTTCAGTTACGGGAATAACTGGTTTAGGTGCTGAGCTTCTGTTCTGTTACAGGTACAGACCAGTTTCCAATCCCTTATACTGGTAAACATGTAGTGTCTGTACCTGACCTAAGAGATTTGTCATCAACTTCAGTGGGGAACAGTTTGCAACCATTTGCTTACTTGTCTGTGCAGTGTACATTTAATGGAACTGCTGAGCAGATTTTTGTTTGAACGATACCTCTTTTAAAAGTTTACCTCCACAGCCATATGTCTCTTGTCTAGTAGGCGATCCTGTGCATATTTTCATGGCAGTATCTTTGTCAAATGCCAGTATTAATCTTCTGGTTGGCAATTTTTTTTAACTTGCATTTACTTCTAATTTTTTTTTCTAATGTGAATTGGGATTATGGTCCACTGCATACAGGCAAAAGCACTGGATCTTTTCCAGGTACTTTTCTGTCAATAAATCTAGACTTTGTTTTCATGAGACCAGTACCAGGGTGGAAAGAGCAACAGGGTGGTGACGTCCCCGTGCCCATTCACAGCTTCTGCTGTAAACAAGTTGCCCCAAACAGCTGCAACTCAATCAGGTCCACAGTTTCTTCAACTACAACTTGACAGATTTATTTTAAATCCTTGCTACTTGATGTAAGATTCCACCTGCCAGTTTTCAGAAATCTGGGACGGAGATTATTTGGTCCTGTCATTCTGAATGCACAAAACTGCCAGATTTTTGCACCCACTTCAGAGGTGATAATATCTGTTTCCATATCCTCTTTCCTATTAGTCATCCGTTTCTACTCGCCACTAAAAGAATGCCAAGAATGGAAAAAATAACAAAGAAAGTGTTATTCCTCTGAAGTGCTAAATGAGTGTTAAGATTTCCCTTTAGAAAAAAACAACAAAAACACTTTCTCTTAAAAACCCTGCAAGCCATTTACCAAGGATTTAAATGGAGCATTATTTCTACAACTTATCCACTGTTACAGAACACTTTTTTTTGCCTCAAATCTATAGAATAAGAGATCTTTGCTTTGTACCGCTAATGAATGTCTGTTGGGGAGCCTTCTTAGGCTCAGTCTGCTTAGAATACTTTTAGCTGGTTCTTCAAAACAGAGTTACATGGGGGCAAAAGAGCGGATGATACAGACTTCGTATCCAGCACAAGTCTAACTCTCACCAAATTACAGTTCATTACACACAGCAAGCATTTTTCTGGCATCTGTAGGAACTTTGTGCATAAATTGTTCATTTTCAGTGAGCAGTTCATGTACTGAAGTAACACCAAAGCCTTCACGTAATCTTGTGCATGTGCCAACTTAAGTATTAGTCCATTCTAAATATAGCAACACTGCCTGCTCTAAAAATACCTTCTAAATTGAATTATTTTTTAAAACAGAGGCAACTTTCTAGCACTTATGATAGGGAACAAAGGATGGAACCTCATGCCTTTTCGTAACACACTGCACCCACTCCCAATGAATGGATTGAAGAACAGACAGCACCAAATACAATAGTTTTATATTCTCTAACATTTGGAGCATATATTTCAAATAATACAAAAAGCTAATAGAGGATCTTATAATAGTGGACCTGATTTCTGTACTCAATATGCATCTTGCTACTGACTTCAAAGCAAGCAGGATCAAGCTTGCAGAATACAGAGAAAATTATGCCATTGGTCTCATACGTGAATTGGCATGACTGAAACTAAGTGCTGGGGAGCCCCCCGTGCTTCTGTGGGGTGCTCCATGCGCCCCAGCATTGCAGTGTTCATGAGCCCCTGTTACCTAGAGGTATGTAGGCAAACCATTTAAAACTGTGTCTATGTCCGAATCTCCAAATCTTTCTGAATCTCTCCAAATCGATTTGGAGGGATTAAAGGGTTCTTTGATTCAATTTGAATCTGGAGATTCAGACACCGAATCAGGCCAAATCTCCACCAGAACAAATCCAGGACCGAAACTTTGCACAGCTCTACTAAAAACCACTTGCTTGAATTCATTCTACTATAGAAAAGTACTTGAGTAACTTTTTAAGTCCCCTTAAAGGAAACTGGATTTAAACACTTTTTTTTAGGTTTTTTGTTGAATCATCTGCAGTGCAGCCTTGAAGTTAGACACCTGCTTAGGTACCTTATTGAATAATGCTCAAGATTAATACAAAGATTCAGTTTCTTCACTGTTATAATTTTCAATTTAATTCCTCTTGATGGTACAGTTAAAATTAGTATCTGTATTTCTGAAAGGGTGATGTATTCATTGCTTAGTGAAAGAAACATTTCCTAAATGACAGCACCGTGGACAAGTTTTTCCCTCCTACATCAGTGGGAAGCAATTTGCAAAAGTTGGCTGCAATTAACTATCACATAGGTTCTATTCTGATTCACTGTAACTGCACATTATCCTCCCCTTCCTTTCCAACATCTTCTAGGACAAAATGCCTTCTAGACATTTGATAGGAAGATCCTAAGGTGCTGAGGTACAGATATCAAAAAAGATGAAGGACTGTAGTTATGCATGTTTGCCAGGCATCTCAATGGGACTGTAAGAGCCCACAAATTCCAGATGTACTTAGTGATTTCCTTTATGACATTCATAGAAGGCATGAAAAGAAAATCCAGAACATGTATAAACTCTGGAAAACTGCCTAGGTGAAGGGAATAATCTTCAGGTCTCCTTCAGAACGCATTTTGTTTTCAGCAGACTGCAAAGCCTGGTATTTAAGCTTGACAGGGGGAGCCCTTCACTTGTGTTTCAAAGGATCACATAGTTCATGTCCTGAAACACTGCCAGTTTTAACTGTACGTCTAGTTTAAGTTTTCTCTGCAGGTCCCATCACTGGATGAGGTGCCTTCATCATCTGGTGTGTGTGTAGGGAGGGCGGCGGGTTAGCCCCACAGAAGACTAAAACAGAACGAGCTTCATCACTATCTTATCCCTGACTTTTACTGTACTTTCTGCGTGCTATTACATTTTATTATTTCCTTCATTCTCAAGTTAACACTGAGTCACACGAATGTGTTGTGATACCAGTTTTATTTCTCTGTAGGACAGTTTGAAAAAAAAAGGAAGAACGTTTTTTATCTGCCAGCGTATAGATGTATTTGTTTGCTCTGACAATCAGCACTGCCTATGGGGAACAAGAGAGTCTCGACCAAGCCGCCTCAGCTTCTGCTCCCTAGCTCCTCTAGTCCCTTGGTGTAAATATACAGTACAATGGCACGGGATCTTGCGGAGGTTCTCCGCAAACAGGAGTGATGCTGAATTGTATTGCTATCAAGCACATGTGAGGTACAGGTTAACCAACTTAACCACTGCTAGTTAAAAATCAGAAAAAACGTATATAAAGATAAAAAAAAATTAAACTGTGCTATACATTTTTGAAAACTAAATTCCATCCTGTGATACATAAGAAAGTTCTGTTAACGATAACATATATAACATACCTGGCTGGAATAATTTACTCCCAAACCTTCAAAATTCAAGTGTTATTTTGGGGGGAATGGGTTAGGTCTTAGAGCATTGCTTCAGAATAATCCCAAAGACCAGGTATGGGAAAAGAAAATAAACCAAGTATTACAAATACCTAAGAAAATACTTTCAAGGAAAGAAAAGCAACACACCTCCGAGAATATGGTTATTGATGTCATATTTTACGTTTTGCCTGGAACAGTCTTTGAGCCCAAATCCAAATTGGATACTGTGCACTATGGATCCCAGCTTTATATCGGCTGGAAGAATCCAAGGGATCTCCTCTTGGGTTTTGAGTAATTGCTGGACAACTTTCTCAAGAACTTAACAATTCAGTTGTAATGCTGTTTACATGGAAAAATGTCTTTTACACAGATTTTAGTTAGTGTGCTTATGTTTTCCTCCAGGGGCAAAGTGTTGCTTTAAACCTTATGCAAATCCATTGTAAATAATTACAATTTGTTTGAATACCAGCTTCTACAACATTTTTAGACTACTATACATATTAGATGAATTGTTGAAGATTAATGGAAGTTTGTCATTGACCATAACGAGCAAGGATATGACCCAAAGTACATAAATAGTTTGAATATAATAGTAAGTATATAACTGACATTACATTATTCTGAAGCACCAAAAAGTTCCCAAATGACCCCCTTTACTGTTACCAGAAAACCTTTTTCACTCTTTTTTTTATTTACCTGTGACTTGTAGTTTGTCACCAGTGACTTCCGCTTTCAGATAAATCCTTCCTCTTTTCTCCGTGTGATCCATTCCACAGAGGCTGGGGACATTTATTACACACTGTTTGTGAACGTTCATATCACACGCTGTGGAGCAGAAGAGGAAAAGAAAAAGGTTCATAACATTATGACATAAGCACTACGTTTATACTAAATACACATGGCATAATGTAACTATATTTACACTAAATACACATGGCAAAAATGGATACGATACATTCCACCTAACCAAAATGGGATGGCTCCCACTAAAAAAAACGAAAAAAGGATCACGCTTCAGTCACCTAGCATATCTTTTAAATGGAACAAATAATATCTACAGGTATCTTTATGACAACAGAAAAATAAAGGACCCACAGAACAAAGATTTGACTTGGAGCATGACACTGCTACTATTATAAATACAGA
>JAGPOW010002173.1:5303634-5316949 GCA_030014935.1 Caiman crocodilus | reverse complement strand
AAAAAAAAATACTGGTTGTGGAAGGAGAAGAGGGAGCAGAGGATGAGAAGCTTGAAAGTTGCTAGTACTATGAAGAAGAAACATCAGGATTTGACTATATTCTGGATGTGTGGGGCTTAAAGGAAACCAGACAAAGCTGATACCAGTGCCCCCTCCGATGTGAAAGAACACTGGTGTTGGTGCCAGAAGTAACTGAAGGAAGGTGTGGGAAAGGATTTTGGACAGAAAATAAAGATTTCATTATTATTCCAATTGAACTGAAGAGGAGATGGTTTTTGAATGCATAAATGGGACTGTAGGGAGAAAATGTTTCCCTACCATACTGCTTCCCTCTCCCCACCCAAAGTGCTCTAAAAACACTGCATTAGAGAAATACAAAGAGCACTACGAATGGGGCAGAAAAGCTACAGGAAGACAAAAATTAAAGGGAGCATGATTAACGGTGTCGATTATAGCTAAAACGTCAAGAAGCCGGAACTAGAAAGAAGGCCTGCCTTTGGCTATGGAGAGATCACAAACGTAGTTACGGTGTGAACAAGATGAAAGCCAGGATGGACAGGAGGGGAGATGAAACGGTAGAAGGTGGAAGGAAGTGCATTTGAGGAGTTTGGAGCGTAAGCAGAAAGGAGGTGGAGGAGCAGTAATGGAAGAGCCAGAATAGCAGGACCAGAGTATGACTGTGGTGTGAATGCAAGCAATACTTAAGCATTTTGAAAGATAATCTGGTTTTTCTCGTCCCTTCTGACTGTTTTTTGAGAGACATTTTACACAATAGGGCCCTGTTACACACTAAGTTTGGGCAGCTCCTGGAGCTCTTAACCCCTGGACTGTCAGCACATTAACACCTTCAAGTAGTTTAAAACACTCATTATGCAGCTCAAAATTATGCCACTCCAGGGTAGGATTCTCTCTTAATCCGCATAACCCAGCCACTCCCCAGCCACGTCCTGCTCAAATTGAAGGTGCAACTACAAGCTAGCACGAAGCTGACCAACATTTGTGTGGCTCACAGTGTAACAGGTAACAAGCCCTAATGGCTGCTGCAGGGCTGAGACTAAACTGTGGGATTTTAGCTTGGGAATCACCTTCCCAAGCCTTAAACATAACCTTCCTCATAAAAGTGCTGGCAAAGAAGAGTACTTTTGCAGGACCTGGGATAGTTTGCATTAGCACACTTCCATAGCATTTTTCCCACTGGAAGACGTTTGATTACATTACAACATTTTACTTGGTCTTCAATAATGAAATATTCATGTGAAATATACAGGGCTGTAATTGATTGTAAATGAAACAATATTTTCCACACAAGGAAAAGAGGAAGCTAATGGTTTATAATAGGCCTTTTAAATAACATAAGAAAAACTTACTTACTGTCACATTTCATCCCTTGATGAATAAGTCCATAAAGCAATGACCCACAATGGTCACAAAAAGTTGGGCTTCCATATGTGTGGATTTTAAACTTGTGCTTGCTTCGCGGATCCTAAAGAGGAAGCAGAAACAGATTCTTATTTTTCTTTGGTAAAACTGCCAAATAATGTTTCATGTTCAATAATTTATGGAACAGAAGAAAAATATTACATATACTGCAATATACAGCGTATTCAGAGTATATGCTTAGTTCAATGAACATAGATAATAGGCTTGTTGTTGCTATCAGTTTGCACAAAATACATATTTAAAGAGGAGTATTATACGTACTGAACAGTAACTGAATTCAGACTTCAGTGACTATACATTTACTGAATATCTCTTTAGATGCTGTGAGTAGTTATATTAAATAGCAGTCATTGCTAGTCGCACCTAAATGAAGATATACATTACTGTGTGTTTGTCTGTCTCTCTCTCTCATGGAAGCTTCTTACAACTCTAAAGTGAGAATTTTAATCTGAACAACAGGGAAACCAGGTTCTTAAAGATAAGACAACATTTGAGGTTGTAAATTTATAATCACTATTACTGAAAAATACAGCGAATAACTTTAAACTTAGCATCTGGTAAATATTTTATTTAGACCTTTATTCCTGACTGAGTTTCCAGCTGAGAAATTAATAGTGATGGGACATTTTAATGCCACGGCTGCAGTTTAGGCAAGGTTTCTCATTTAGGACTGGTGACATGCAATGCAACTAAACTACTTAAATAGAAAAAAACCCCCACTATGTTTCTGAACACAAAAGCCAAGATTTTCAGCAAGTGCTAAGGATCCACGGTTACAGTAGGAGTCACCAAGCACCTTTAACATTTGGTCCCAACAGACCTAATGAGATGCAAATATACACATTCAATAGTTTAGCTTGTATTTATATAGGTATAGCTCTCTATACACTTATACTGTATCAACAGACACACTTGCACATGCCCAACTCCTCCTCTCCACCCTGGAAAAAACCCAAAGCTTGAAGAGTCCTATTATCAGACATAACATCTAAGAAAATATTGTGCTACCATATTACTGTAATATTTTGAGATCCTTCATGGTCAATTTTAGCTATACTGTGACACCACTGACTTAAATATATGCAGATTTATGAAGCACAAGAACACCCTTTCTGTAAAAATAATCAAGTCCTGACTTCCAGCCAACATTGTGGCCACTTCTCTAACTACTGCAGAATGACTTTGATTTGAAATCAAGACTACAGCATTTGATACCAATATTGCCAACATTGTGTTTTTCATCTTTTTTGCTCTATGCTCTGACTAAATGCAAATAAAGGGATTCTACTGTTCTGATTCTTTTTAACGTTATCAGACCCCTAATAAATGCTTAACTGTCACAAGCGAATTCCCTTGACAGCAAACAATTCTGAATTCATAGCAATTTCCTCTATTTGCGGGATACGCCCTGTAGAAAAAGTTATCTTTTATTTTTTATGAGTTGTCCTATATAACCTTGTTCTATACTCCCACAGGGTAGCTGCATTAGTTACCCGAAGAATAAGAACCAGAATTAGAAGAATGTAGAACATACAACATTGCGTTGTATGTTTTTGGCAAACACTATCAGTTATATAATTTTACTGTTTGTTTTATTGTATGCTCTTAGCAAAAGCTGTACATAAATAACTACTTCCACTACTACTGCATTTTTGTACTGGTTTCCCATATGACTATATTCAGAGTATTATCATATTGTCAGAAAAAATTAACACATCAACATAAAACCATGCTTGCCAATAAAGGTCATCTCAGCATTTGAAATGCACATTTGAAGAATAGAATGCAAAACAGTACAGTGCTCCCTTATTAGAAAAGAAAACATGCTTCTAATGCAATCATTTTATTCAGTAAAGTAAAAATTTAGGAATGAACAAATTGTGAATATAAATCTGGGTTTTATAGTAACACTTATATTTCCTTTATAGTTTAGCATAATAGCATAAAGCAATAGGCTTTTTTGCTTAGTTTTTCAGTATGTTTCTTTTCCATATAGGAGTTTCTATTCCATAAAGGAGTTTTGTTTGGTCTTTTTACACCTTTATCAAAAAAGGAATTTTGTTGAAAACTTCAATTTCAGTTCTTCTCTATATACAATTTGTTCTCCAAGAAGATAAGTGAAGACCATACAATACCAAATTCAAGATGCTCATATATTTCAATCTACGCGTTTTATTTTAGAGTCCAAAACATGAAACGCCAAGAAGTGCTATACACACGACAACATTTATTGTGTAAACATGTTAACTGACACTGAACAACCCTCAAATTGCTGCAGAGAACATCTGTTTTTTCTTTATTAAAAAGACAGAGCCCTGTGATGGGGGTCATGGGAACATGGCTTTTCAGAAAGGTTGCCCAAAGATCAGAATCCGATGGCACCATCCGAAAGAAGGAAGTGTCCAGTAATTTCTAAACCATTTAAATTAAAATGCCAGTGCTAACTCTTCACTGGTGTTTGTGTTGAAGAGGAGGAGAAAGAGTCTCATTGGTGTAACTTCACTATATGTTTACCCCTTGTTTTAATATACACATCTGTTGCTAAGACGGACAATAAATGCAGGTTTTGAATGACACTGAACAAACCCCTTTTTCAAGTTCTATCAAACATCCGTCATAAATCATTTTTATAACTATAAAATGAGCATTGGCAACTCATGCCTCTCCTCTGGAAACCTTGTGCACTACACATAATGGTAGTCATCTACTGACTTTAGCAGCTACATATGCTTTAGTGCGCAAATGTCAAATAGCCAATTTTTTCCCTATACTTTTTGCCTACCACTCCAATTTTCTTTAATTCAGGTCAGACAAAATCTTTATAGAGTTTAATTACTAGTTTGCAAATAGGCTGTTTGAATTTTCAGTTAACTTCATTATTTAATCATAGTAGCTTGTTTTAGATACGTTTTAAAGCACTCAATTTGGAGACATGTGAAAAGCTGTTTGATAGTTGTGTTATACTAAATCTGCAGGTGGATAATTAAAATGGAGCATCATGATCCATGCTTTGCAGACTGAAATTTTGAACTACCCTTTGCTTGTCTTTTTCCTATTTGTGTTTTTTTAATTTTGCTTTCATACATTTGGTTGGTAGGTGATTATTGTACATGAATGGATTATGCAGCTTATTTTCAGCTGATTCAATATTGTAAGTAACTACATAACTACACCATAGAGTAAAATATTATCAAGAAAATAAGACAATATTTTGCAAATATGGGGATGTTTCATTTTTTAATATCCACAGGAAACGATTACTGATTGTTATACAAAATCAGGCAGAAGCAAATGAGATCAAAATTTGCTTTTGTCTTCTCGCCAATGAAATACTATAAAACTACATTAACTGTGGTATGGTATATAAATATTTGTCACTGAATCATTCAAATACTTGCATGGACCTACACGGCAAACAGGAATTTTATATATAGGTGAAATTATACATACACATTCTGTTTATAATGCAGGCCCATGTATTTATTTGTACAATTCAGTGACGTCAAATATTTATATATCGTATTATTTATATCTATAATCCCTCTCTATATAAAAATGTAGTGTCACTTGCTTTTTACATTTCATTTAATAATAGCTTTATACTCAACTTAAGAGCATGCCTGAACTGTTATATATAAAATAATGCATCCAATATGAATTGGATTTTCAGAGTAGTAGTAAATTTGTTCCATTTTACTCCATAAATGCTCGCCCACAACGTGACTCCATGCTGGCTCAATGTGGACAAGACTTAATGTAAAGAAAGAAATATCAATACTCTAGCTTAAACAAAAAGTCTGTTACTATTATATCCATTTTAATTTTTTTTCCAGTTCCTTGATTGACAATAAACACAAAAACCTTAGAAAGTTTAAGGCCAGAGAATAACAGGAGCCATTTTCCATCAGTGTTTTAATTCTGTTTTTTTATCTTGAGTCTTTTTGTTGGGCAACAAAAGTCATGAATGATTCATGTTAGCACCGTAAAACATTTGCCCCATTCTATGCTAGCGGTTGACTATCTAGCTGAATATATCTGTAGGCAACGCTGCTCTATGTGTTTGTCTAATCTCATTTCACACTACAGGAGTTGAAACTGCCTGAGGAGTATCCTTGTGGCAGACTGGGAATATTAAATGGTAGCAAACACACCTACAGAGCCCTAATTGCAAGGCACAGGCATTACCCAGATCACTGCTTTAAACAAGATCTTGTTACATTACATTCTTACTATACAAAGAAAGGCTGCATGCACGTGTGCGTGCAAAAAAAGGAACAATGACAAAATCATTCAGGATGTAGAGGAGTTTTGTGGGGTTTTTTTATGATCCTCTACTCTGAGTATTTTAAAACAATGCCTGAGCAAGCACGTATTTTAGACCTTTAGTCATCCTTTTGCTTCCTAATTATGTGGGTATATCAAATAAAATATAACATTCCATAAGGAATTAAAATACAACGTAAGAATAGAGACAAATAACCTTTAAAAAATAGGTTCCAATGTAGGACAAGGATACAATCCAATTAATATACCAGATTCGATAGAGAACTAGAGCACCAAATATTTACCAGCCAATACCAGACTGGATGTAATGCCTTTTCTGATATCACAGCAGTAATACTCTTCTGTCAATGAACGGTGATCGAACACGTTGCCTAAGACTCTGGGTAGAAACTCTTTCCATCAAACACCCAGTTTTTGTCTTCATCTACACATGGACACTGCACTTCCCATTAATGCTTGGCCTCCTCCATGTCAGGCCTGGAAGCACTGAGTTGACCAGTCTTGTCTGAATCGTGTTCCTTGGTATATTTTAAGAAGGAGGCCAGTGACCTGATAGCGAGTATCAGCATGTTTGTTCGTTAACAGCAGGATCCACTTTGGGGAAGGAGGCTCCTACAGGCTGTTCGGCCTGCAGGATGGTGGTCTGCAAGGACACACTGGGGACAATCTCCAACACGAAGTGCATGCATTGCATCTCGTGTGGAAGCACAGGCAGCAGCAGCTGGGCTCCTACAGGCCTTTTACGTGAAGCTACAGCAGCAGTCCCCAACCTTTCCAGACTCAAAGCACCCCACCAAAACTTCTGTGAATCAAGTGGCACCCCATTTAAAAAAAACAAATTCACTTTATTACAGTGTTTACCTCCTTGCAGAAAGTCCAGGCAGTGGGAGTACTCAACTCCTCACACCTTGCAGCACCCTTCAAAGGATCTTGCGGCACCCCAGGATGCCCCAGCACCGTGCCTGAGAATCACTGCTCTGGATCTGACCCACCAATTGATTTTGTCTGGCCCGTGACTGCTCCTATAGCGCTCCGCATGGGGCCGAGCCCCACGCACTCCTGCGTGGGGTAGTTTGTGCTGTGTTCCTACTGCACCGATGGCCCCAGCCAGCATGCACAGCTTCCTAGCGGGGCTCCCCCTGCCTCCAGTGGCTCTTCCTCCTCCTGCCCCTGCTGTGCTGCTCCTGCATGTCCCGGGTCAGAGCTGCACTCGGCTTCATGCTGCTGCTGCGGAGCACAGTGCTGGTCCTCCATGCTGCAGCGCAGCCCCAGCTGCTGCTGCTGCCTGTGCTTCCACACGAGATGTAAAGCATGCACTTCATGTTGGAGATTGTCCCTGATGTGTCTTTGCAGACCACCATCCTGCAGGCCAAACGGGGCCGCATGGGGTGGAGAGCAGCTGAGGGCCCCCTCCGGCAGGGCTGGAGGAGCGGGGGGCTCTGGTTTAGGAGTGAGGGGCACCAGCAGGGCTGGAGGAAGTGGGGAGCACTGGCAGGGACTGGGGGCTGCAGGGTGGGAATGACAGACACCAGCATGGCCCAGAAGTTGAGGACTGCGGGTCAGGAGTGAGGGGCACTGGCAGGGCTGGGAGGACTCTGGCTTGGGAGTGAGGGGCAACAGCATAAACAAGGGCAGGGTACCGGCATAGCAGGTTGTTAAATCATTGTGTTAAACTGATACCTGTATATATGATGGTTTTTCATATATATGGGAAAAATTTGTATTTTGGGATCTAATAGGGAATTTAGGATTTTGAACAGAGAAAACCAAGATCCCTGAACATGACCAAGCATCAGGTAGTGAGCCTCACGTTGCTCGCATGCTGTTTACCATACTCCCAGCAGCGAAGATGACAATATTATGAGCAGAGGCATGACCTTTTAGTGATGACCTAATTAGAGGGCTGTCCTTGTACTGAGGAAATAAGCGTTCAGAGACAGCTGCATCTCCTAACACATGATTTTACATCAAAATATACTGTTAACAGGGAACGTTTCCCCAAAGTAATTGTTATCCAAAAAGATTTTGAAGAGAGATTAACAGGAAGTGCACTGGCTAAATGAAGACGACTATTATCAAATGTTTAACATCAAATGCTTACTGTTACTATTGTGTGTGTTTTGAGATTTGATCTCTGAGCAAAAACTAGAGTGACTCACTAACACATCTTTTACTGATGAGAAAGATATTTGCATACTTTGGGCTTGTCTACACGTGCATTTAGGTGTGCCTAAATTTAATGCGTATTATCTTAATACACATTAAAGAGATTTGTTACTCATACACCTGATGTGCTCCTTCTGACATGCCTGCAACAGCAGCTGAATCTGCAGTTAGCAGGCATACTGCACACATCCAGACATCGAGGGGAGAATATTTCAGTCAGATATTATGCATACAAGACCTTCATTTCACCCGTGAGATAACACTTCTCTAACCTCATTTTATACATTGAAAAACTAAGTAGTTTCAAACCAGAAACTATGCTCATCTAGCTTTACTTTGTGAATCCTATTACCTTTAGAACCTCCAACTACGGTACATTCATTGTTACTTGGGAAGGTGCAAATACTGTAACTTCCCTTTCCCTGTCCTCTGAAAGCTGATGTAAAAGTTCAATATTCCTTCCCAGAAGTACCTCTGGCCATAGCAGTTTAGCATGACTGAGCCAAAGCAGAACATGACAAACAGATTGCTGAATAACAGTGGCTGTTTGCAGGATGACTGAACACAGTACTAAATCTAGTGCACATTCATCATGAAAACTCTGAAGCAAAAATCTCTTTTTGCAAAGTCTGTAAAAGGGAGGAAATTGGGAAAGAAGTCATCATCCTGCTATCATTAGAGTGATGGATTAAGATCTACAATGTTATCTGAAGGCTGCAAAGCAGCAAATGCTCTGTTGTCTGCTCACTCCTCTCTTCCACTACCAAGGTTGCTCCACATTTGCACTGTAATGAACCTCTGCGACTGGATTTAATTTACAGAAATGGGAAAAGGAAGATCTTGGCAACCGGCAATGTTAGCATTTCATTATCTTGTTCTTACAGAAATAGCTACTCCTAAAAGTTTTATGCATTTTATTGTGGGCGTTGGTCAGAGAGGGACACGAAGCTGGTGTAAACACAACTAGGCCAAATTTTCAGGACTTCAGCAAGTGGGGACATGGAAGCATATTTACTGCTCTTGGCAGCAGTCTGCTCCCATGCCCTTCAGCCCTGCAGCAGCCAGGGGAAACTCTAGGCTCCCCCTTGGTGCTAGCCCAGGAGCTGGCAGAGAACATGGGGCCAAGATACAGCTCTCTGTGGCGAGGACTGGAAGATTGCTCCCTGCCCCCGGGAACTGCCTGATTGCTTGGCAGACTCCGCCACCGGAGCCCAGGCAGTGACAATGTCACCCTGCCCTGGCAGCAGGGAGATGTCACCCAGCCCTGGCTCCCCGAACGGGGGCAGGCAGCTTAGAAAGAACTACAGGGGAGGGGCAGGTGGTGGGGCAGCTACCAGCGACCATCTCCCAGTCCCCGCTCTGCAATCGCATTGTCCCTGCCCGGGCTCTGGTGGTGGAGCCTGCCCTGGCAGCAGGGAACAATCTCCTGTCCCCTGCTACCCAGTTGACCAGGAGCAAATTTGCTCCCAGTCAGCTGTCTACACATATCATACTGTGCAATAATTACTTCCAAGTCAATTTGCTCCTTGTATTTACAGGTAGCAAATCTATTTGGGATTAGAGCAAATTACTGCGCAGTAAGTGTCTGCTTGTGTAGACAGTGATGCTATCTGCGCAGGAATTTGCTCTAATCTCGAGTAAAGCATCTCATATAGACACACCCTGTTTACCTGACAGGAGATCCACAGGAAAAGGCTTTGTACTAATTTCAGTAAATGCCAAGGTAATGGCATTTCTGCCACCCTGGCTTGTACTTGATTCAGAGTATGAAGCATGACTTCTGATACTTTCTCATGTATGTTTGTGGATTCTTTCCTTGATGGCTATGAAAGAACAGCATATAGCCCTGTTAGAGAACTCAGCAATAGCAAAGAGACGACCCAGCTGTGTCTGAAAGGAGCTACTGTATAGGGCTAAGTATTAGAAGATGAATAAAATATGACATTATTTAGAAACAAACGTGGAAATGTCAATACAAATATTGCTGACCATGTTGAAATACCATTTCAACTGCTAGTTTATTTTTGTAATAGTGTGTGTCACAAGTTATGGAGGTGTTAGAAAGGTTAGCTGATGAAGGAAGCCAAAAACGGAAAGTCTACTTCTGCAGCAGTCTGGTGGTCAACTTTCTGTTATGGGTAATACCCACCTTCTCTGAAAGAAATGGTCTTAATGACCATTAGCTGCTACACAAACTCAGGGAAGTGGTGCTGACCTGCTTCTGCTTATACAATAGAAGAAGAGCTAAAGGAGTGACTGCACTATAGAAAATTAATTTTAGCAATTATACCCAATAACAATGACAAGCAACCAAGGATGTCCATGTAATTCCCTTTGCATTGTAATGAGAGCGTATAACTGGAGGACAGAACAAGGATCTTATGAAAAGACACTTTGTGGATTTTCCAGGATGTATAGTCTTATAAAATAAATTAATAAATAATCCTTCTGTTATCAATAAAAACTTACAGCTTTCATGTATTCTAATACACAACGTGTTTCTTACATGCTTCAGGACACCCTGCGATTACAGAAGCTGTTCTTCACCAAAAGATATTCTTCTCTGGATTTATATTTTATTTTCAGGATATTAGCAATTAAGAGTCATCAGATCACATCATAGCCATCCATAGGTAAACAGTAAATTGAAATGACCTATATATTCCATGACTTCTCTAAGAACAAGGTCTGGACTACCTTATACATAATTGCCAAACTTGGAATACTTAGGTGCCCCAGGATTTGACAATCTCTGAAACATTTTTCAGCAGTACAATATCAAAAATAATTATTTGCACTCTTTCTACATGTCTACAGGACGCATGTGGCTGTGGGGAAGAGCGGGCTATGGAGGCTCCCAGGGGCCACAATGCCCTGATGGAGAGCTCCCAGAAGGGCATCAAGCTGCACTCCCACTCAGACAAAAGTTGGTGTTGCTGGCTGCTGACAGGCATGAAACCCCTGCCCAAAACTCTGTCCTTTACTAGAAGCAGCAGCGCATTAGTTCAACCTGGCTCTGCAGAATCTGTATAGATTGGGCACTTCAGCAAGGCTTTTTGGTGCTTTCATGCTAACCTGATTCAATCAGCTATTAGATAAGTGTCAAAACACCCTGTTGAAGCACCTGATTTATACAGATGTTGGGCAACTAATGCAATGCCTCTTCTAGGCATGTGCTGGGCTCAGCACGGGAACGCACTGAAATGAAAGCGCCAGGTTTTTAGGGGTTTTGTTTGGTGTTTTTATTTTACATCTGTAAGCAGCCACTCTGCCTGTCTATCAGCACCTGCATCCATCCTCATTCCAACTTCAATCAGGTTCATGGTTTCTTAGTCTTTTATTTATTTATTTATTTTTTACTGACAGCTCAATTTTTTACCAACTTTATGGACATGAATTTTACCAGTTTTTCACGTACAGTTGGTAACCCTCATAGTACGGGACAAAAAAGTATATAAAAAAATAAAAACAACTCTGTAGGCTAAAGAAGCAGAACTAAACTGCAAAAACATATCCAAATTACAAAAAAATCCCCCAACAAACAGAGATGGAACTGAAATGCAATGAAGCAAATGTTAAATGGCAAATGGAAGATACAATAGGAATATAATTATATTTAAGTTACTAACTTAGAAGCAACAAAGTTCAGCTTGAATACACAACGCTATTTTCATTTCAACTTCCATGCATATTTAAGCTTTTTTTTGATGCTAGAGAAGAACATAGCAACTAGCTAAACCATCTATGCACTTAACATTAGAAAATAAAAAAAGAGCAGCTGGATTCGAAACAAGATATGGTTTCTACACAGGATAAAGATGAATCACACATGCTCTATCTTGCTTTATAACTACATGCCAGCTCCTATATTCCTTCATGTACTATCCTTGTATCATTTGTCGATGAGAGAAAACAAACATGTGACAAGCATGTACATTGGTAGGATTTTTTACATTTTTACACAACGTGCTCTGACATCTGCTGCTGTGCAAAGCCTGCTTCAACGAAGTGAGCACACGGGAAAAGGTAAGAAGACGTGGTCAATGATGCATCTCAAAGACGAAAACTATTCTTTGCTTAGACTCTATGCCTCTATCACTGTCATAATTTGGTTAGTTCACAAATGGGATAAAACATCATTCATTAAATAATATCTACTTACACAGGCTATATTTCCATAATACTATTATTATTGAAAGTGGCAGCTACTTTTTGTGTGTCGTCATATCTGGTAGGGAACTACCACATACTTTCTGGACCAACAGACTCAGTCTATAGTTCCATAACCTTTATGGGGATCAGCCACTTTTGGGAGCAGTGGGCCAAAATAATGCCACTCTCTCTGTGGCAGGCTGATGCCTCTGACCCAGCTGCTGTCGCGTGGACAAATCATCCCCTGCAGCTGAATTGCCACTGACGACTGGGCTCTGCAAACTAGAACAGGCCCATGAGCTGTATGTTGCCAGTCCTTGATCTAAATAATTACAGTAAATTTGAACGAAAGGAACTGCGCCTCAGCTATCTTGCATACACATACAGTATCCCATTCCACCTAGCTGATGACTCTTTAAATCGGTCATATTGCTTACACAGCCATTTAAATGAGGCTATTTTTCAACATTTTATTGATCTTCCACAAAATGTCACTGTTCACGCTCACAGAATACTCACACTTTCTTACAAGCACATCATTACGGGAACATTCAAAATAATTTCTCATAGTAAGGTAAAAATTTGAAATGGAAAGGGAAAAAAGGAGGAGCACTGAAGCTTTAGGTCATATAACACTGCCATGGCAGCCCCCATCAAGCTAATCGTTTAAGTATTAGTTTATGCCACTGCTCCTTAAGGAATCATGAGAGAGAGAGAGTGCAAAAGTGAGCAAGCACATGTGTGTGTGCATGTGTGTTGCTGAAATGGCTTTTTCTTCCATGTAAATCCAACTAACCACAGTGGGAACTCAATCAAAATTTCAGTAAGAGAATACTGCCCAAAGACTAGCTGACCTCAGCATGTATATAAAAAGGAAAAAATAGAGTAATTAGCTAACTGAAATATTTTAAAAACAAAATATTCCTGAACAAGAATAACTTCTTCGACCTGGGAAGATAATTTGAACTCCTTTTTAATGAAAAAGGCACTCTCCTTTACTTTTTGATAATGCTAGGTTTCTGCCATTTTTTGAAAAGGAAGATGAATTTTTAATGATCTTTATACAGCAAACTACATCCAAAAAAGCCAGGTTTCCATATACTCTGGCACTGTTTTTGTAGTTTAATTCTGTTTCATCAGGCTTTGACTTTGTTTGAAAAAACGACAGTGAGTAACTCCCCACTGTTATATTAATAAAATATGGACGCTATGTGACACAAATACGGGTTATATCAGCACTGGTCAGGCAGTGTTCAAGGGACATAGCTTCCTC
>JAGPOW010002173.1:5287073-5303534 GCA_030014935.1 Caiman crocodilus | reverse complement strand
AGCATTGTTTTTGTATACGCAAGTTACGTACATCCCATTTTCCTTAGGGTGGGGGGGAAACTCTATAGCAAAATTTAACCTTAGTGAACAAATGTTTTGACAGAAAACTATTCTTTTAGCCACTCAGCTTCTACAGTCCTGGCATTACAACTGAAGACATGTACAACTGAATAAGAATGTATTCACTTACTGTTTGGGGTTTTTTTGGTTTGTGGTGTTTTGTTTTTTGGGGGGGAGAAGGGCAGGGTTACCAGCAAAGCATCCATAACCCTGTGTTTAGACAGACGAGTCTAAAATTCAGAATTTATGACTTTATTTACAGGAGCAATTAGCAGGAAATGATGTTATTGGAAACCACGGGCCTTAGTTAAACAGAACTGATGTCCATGATTATCAACACAGATAACAAAAGTTTAAAAGGCAGGATGTAATTTTCTTCCAAACATGAAGAGCAAATTAAATAACTGAAGATTAATTGACCACAACAAACAAGAATGAACAAAACTAAAGTACCCACAGAAAATGCACACTCTCCCTTTGAATATGTAGTATGGTCTGTGCTGAATGAAAACATGATGGCTATCTGTCTCAACAGAGAAAAGACCGCTGGGAGATTGAAGAATGCGGTGTGAAGAAGGAAGACTTAAGAGAAGTTTAGTACTTTGAAATATACAGGCACTTGCTTTTAATAAATACTCTATCAGCAAATACTGAGATCTAAAGAGTTGCCCGAAGTTACGAAAGCAGCGGAAACATCATGAACTGAAGCCTGGTATTCAGAGTACAAGCCTAACACACCGACCAAGCTTCCACCTGTAACTTTCATCCATTATAAATAAAGAGTGGTCTACCTAAACCCTGGGAGGACTTACCAGTTGTTGTTGGTATAAAGTTTTAATTCATATTATGGTGGCCCCGCCCCTCGGCACTGATTGGCAGAAAGGCCCTAGCCCTTGGTGCTCACTGGCAGAGAGGTCCTGGGGGGAGGAGGAATGAGCGGATGGTAGCCATCTTGCCTGTTGGCCGCTCTTCATGCGATCCCTGCTCTTGGCACAGAGTGGCAGGGAGGCCCCAGCCGGGCGAGAGGGCAGCCACCACCTTGCCCGCAGCCCCTTGGGCTGCCCCGTCAGCCAGTGCCTGCCTCTCCTGGCAGTGAGGACCACCCACTCCCACTGGTGAGCCAGCATTTGATTTTTATTGGTTTTTTGCTGTCGTTGATTTTGCAGACAATCCTGGATGTCACGGTTCCTGCAAAACCACAAATGAAGTAGGCTCCTAACTATAACCCAAATTGTTTGCTTCAGTTTATTAAATATAAGCAAATCTAACTTCACATTTTGGGGGATTGCACAGGTATAAAAAATGATAGGTAGTGATTGCTTAAATGTATATGCCAGGAAATAAGAAAAATAACTGTATAGTTAAGCTCACCTAAAAAATATTCTGCTCTATTACTTTACATGTCACGGATAAGAAATTTATGATTCCAACCATAGGCATTGTTAGAGTGCATTAAGCACCATTTTATACCATTATGTTCAACCAAGCCAGTTTAAACATTAATCTTATCTTCCACATTATCACAGGGACAAATTATTCTCTAAACCATGCATTTTGTTTAGAGTATACCAAAGAAGTCTCTCATTTTAAAATTATAGAAAGAATGCACTCCAGATGAAATTGTATGCCTTCACTAATTATCAAGAGCAGAAGCCGGAGATTTTTTTAATGACTTCTTCAGCCTAGAGTTATTAATTTCTCATTGGTTCATGCAGAGCAAATGCTTTCTGTCATTAAGAATATCAACATTTGTGAGTTTTTATAACTACTGTGATCTGGCTGGGTTTGGGAAACAATAAATCTTACGAATCTTACTGTGTTTAGTAAACAGTACACAGAGTAATGAATCCCTTTATGAATTGTAAGCATTCAAAATTCCCTGAAGAAGCCAGTCATTATTTTTTTTGGATACAGAATGAATACTAAAGAATTAAAATGTCATAGTCAATAAGAAGCAAAGCAGCAATCTGTAGTTACATACATAATACACATCTACTTTTAAGAACTTAATTCCTGTACTTCTGCTAAAGAGAAATCCCCGTATTGTTAGACTTTCGTTTCTGTTGACAGCAACCACACAACCAAGTGCTACTTTCCGGCCACAAATGTAAAAAGTGTAAGAGGGAAACTTGGAAATGCAGATATAATCTGAAGGCAGACAAGGTTCCTTGGGTGAATTTGATATCTTTTGATATAATCTTAAAGCATTATTAAAGCATTATACTTTCCTTACAGCATAAAATGCATACAATTCTTTTGATAAAGTCTGCTTTACAAGACATTTTGTAAAATGAAGTAGCCATATATGATCATCTAGTAGCATAGGAGAAAAATATGCAAATCCATTGCAGTTTAATGGTTCACATCAGTAACCAAGTCCCTAGAATAACACAAGTGAGTTCAGTTCTCTTGGTACTTGATGCATCCTCTCTTGAATCCAGCCTTTAGGATCTGAGACAGAAGTTGAATAAGCCAATTTACACTAAATCAGTTAAGTCTGATACTACATGCATGCAGGTTTTATCCTAAACTGGTTTTGGCCACTTTGGAAGCAGTTTATGTACACTAACTGTCTGTCGCGTTACAGCTCTGAACCGTTTTCCAATCACTTATGCCAGTTTGTGCATGATTTCTGTCCCTAGCCCCGGTGACACATCAATAACTTGCAGGATTCTAGCAAGCAGTTTAAATTTATGTTGGTAGCAGACCTGGCAAGGTTGGCTGATTTACTATATTCACTGATGTTTGGGTCAGAAGGGAACTGAGCAGATCATTGAGTTTGACCCCCTACCCCAGGCAGGAGACAGCGCTGGGGTGAGACAACCCCAGCCGGGTGTATTGTCTATCCTCCTCCTGAAGACCCCCAAAGTAGGGGCGAGCCACACCTCCCTTGGAAGCCCATTCCAGATTCTGGCAACCCTTACCATGAAGAAGTTCTCCCTGATGTCCAACCTAAATCTGCTCTCCATCCGTTTGTGACCATTGTTCCTACTTACTCCAAGGTGTGCCTACAAGATTTTTGCAGGATCGGGCCCTTTTAAACCAGTGCATTTGTTTGCTCATGGCTGTAGACCATTTTCTGGGGCCTGATCAGGCAACATTTGTCAGTCCTTGGTCTCATGAAAAGCCTGGGTGAAAAAAGCACTCCAGCACTGCCCTATTCATGAATATACACCTGCAGGGACATTGCAGGGACAAAGCATCTCCTATTCCTTTCTCCCCCACCCCAGATGAATGTGTAGGCACCCACAAAATAGCCTCTCAGCCTTCTCTTGCTGAAGAGATCCAGGGCTCTCAACCTCTCCTCGCAGGGCTTTGCCTACAGGCACCTAACCATATGAGCTAGCAAGGTGAAAAAAGCACCTTTTTCAGTCGTTTAGATCAACACATAACTGTTAATTAGACTTTGGAAGAATGTACTATTTATAAAAAATACCAGCTTTGCTCTAAGTGTTTCTTTAGTAGTTTAACTGTTTTTTGTGGTAAATGTTTCAGAAAATTAAGAAGTGCAGTACTGTATGAATATTGTACAAATAAGACCCTCTGTATTTATAACATTTTTCTCATCTTTGAATTCTAATGGAGTATTATTAAACCTTAATCAATTTGGCTCAACATTATGTATAAAAAGGTATTATCTTCAAGCTAAGCCAAAAGAGCCTTCCCTCCTCCCCCTACGGCTGTAGTGAGATGAACGCAGTAGGCTGCCGTGCCCGTTTGGAGCCCCATGACACGCAGACCTCTCTGCATCAGTAAGCATGCAGCCCATCGTGCAGGATCGGGGCCGACGGTGCAAACAGGAAGTCTACAGCGCAGTCACTCACAGAACTCAAGCCCTGCGCCCCAACCACAAGCGTATTCTTCCTCTCCAGATGAACTCTTATTTATTTACAGAGTCTTCAGTTTTAAACGTCTAAAGGAAAAATAAACATCCATTCGAATGTTTCAATGGTCTGGATTTCCTTCATTCAACCAGAAAAATATTTCTCGAGTCACAGCAGGAGGCAACAAAATGCCTGCTGCTCACATTGCCAATGGAAAGAAAAAAGGGGGAAGGGGACGATAACACTAAACTACAGAAATGTGTATATATAATTTATTGCAAAGATGATAAGGATTAGCAACCCTCTCCACAATTAGAGATAAGAATAATTATGCACACTCTGTGTAACTTTTTGGGAATCCACTTCAGTAAAACAGCAAGAATAATTGACAGTTTCTGAAACAGAGTGCAAATTTCAAATTCATTTTCTACAAGACTGGCAGGTCTGTTTTCACCAAATCAACACACAACTTATTACAACCTCTAATCATTTCCTACTGTGATAGAAAAAAAGCACTGAATTCTATATATTTCATACTGTAAAGTGGTTTTTTTTATTTCTCTCTAAACTCCTCCATTAAAAACTAGATCATGTGGAATTCTGTTGTGACAGATCAGTGAAAACCATATGCAATTTTTGTTGCATATACTGTACTTAGAGCACATTTACCTTACTTATTAAAGATACAGTTAATCAAAAACAGTAAAGAAGAAACAACTCTAATTTTTTCTGGGTAAGACTCAAATCCTGGATATAGGTGGACTTTACTGAGTCAAGATTTCCACTGACTTTCACGGGAGGAAGTCACATCAGAGTGAGGACTTCGAAATCTAGCCAAATGAAACCCCACTATTGTAGATGTCACAGAGCTATGGGCATACTTCATGAACTTGTAAATAATTAAGCCCACATTCCAATGCAGTATCTGGTAAACTGCTTTCTTATAAATCTGGTTTTCACATTTTATTTGCTTGCTGAGATAGCACAGAAACCATGCAGGCTACTCCCTATAGATCTAGACTTAGTACACCCTGGATGTCACCTAAGTTTAGGTTGTGTACATCATTTTTCGCCTAACCTAGGCACCATGAACACCTGTATACTGACAGGTTTATATCAAAATCAGTCCATTTGGATCAATCTAAATGTAACATCTGTACAGACCAAGAAATGGGTGGGTTGATCAATTAGTTATGGAATGACTAAACCGCAGGAAATGAGGGTTTAGATTTTTGCAGGATCAGGCCCTTTTAAAGCAGTCTGCAGTTGTGCATTTGTTTGCTCATGGCTGTAGACCATTTTCTAGGCCTGACCAGGCAAAAACTGCCATTCCAGCACTGCCCTATTCATGAATGTACACATACAGGGACATGAATGGATAAGTCAGCTGCCCTGCTCCACTTCTGAGGTTGCTAAAAGAACAGAACTGGGAACTTGATTTCTCTGTCCCTCATAATATAAATACAGGATTTTACAAACAATAACTCATGAGAACCTTATCAAGCTTATATAGTCACAATGGCTTTGAGACCCAGGAAGCAACTTGGTTTTAGATGTGCAAAAATTGCCATAACCTATAGTTTTATTAGGCTTGCAAAAATGTATATATTCCCCACACTTTCATTGCTCTGCATTCATTCCGTTGGTACAGTTTTTGTGACCCAGCCAAAGCTAAATTAAGTTACAGTAGAACGATGTCACCAAAATCAGACAGCTTCCAGGACACTAAAAATTATAACACCTATATCCCATAAAAGTTTGCATTCTTGCAGATTCCAACCCAATGTTGACTAATGGGATTGTCTACTATGGGGAGGACAGAAGCATGCTATGAAGAGCACTAGGGAAAGTCTTGAAATCAGAAGTTAAGTGCAAGTTGGACAAACTTCTATCTGTGTTGGTTTAGACTTAGGGTTATACCACAGGTTTTTCCTAAGCTCTTTCAGCCCAGCTTTTCTATAATAAACTAAGCAACCCAAACAGTGGTTGTGTCATCCCAGAAAATAATTCCCATTTTAACAATACCTGGGGAAGATATTTCATTCAATATAAAGCTGATGTAGATCTGTTTAAATATTTTAAGGGTAGATGCTATATGAATATATTGGGTAATATTTTGAAATCTGCATTAAAATCCTACCTTCTAGCTTAGAAGGATATTGTTCAGTAATGATAATGCTAATGGAACAAGAGTCTTGTCATACTGCCAACAGTTATGACCTGAGACAAAAGAAATCGGTTGTAGAACTTAGCCATGTGGGTCACAGGGTAAAAAATTAGGTAAAATTTGAAGTTGGCTTTACTGAATATCTGAGCCAAGTCCTGAATTTCTTATTCCATCTTTACTCATGCAAACCCCTACTTACTGTAGTCAGGTTCCAGTTATTTCCAACTATCCTTCTACAGTATACTTTATGACAGTAGCAAATAAACTCAATGGATATTGGCTTCTGTCTTTTGAGATGTGTGTATGCACCATTACCTGACCCATGTTATTTGGCTTGAAAATAGGCGTAAGTCTATTAACAGCACTCTTGCACTACTTTCTTTTCAACATAAACCAACCATGAAAACCTACTTTTCACTTTCTTCTTTCTTTCTTCTTTCCACAGGGCACAGAGAAGCTCAGTCTGGAAGATGAGTAGATGGATGGTCTTTAAAAATTATTTTCAAATAGACTTTTCCTTTGCCTTCTGCAATGCTTCCCAAATAATTCCTTTTTTTAAATTAAGAGAGAGGCAGGTGGCCATTGAATCAACCTATGCTGATTACTGCTTTTGTTCAAGTTCTTGTGGTACAGAATAGGACTGATTGAGCTGGCAAATGGAGAAAGATGATCTGCATGGCTGTTCTCACAGGGTTTTATAATTTCCTAATTACTATACAAGCAGTTAAATTTGGAGACAACTCAGTATTTACCAGCTATTTTTTGTACATTCTTTTTATTAATGAAGAAACTGCAGCACAATTACAGAAGACATGTAAACAAAGGACCTTGTCAGTGACTGATTTGCTGTGATGGACTGAGGAGGACAGCAGCTAAGGAAAGATTTAGTTTCTGATCAAATTGAACTTAATGTTGAAAGGTGCCAATGTAGGACCTTTAAAATGCTGAGTTTAAAAGCTCCAGATCAAAGTGTAGTACACTTTGTCTGACCCTAGATACTATGATACATAATTTTCCTAAAAGGTAATTTTAGGGTTTTTTAAACATTTTAGCTATTAATCAACAGAGGCTGGGAGTCTGGATTTGTAAATCCTTGAAAGAGAACGGCACATTTGTAAGGAAATATTAAAAAACAAAAACAAAAAAAAACAAAACACCACAGCAAATCTTACTGATTCTTGAACTGATACCCTTTTTAGCCAGAAGACAGCAAGAGAGGCACCTATATTCAAAATACATCTAACACTATATGCATTAATGCTTGCAGGATGGATGCAATAGCTATTAGCCAAATCTAAAACCCAAATTCCCACTAAGATTAGGGCAGTTTTTGCCTTATGATAGCTACAACGTGATGAAACATTTAATATGGCATTATAAGTTACAATGCAGTTACTATGGTTTCAAATGGAGCTGAAGCGTAGTTATGACTTGTGCATAGTTACCATGATACAGGGCTTTGACCAATGCATAAGTAATAACATATTTGTCATCTGATTGTTGTTTGATGGGAGGAGGTACTTTACGCGACTGGTAAACCATGCAACGGTGCCGCAGCCTGCACCACGCAGCTAGCTTGCTAAGCTCGAATGTTTATCACAAAGATTCAATCTTGTATCTAGACACGATATCCTTTTTAAGCACTGCAATTTTGGGATGTTGTGATATCCTTCCTTTCACTTATATGAAGAGAAGGAGAGAAGAAACGAAGGTTGGGTTGTAACCAACCTGGAATCCCCTAGTTTCTTTGTCAAACCAGTGACCCAGAGTATCGAGGTTTCAGGTCCGCAGTTCAGCATGTGCTCTAGCTCTCACGCAGGTCATAGGGGCAAGTAATAGTCATCTGAGAAAAAAAATGCAGCTGTGTAGGCAAAACCTGGCAGTGGTATCCAGCAGTATTTCACCAAGGACTCTCTCTAGAGACAGCTGAGAGAGTGCGAGCCTGGCCTTGCATTGTGCCTTTCAATCCAACAGCTTTCCAATGGTTACTTGGGTCTTGGCACCCAAAGGGCTGCTAAAATTTTCCATTTTACAGATACATAAACTGAAGCGTGGCAAGATGAACTAACTTACTGATGACACCAGAGCCAGGTACCGATAGAACTGGTCTACATTTCTACTCTCCTGTTATAACCATTATAGAAAATTTAGAGAATGGAAACTCTGGCCTAGTATGAGGACTTTTATACTCCCCCTGCCTTTCTTGAAATCAAAGCACAATCTATATATCCTTCCTGGAGGACACTACCACTCGATAAACATCCTGCTTGGATGCTCTCCATGAAACATCTCCCACTTGTTTAGCGTGCGCCTCCCATTTTCTTCAACTCCCACTGCAGCATCTGCACACTTCAGAGCTTTTAATAAGGAAACAAATCACCCTGAGGGCTTAATTTTACATGTCTGGATGAATCTGTACAGAAGAGGAGAATTTAATACCAACGCAGCACAGCTATGGTTCAAATTCAAAAGCCTAGGAACTACATAACTTCTACACTGATGTTTTTGCAGAAATCAAATAGTTCCTTTACAAAGACCCAGAAAAATTCCTCCTTGGCACTGAAGAAGGAAAATCAAAGAGGCTTGTTTACTTTGCTAATTTATCTTAACCTTACTGAAAGTTTGTGATAAATTTTCAAAATTAGATTTTTAAACAAAAACCCTGAATTCATAGAATCTCAGAAAATTAGGGTTGGAAAGGACCTTGGGTTGGACATCTAGTCCAACCCCTGCTCAAAGCAGGACCAGCCCCAACTACATCATCTCAGCCAAAGCTCTGTCTAGCCAGGTCTTGAAAACCTCCAAGGATGGAGAATCCACCACCTCTCCGGGTTACTACCCTGCTAGTGAGAAAATTCTTCCTGATCTTTAACCTCAACTTCCCTTGCTGCCATTTGAGCCCATTGCTGCTTGTCCTGTCATCTGTCTCCACTGAGAACGGCCCAGCTCCATCCTTTTTGCAACCCCCCTGCAGGGAGTTGAAGCCTGCTATCAAATCCCTCCTCGTTCTTGTCTAATGCAGACTTGATAAGCCCAGGTCCCTCTGCCTCTCCTCAAACATCATGTGCCCCAATCACAATGCTTAGTGATGTCACTGATGTCCGAAGTATTGGAAAAAACTAATATATTTTTCTCAAATATACTGGCAAATTTCAAAGGACGCAAACATCTCTCTCCAACCTACTTATTTTGCATACAGCTGTACCAACTTTCCTTCTAGAGTAATATATATAGTACTACTCCTCCAACCCAAATGAAAAAAGAATTGGTTCCTAAAATTGCCTTGGGGTGGTGGGGAAAGTCACCTTGTTAAAACAGGCCCTTTTGTTACCAATAAATTGCTTTCAAGATGCAGGATTAAAACAGCTGGACAAATCACAGATGTTTTAGACTATCAAGACATGGCAGAAAAACAAAACTTTCTGATACAACTGCAAGAAGGAAAGGAGACACTGATGTTTGGTTCAGGAGAGGAAAAGGAGAAAAACAGAGTGCCTCAGGTCTGAACTAGATGCAGATATATTGAGGATACCATTATACAGGAAACTGGCTTCTCCCATAGGAAAAGAACAAATACTGTGGAACATAAAATACTTTTGACTTCACATTTTTCATTTCTAAATAATAGCCTAGTAGTAAAAGGTTGAAGGTATGAGCCATTGTCAGGCATTAATCCAGAACAACTCTAGTAACGCCACTGAGAAAGGGCAACATTTGGGTACAGAAGGGTTCAACCTACTCAAAGAATGGCCTTGTTTTCAAGGCACAGAGCAAGGAAGTCAGGCAACTGGCATTTTATTCCTAATGACATCAGCCTGCCATGCATGTTCTGGGGAAGACATTTAACTCTGTTTCGTCTTTGCTCCCTCCCTTTACAAATATATATGCAGAGCAACATAAGGAGGTGTTGTGATTTAGTTCATGGTTATAAATACGTTAAGAGCTTCTGATCTGAAAATGTTCTATAATCACATCCCATGCTGTAATGCAGGTCAAGATCAAAACGTCTCATTACGCACAACTTCAGCATTTTCAACCATTTACCAACTATACGTGAGAAAATTCAGGAAAAAAATCCCGGATAGTCATACTGTAATGACATAAGCCAGTTAACTAGTAAACCATACTAAAACCATCCCACAGTTTATTCTGCAATCAAGTGTCTTTCAGGGAATGATTTCAAAAGTTTACACTTGCAGTTTACAATGCAAACATGGAAATCTATTTGAGAGGCCAGGCTCTTTGCCACTTATATTTGTCAAAGTACCTGGTAATAATCATTAAGATTTGCTATGTTCCTTCTCAAAATACTGAATCTATGCAGTACATTTTATCTAATTGAACAACAGATAGCTAATCTGTGAGAGGCAAGGATTTTTGTGGGTGATATCTTCTATTGGACCAACTAATCTAATACAGTACCTAAGGTCCTTTCTGATTTCAAGTTACAGACTTGTGTTTTCGAGCTTCATTACCCTGACAAGTAATTGCAGTAAACAAACAGTCAACTAAATCAAATGAATGGCCTCTCAACTTGGCTAAAGTCATTTCAGTGCAAAGAAAAAAATGTATAATTTAGTTCTATTACATTCAAGAAAGCAGATGTTAAGCATATGCTAGACTCACAAGGATCGATTATTTGAATTTTGCATCCTTCAAGCAATTAGAACTGCCAATTTTCCTAACAATTCTGCAATTAATTAAATGGAAAATGGAAATAATGGAAAATTATGATAATGGGTAATAAAATCATGGAACATAGGAATATATTATGCAAAGATATTTACTTCTAATGCAATGATTGTTCAGATCTACTGATCTGAGTTCATATTGTGAGTGCTGTTTCTGTTTTCTGTATTCCTGAATCATTTACCTGTGCAATAAGCTAACTCCAAAGGTGGTGCAATCGCCTACCCTAAATATCTTCAAGAGAAGACTGGACAGCCACCTCGCTGGGGTCACCTTGCCCAGCTTGTCTTTCCTACCCGGTGCAGAGGCCTGGACCCGAGGATCTTGTGAGGTCCCTTCCAGCCCTCACATCTATGGACCTATGATGCAGCAGTGGCTCATCATGACCACAAGCCATCAGCTGGCCATCCCGCACAGGCACACCCAGGGCACCAGCTGTGTGTGGGGTGTGCGTGGGTGTCGGGGTGTGTACAGATTTCAGGGAATCTGCTGGGCTCGCAAGGGGAAATAAAATCACTTTCGTCTGCAGGCAACAGATTGGGAAGGCAGGGAAAGAGTTTCCTCTCCTCCTACTGAAGAATGTGAGGTGTTTCCTAGGAGAAACATCTTAGATGCCGTGTCCCAGAGAGGTTTTTTTTGTTTTTTGTTTTTAATGAGGGCTTGCTCTAAGAAGAGAACACTACATTAAGTCTAGCAAGACCACTGGATATTACTATTCATATAGCCAGAAAAAGCAACAACCGAAAAACAGTAACTAATGAAACAAACAGTTTGGGAAAGCTCTCAGACCTAGCTGCCCTACATGTGTATCGGTGGGACTCCCAGCAGCATACCCCAAATCTGTATCAGGCTGTCTGAACCAGCTTTCTATCACGTGCACGTGGTTCCAAACCGTTACTCGAGTCACCAGAATCATTAGAAATCGGCTGTAAGACAAGAACTGAGAAACACGCTCTTTTTCTTTATGGGCTACTGAAAGCATTCAAGGTTTCTGGGACTTCAGGTCTGGGAGTTAGACTCATGGGTTTCGGTCCTGCATCCTGTACTGAGCACGGGCAGTGTAAGTGCTTCTCACAATCTACGTTTTACACGTGCATTTGATTTCCTCAGCCAAGTTGGAAAGTAGCAATGCTACATATCAGTATATGTAGGTGTGCTAATATATATTTTGGGGACATTTTTACTGCCATTAGGGAACTTGTCCATTCCCAGAAATCAGCGAAAGACGAATCGGTTTTTAAGACAGGTTAACCCTGAGCAGAGGCAAAACAGCAGCAGACCCACGTTCAGCGCTTGCTCACTTCTACCCATGACAACATGCAATAAAAGAAATTCAGCCACAAGCAGTTTTCTTTCTGTGGATGGGTCTGTGCTACCTGGAGGGAGGATGCAGCTGGGCCTGGGGACAGTGGCTTCACTGACTCATCAGCAGTGACAGTTCGGGGGCAGGGCCAGCCCAGCACCTGGGCAGAGACGAGATCTGGCCTAAGCTAGGCTGCCGCCCCAAGAGTGGAGGTGCGTGGGGTGCTGCATGCTTTATGGGATGTTGCCGGAAGGTGACCTACCGTCAGTTGCAATGGGAGCTGGTATAGATATCTGTTGCAGCACCCTAACCTACAGCACCCAAGTCTGATAACAAATCTACCCACGGTTATCTTAGAATGGGATCCACCATTTTTAAAGTGCTCTACATGCCCCGATTGTCTGTTTGGTTACCAACTGTAGAGCACTTTCTGAGCGCTTACCAGGCAATACATGTAACTGGCCTCCAAGAGAACATGGTTCAGGAAAAACAGTGCCAAAGCTATTGGGAAGTCTTCTTCAGTCCATTAGGAAAGACAGAAATGCACTGAACTGCTTTACTAAAAGTATTTCCCTCTAAATGCTTTGTTCCTAAGTTAAGCAACGTTTTGATTTTAAGAAAGTGCTTGTATACTCCATGCACACTGCCAATTAGAAACTCTGAGAGCCGTGCTAATTAAAAGTGCCTGGAGAGACGCATGCATTAGGGGTATGTGAAGCGGGCCATATTTGATTTGGATTCAGATTCAGCCCGATTCAGGCACAGCAATTCGATTAGCTGATTTGTCCCGATTTGATTCAGCTGAATCCAAATCTGAAGATTTGATTCTGATTCAGAGAATCAGAGATTTGGCCACAGATATACCTCAAGGTACCAGATGTGGCTTGTGAATGCTGAAACGAGATGGCGGGGCAGATGGAGTGTCCCACAGGATTGGCCACAGAAGGACGCAGGGTGTCCCCTCAGACCCAGAAGGCACCAGTTCCCGAGCTGGGGGGTGGGAGTGGGTCCCCCGCACACTCCACGATGGACAATGGACTCAGAAGTCGACTGGAAGTGCTTCTGGTCCACTTCCAGGTGTGCCACTGAGCATGCTGGGACCCCCCCCCCACGCTTCTGTGGGATGCTCCATCTGCCCCACCATCTCAGTATTCACGAGCTGCCTGGTACCTTGAGGCATGTAGAAAAAACACATAAAGCTGTGTCTGTGTCCAAATCAGAGGCTTCCGATTCGATTCGGAGAGATTAATGGGTCTCCCGATTCGATTCAGAGATTCATCCACTGAATTGGGTGGAATCTCTCTTCCGAACTGAATCAGTGACCAAAGCTTCACACAGCCCTAACGCGCATCAGTATCTCTGCACTGAAAACCGGTTGTAGGGTGCTTTGAACTAAAGCTCCTCGAACAAGCTTTAGTTTAAAAGCGCCCCACCACCATTATTCAGTGTGGGGACACTCATACACATGACGCTGAAGTCAGCTGGAGCACGGTACTTACCACGCTCCAGCAGGCTTGATTAACTGAGTGGGCTCCGATGCGTCAGCGCGTCGGAGCAGCTGCATGTGTGCAGGAGCCCATCGATGCCAAAGCCAAGCGAAACGGATGGATACCGCGAGAGATGCAGACAACTGTCATCCAGTTGCAAGCCTGAAGAATCCCATCCTGGGAGAAGTAAGAGTATGAGCCCTGACAACTAAAAAAGTGCACACAAAAAGGGGTCAGAGTACATGTAGCCCGGTAACCATAACAACACGGCAGCGAAAGAACTTTTTAAAACCGGCACTGAATCCAATTACTCATTTTCACAGCTTAACAGTTTACTGGACTGAAAAGAAGGCAGCTTAACTTCTATAACTTGTGAAAAAGGAATACAAAATTGCACTTTAATAAACACATTTAATATAATGAATTAGAAAACCTCCTTTGCAGTAAAACATTGAAATAAAAGATGATTATTTTTAAAAGCAATGCAGAGCAATTTAAAAAAGAATTGATACATCCAATTTTCTCTAACAGGGAAGTGCTTTTCTTGGAGCTTTGGAGGTTAACTCTCCGTGTACCACAAAAGAAGGCATGGCAAGGCTTTGACGTATCTGTTTATTCTGTTATCCATTTAACGTCCTGTTTTTTAGAGAACACTGTGTTAATTCCCAGCCTCGTATTCACAATCCTGATTCATCCTTGACTGATGGCATTTTCGCATTTATCCTGGAGGAAAAAAGGGCCCTAAATTTCTCATCAAACTAAAAATAAAAAGAACATCTGTGAGATTCATCTGCAATTTGCTGGTTATGCACAGAATCAAGGGAGCCAACAGTTAATAAGCTCTGTCCTTCACCAGCAGGAACCACTTCAGTTCATGTGATTTACTACAAATGATTTCAAGTCGGTAATTCGATTGCTGGCAATGACAAAATAATATAAAGGATGTGTTTGCAGAAAAATGAATCTTTCCCAGATTGGTGGGATCTAGGCTTATTTTGAGCAAGTGGCATTTCAAATGACATGCAACCACTCCTCCCCGGGTTCAGAAAATGTTCTGTGAGCTGCAGAGTGAGGCATTAAAGCCATTTACAGGATCCAGGGGGAAGAGCAGGGTGACCTCAATACGGAGCTTACTTTCTAGCCCATGTCCAGGGCACAGAAAAAGTTTCTTTCTATGCAAGGAGGATATTATGAGAAGAAATAACTAGGGCACTGAGACCATGTGCTTAGTTTGTGACAGTCAACAGGATAAGCCTACTTTGGCCCTGTCTGTTCTGCTTCCAGTATGGTTTTCTAAACCTGAGATTTCTGTCTTGGTGAAGTTAACCATAATAATAAATGCCGGGCCATGTAAATATGTTGGTAGTTATCAATTTCCCCTGAAATGCAAACCCTCCTTAAAAATTCTCTCACTAGCTGCTGGCTATATTGCCCACAAGCACGTACAAATCATTGCTGGCTGTTAACCACCCAGCTCGGCTAGTCTGCGCGCAGTTTCTGAACTCTGGGGTCAGTTCTAGTTCCTGTCTTTTCAATGGTAAGAAAACTTGCCAGTGTCACTAAAGTGACTGGTATTTTCTTAGGTCACAAGTGAAGAGTCTAACACCAGTTTGGTGTTTTAAAGTTATGACAACTAACTAGTTTCACACTAAAGCTTCAAATACACTGTCAAAAAGGTCAGTTTTGCTACGACTGGTAACATTCAGCTTCAAACTAATGATCAAGATCTAGCATGTGTGCGCGTGCAATTTATACTTCTCAATAGTAAAGCTGAGTGTTTTCATTTATCATAAAGAAAAAACTTGAAGAACACATCTAAGCTCAATAACAAGTTATAAAGGAAAATATTCATCTATAAAGGGAAGAAAGAAATACAAAGATGACAAAGAATCGTTTGAGCTTCTCCAAGAAGTTGCACTTAGGAATCGCTGGGCTAAAAGCTACCCATGCAGAGAGAGACAAACGCAACAATCATAAGTAGGTTATCAGAAAATATTTCTAAGCAGTAGTGAACCATGGGGCAAATGGTGGAGCGTTAACACATAATATTTAAAGTCATATATAAGACCAGATAAAACACTGTACAACACGTTGTATTAATCCCATTAATGTACAACACATTAATCCCAGAGTGGTCACATCGTAGATCAAGTAGTGTTCTAAATATTATATTTAGTTTCTGTCATATTCAACTACAGGACTGGCATTCAAAGACAAACAAATCAGTATTTCCAAAAAAAACCACTGCATTTTCCCAGTCTTGACAGCATCTTTTTTGTGATGTGGAAAGCAATGTGTGGTGCACATTCATAATGTGCACACATTTTGCTCTTCAGACTATGAAAGCACACGTTCCGTGCCACAATATGATCATGACCTGATGTGTGTTAGAGGCCTGCTGTCACACACACATCCCTTTGAAAGGTGTACTTTCATTGTTTAAGGAAGTTTTCCTTTGAACATACGCAAGTCAGAGCTGAGATCCAAGAAGAACCTACCCCATTATGTTGGGTACTTCCATTACCACGTCTCTTCTACAGCATCATTTCTGGCCTGTTGTCTCTTTTGTTCCTTTTGCTGCTGCCTATCACTTTCCTTCCTGCCAGTCTTCCCTACCCCTTTTCTGATTTTGTCTATCTTTCCCACCTGTCTTCACCTGTTTATTTTTCTGCACAAGAATTCTTATACTCAATGGATGGGACGTGTTACAATTTTGTATTCTTTCAAGCAAGAGATGGAATGCCATTTCTAAGTGGGAGTGGGAGCATATTCTGAAGCATAGATTCATATATGCATAGATGTTAGCGTGAGAAGGGACCTCAACAGATCATCGAGTCCGACCCCCTGCATAGGCAGGAAAGAGTGCTGTGTCTAGATGACCCCAGCTAGATGCCTATCTAACCTCCTCTTGAAGACCCCCAGGGTAGGGGA
>JAGPOW010002173.1:5268733-5286973 GCA_030014935.1 Caiman crocodilus | reverse complement strand
CGGACTGTGTAGTCATCCAAGTCACAGCCTCTTAACTTGTTCACCAGTATGGGGTGGGATACCGTATCGAAGGCCTTCCTGAAGTCTAAGTATACGACACCCACCTCTACTCCTGTGTCCAGGCATTTCGTAACCTAGTCATAAAAAGAGACTAGATTAGTCAGGCACAATCTGCTTGCTACGAACCCGTGCTGGTTTCCACTCAGCATAATTTGTCCTGCTGGGCTCTTGCAAATATGAACCTTGATAATTTTTTCAAAGACTTTGCCTAGGATGGAGGTGAGACTGACTGGCCTATAGTTGCCAGGGTCCTCCTTCCTCCCCTTCTTGAAGATGGGGATCACATTGGCCCTTTTCCAGTCCTCCGGGACCTGGACCATGCGCCACGAGTATTCAAATATTCCTGCCAGTGGCTGTGCAATGATGTCGGCCAGTGCTTTCAGCACCCTCGGAATCATCTTCGCTACCCTCGAATCATCTCCATTCTCCTCATTTTGCTCACATAGTTAAGGCACCAATGGCCACAGAATGAATGTGAAAACTCAGTAAAATGTAAACTCATTAGTGTCCATTCCTTTATTCCCTAGGCAGCAGCATTTTTTGTAGCTGGATTTCTCTTCTGTGTTCATCATTCTGATATACGTAGTAACACCTGTTAAAGATGCATATAAATGCTGCTTCATTAACTACAATACTTTACTCAAGGACTCCATGCATTGATATCTATTGCGACACTTCCCAACCCCGGATGTGGCTGGGTGAAATTGAATGCGTCTTCTTCAGTTGAAAAACAAAACAAAACATTTGAAAGATAAAGCATCTGCCACTATTAGGCCACACTACAGGGCAAGCAGCAACTTAATTGCAAAGTAATGTAATGTAACTTATACATACTTAAGTAAAAATTACATTAAGTCTCTTTGAGTCTTTAAGAAAAGGCGCTTCAATATGGAAAAATCACTCCTCCTCCACTACATGAAATAAAAATCAGGAAGCATTAATAGACTTCCTCTAGATGAACTGAAATATTTAAAAGAATATTTTCAGGTATGTTATGATGTATACACTCCAAATTAATGACATGGAAAGAGAGATGCAATTGATGAATAATTGCTTGGGCCAGACTACAGATATTTCTAGCATAGCTTATGTAAGTGTTTTATATCAGAAAAAATGCCTATGTTTTATTTTCCTGTGAACAATTTCTGGTGATTTTTTCTTCCTTCTGACACAAAATGAATTAGGAAGAAGAGTTTCAGATGTACGTTTAATGACTCACCTGTTCAAAGAAGCAAAATGTACTCTCTAGGTCACCTACAATTAAAACATTTTACATATGAAGACATTACTGTTGGTAACCCTGGTGTGGCTTTGCTGTAATCAGAATAAAAAATGTAGCTTGACTGAACCTAGAATGGCATTAAATATCACTTACTAATTTTTTTTTCACAAAATGGTGACAAAATAGAGCTACATGAAACAATAGGAGTGGAGAACTTTCCAAGGGGACCTACCTTCTCTGCATGACTGAACATTAAACTTACATGTTTTCACAAGATGGGGTTAATTTTTTGTGTGCTGAACCTATCTGGGAGTTTCGGCTTCATAAACACCAACACATTGCAACCAAACTTAAAATAATCCCTAGTAAAAATAGAGTGCCTGGTTTCATATGTGAATACCACATTTGCATTTCTCCCCATGTCCTAGATGTGTCTGTTCCTTCACTTTCATATATTCACTCGTCTATTATGACTGAGATGCAAAGTCAGGTGTGATCTCATGAAGATTACTGTGTCCAATTTTGGTCACCCATATAAAAAATTAAAAATTCAGACTAGAAAAGGTGAAGAGAGGTGCTATGAGAGAATGATCAAGAGATTGGAGAAAAGATTGTAAGAGCTTGTCTTCCCGACCTAGCAAAATGGGGGCAGAGGAGAAATAATTGCTGTCTACAAACAGACCACCAGGTTTAAAACCAGGGAAAAGGAAACTGATTTAAGCCAAAAGACAATTTTGGCACAAGAGTAGATAGATACAACCTGACCAAGATAAAGAACTCGGAATGGTCTTCCTACAGCAATGGTGGCAAGCAAACTAACTAGTTTTAAGATGGAGCTTGATACATTTATTAAAGGGATTACATAATGTAATCCCTTTAATAAACCTGCTACAACAGAAGATAGGACTTTCATGACCTTGTTGGTTCCTTCCTGGTCTTACGTTCCCTAAGGTGTGAATTCTGGTACCTGGGCACCTACTAACTACTAGACTGTGACAACTTGAACCTAATCTTCTGGCCTACTCCAAACTTTCCATGTCTAGAGCTGGAAATCTTCCATCTCCAAGTGAAATGAAAAGAAAATCAAACGTTTCCACAAATAGGCAAACAGGAAAACAAATTAGGATTCGGGTCCATTAAAATGTATTATTTTGATCATTTCGAAATGCTTTAATTTCAGTCCCTTAATTGTTTTTTTATTATAATTACATTTCTACATCAAAATAATTACAAACCCAGAATTCAATATTTTCATTTAGACAATACACAAAATGGGAAACTTCAACAATTTTATAATTTTTTCAACATTTTTTTCAAGTTGAGAAACTCATTTAACTGTGATAGTTTTCTCCAAACATGTTCATTTTTAATTAATTTTTTTCTAAAGGAAAATATTCAATAGAAAACTACCTGATTCATTTTAGATGTTTTCCATTTCATCTTTGGCAATACAACTGCATAAGGAAAATGACTTCCCAATGCAAAAAAGCTTTACTAAAACCACGATCGCAGCAAAGCAAGAAAGTCTTCACTCCTGCACTAATTCCACATTTGGGATATGCTAAACTGGGTATAAAATGGGGCTTCAGCCAGCAAGGAAAGATTTTAATACATCCTTCCCTCAGCAGAGTGGGGTAAATAGCTTACTTGAGTCCTCCCAGCTAACCTGCCATTTTAGGTAATAATTTCCCCTCCTAGCCGGACTCCCCCCTCCCAACCCAGATAGACGGGTGGCGACGTCTAAAAAGGAGCCGATACTACTTTTCCCTGCCATTCCAGACCAAGACCCTATCTCTTCAAGGTTACAGGAAATGCATTTTTATATCCTATACTTTACACATGGGGTGAAAAAAATTCTTCTAATTCTTGAAGATGAAACTCCACTTCCTTAAACTTCTCAAAACGAATTCAGGTTAAGAGCTCTCTTCTTCTAGCTAAAGGTTTGAGATTTTGATTCTTCAGAAATGTTTTGGCACATCGCAGCAAGAAGCGCAGCCCCCGCCAGACCACCCTGCGCAGGCACAGGAGGGAGGCCCCAGAAGCTGGAGCCGGCTGGGGCAGGGAAGGCAGCTGGCTCCAGTGCCAGGGGCTTCCCTCCCAAGCTGTCCAAGTGCGGGGAGCGCCAGCTATAGACTGCTGGGGGGGCTGAGCTCCTTGCTGGGATGTGCAGTGCTGGCCAGTCGGGCACCAGCACCCCGAGCACCGCCTCTTGCTGCTGTGCCATTAGGAGAGTGTGGTGGTGGTGGGCTCCCACACCCCTTCCACCCTCCCTCACATCCCACAAATGTCACACACCTACACGGCAACGCTGCCTGCATTGATTGCAGGAGAGGACAGTGTGTTCCAGAGATGGGTGTGATCCAGAGCCACACACCCACACCCCATAAATGCCACCCAACCCCCAACATACCCTATGCCACCCCATACATAGCCACACCCCCTCACAAACTCACCCTGAACCCCTCCCCCGACCCTCCACCGCACCATACACACACACCAACACATCCCCACCATACACCCCCTGAACCCCACCCCCCACACAATATAGAAGACTACGAATTTATTTTTGAATCATTATGCAACCACCTCTATATACAGGACACAAGTGCGAGTTAGTTTTTCTGGTTCTAAGATGGCAAGCCCTGCCTCCCAAAAGGGATATTTCTGCAGGACACGGGGAAGGACTTCTGGTGGCACAGGTGGGACTTCCAGTCCCGAGATGGTGACCAGTGGCCAAGGCAACTGTCAAGGAGCAGGACTACCCATGCAACCCATAACAGCTCGCCAAACCTCATTAAGCAGCCCTCCACCCAAAATAACTGCCCACCCCTGGTTTACTGCATCTTCTTACGAAAAGTAGAAGCCATCCACAGTTTTATGCTGGGTTTGCTCTATAACATTATTTGTATTACAGCAACATCCAAAATAACTACACATTTTCCAAGCACAGGGGAAGGCACATTCCTTTCCCTAAAGAACGTACAAGTATGCAAACTGCCTGTTTTAAAGCTTATGTTAAATTACTTACAGCTTTTTGTGGTATGAACATGTTTATTTAACGAGCCTTTTCAAAACAGGAAAAATCTCAAATAGACCATTAAACCAGCATGCAAAATACATGATCCCATTTAAAACAGTACAACTCCACTGACTTGTTAGCTAGTGTTGCAGGCAGATCATTTCTCTTGAGACCACCTGCACCTCTGGATAAGCCACCCAGGCTCTGACTGTCCCACGACTGGGGCCCCATTCACCCCAGCCCCTTCCTCCCCCCACTCCCTCCCTCAATGGGGGCGTGGGGGGAAGCCTTGATCCCCGACACCCCCAAGCCCCTTCCCCTTCACAGAATAGACAGACTGATACAGGCTGCAGCGCTGGGAAGCCAGCGATCCACACACCGGGCTGCGTCCCTGGCTGTGTGCACACCCCTCCCCATTCCTGCTGCAGCCATCTGGAGCCCATAGTGGGGCTGCCTTGCGGCCCTACTGTTGTCCCGTGTTTGTGGGGGGCTGATCACCATTAGCCCTGGCCTTCCACTGCCTATAATTATGTCACATTCTGCACAGAGTCCACACTGACATATGCAGTATTTTAAGGATATTATGAGAAACCTGCCCATTTCAAAATCCAAATTTGCAAAAAGGTACCCCAGGTAGAAAGCCTGTAATGTTTTAAGATGATCTTTTTTTTGATAACAAAAGACAAGAGGAAAAAGTTTTGAAATTCTGCAAATGAAGAGGGAAGGAGTCTGATCATAGCAAATCTGGGCACAACATATTTAAATAATCGGAAAGACTGGCTCATCAGTTATTTCTTTAACAAAATATAGATGTCCTCTCCAGCAGGTGCTTTTTTTCACCACTCATTACTGTCTGTACCACATGATATTTTATATAACTATCTGAACTGGCCAATTAACTGAAGTCTGAAATCCAGCAAAATAGTGCAAGAACATCAACTTTCAGTGGCTGTAAAAGAAAATAGAAACCCACTCAAAGAATCAATAGAAACTAATTGCATTCTGAAATTTGGGAGTCAGATACTTAATTTTCCATAGAAAATTTCAGATAAATAACATTACTGCATTTTACTTCTTGGCCACTGTTGCAGATGCAGCAGCATTCATTTATCCTCATGATTTGTAGATTATAACAGAAAGCTGATGGAGTTTGGAGTTATAATTGTGTGTGCAACATTACCCATTTTCCCTCTTCATCTTACTATTTTTCTTGTCACTACAAACTAATTCTTCCCCAGTATATGCCATACAGCCTCTCTTACTGACTCCTGATGCCAAGATCCAGACTTCTCCTTGCCTGAGCTTTAAAGGTTTTATGCCTTCATGCTGCCACATTACAGCAGGGTTTCAGACCCGAGAGCTATTGCTGGCTGCAGTCCCAAAATCCTTCTGTGTTTTGGAGCTTCCAACAATGTCATAAACTTGATATAACACATTAGGAGACCAAAGCACAGGAGAGCCAGACAGCTACCAGCCCAGCTAAGTCATTAATATATGCTAAGGTCTTGGGTGTATTTTTCAGCTTGTAGTAAATAGAGGGAGGGAGGCCCACTGGGCAACTATAGAAAGAAAAGGTGATAGTTATGAAAAGATAGAGTTTTTGCATTAATAAAAGTCACCTGTGTACATGTATAGCATTAATAAAATACCTCATAGGCAGACAAACTTATTCCAAAGGCACTACCATTCATAAATCAAGAAGAACATATTCTCATATTCATCTCCATAAGGCAAAAGACCAAATAAATACTATACATGTAGATGGATAGTATATTATATAAACCGTTTAGTTATACATTATCATCATATTGATCGTTATTTTAAAATAAGACTACACAACATTAAGACTACATGAAAAAAATGCAGGTCACTCCATCTCGGTTGGATTGATTAAAACCTAAGATCATACATTAGGAGGTGACAACGGTACAGATCCCAACGCAAGCTGCGTTATCCAGGTTTGTGTCTTTGTTGTATTATAACAGACACCAAGGAGAAAGGTGCCCTACAAAAATCTAAAATGGAACTAGCTTTTCTCTCCCTGTGACTCACTCAGCTCTGTTCCTGACTCAAGTTAAGGTGACTCTGTGACTCAGGGAGGTGCTTTTCAATCAAAGTTGCATTTGCTAATGTTAGAAATGTCAGACTACACAGACAAGAAGAATATCTGTAATATAACAAGCACTGCATGTAAAACTTCTCTAAAGCAAACAACAAATGTATAATTATAGTTGTCTACATGCTGAGAAAAGATTCAAACACAGACTATGGGGAAGCTACAGATGAAAAACGCTGCATGAAATTATTAATTATTACACAAGTTGAAGAAGAAATCAATAGTTCATGTACAATGGAGTGTTAAATCTATGCCCTAAAGCTTTCTACAGTTTTTCTTGTTTAGATGTGTATTTTTGATCACATATTATTTGTTCAGCTATCATGCCTACAGCATCATGTAATGAACAATTTAGAACGAGTACTCAATCCAATTAAATGGTAATGTGCTTTTTAAATTGCAAGTTAAAACGGTAATATCTATTTAAAATGTAACCGTACAATTCAGAGGATCGTATCTGTATTAAGACGTGCGGCATGTCCTATAATTGTTACAGAAAGAAACTACCAAAGGAACAAAGAACAGAATAATAGATAATAAAATTAAAGAAAATTGGAGACATTGCACCATAATTGAACAGGACAAGGAATGATGAGATAAGGGTAATTTTTGAGTGAGTTCCCAATATTATGTTCTTGGGCACAAAGTAAATGCAATGTAATTACTAAGCCACATTTTTTGGCCTTTGATCAAGGAAAATCTCCAGTGAAGTCAGAACCTGGCCAAATGGTGAAAATTACACAGAAATCAAACAGCGACAATGTAGGTCAGACACTTAGTGATCAATGAAAACACTCATGCACATATGCAATGTTGTGCATGCCAAAAGTCCTGTGAACATATATGAGCGCGTTTGGATTTTGGGCTGAATTTTGTCTTACAACAGGTGATTCGCTAATCGTCCGGTACCTCCTGTTCAGAATCTCAAAACGTTTTCTAAACATTAACGAATCAACCCTCCCTCCCAACGTCTTTATAGATAAAAGAGGCTGTCATCACCATTTTGCCAATAGGAAAGACAAAGCAGGCAAAGGGGGGAAGGCAAAGGCAAAGCAGGAAAACCAGTGATTTGCCCAAGAGCCCACAGAACAGGTAACAAACACCAGATTTCTCAATCTTGTCTTTAACCACTAGATGACATTAACTACTCTAAGGAATAAGTGGAGGAAAAATTATTTCGACACTTTGTGATATCAGTGTGTTGATAATGAGACGTTCACATTTCAAGGCATTATGAGGATTGAAGCCGAGACATCTGCTTCCTGATCTCCAGGGTTTTGAATTATTTTTAAGTTCTGAACAAAGAACACTAAGTACCATACACTTTCATTTTCACTGTTCGGTTATTTTAAATAGATAAAACTCAGTAAAATACAACATTTTTATTTTGAACCATTTTCACCTAAGAATATTACTGTGCTCTAGGAAAACTTGGAGCACTTCCGGATCTTTCTTCTTAAATTAATTTCTTGCAAAGTTACCAGGCTCTCCACGTAGCATTGGGATGAATGTATGAAATACTGTATGTCGGTAAAATGAAAGCAGCAGAGACCCTGGTAAAGGATCAATTCCCTCTCTTTCTCATTAGAAGCCCTGATTCTTTATCTCCAACCTCTTTCACTCAAAAAGAAAAATCAATTAAACACCTTATCTGTAGGCTCCAATCCACTGGGGTCCATGTGTTTAGAAACTTCATCTACAAAGAGAACCACCCACACACGTCGCATGATAGGACTGGGAGCTCTGTGTGAATTAGTGAGGAGACAGAAGAGAGCCATGCCTGACTCACCGTATGACCTTAGGCAAGACTCGTTTTCTCTAGGCTTGTTTCCCAATCTGTAAAATAGCTATGTTAATGTGCTTCTGTTTTACAGGAACATTGAGAGATTGAAGGTTTGTCTTGAAGCCCTCAGCTGAAAGGTGCTATATGAATTCAAAGTATTATACTAACTCCTACTCGTTGTGCTGTTATGCAGCACTAACATCAGCAGCCAGCTTCGGCAACCTGGGTCTGGCACGTGCTGCGGCGGTACTGTGAGCCTCTGAACGTGGGACCAGACAGCCGAATACAGTGGTGGCATCCCCGGCAGAAAAATGCTTGGGAGAACAAAGTACTCAGATTAAATGATTTAACATTATCCTAAACCGATCCATGACAAGTAGAGACCTTAGTGCCGTGTCACTAAAAGAAGGCTGGGTTTAAAATAGGAATAAGTGGAGAAAAGAGAAAAACATTTCTAGGAAAAAAGGGAAGGGAGCTATGTGTTTGCCTTGGCAATGCAGACTCTCTGTTGGATTAAAAGGTCAGGCAAAAGGCTGTCCAAGCGCCTGAAGTATCATCCGGCACACATCATGGTGGCCAAAAGCTGGCTATGGAGCACAAATCCTTGTGTTTCGCTGCCCACGTGAAAGGGTGATCTCTTAGAAAAATAGTTTTAAAGAACCTGGAAAGAAGGGAGCTAATGAATAGGAGCATAAAAAATGTAAAAGATTCAAGTGTGAAAAAAATTATCCATTTGGATTCATTTGCCCAACTCTCTTTTACTTTAAATACTTTCATTTCTATTCCAGTGAATTCATTTCCAGTCCCTTGACAAGTGAGCCCATTTCAAATCCTTGCATTAGCAACTCGCATACGGTATTTATTGCTACTGTCGGTTTAATTGATGTCCCCTTGGTTCTAAGAGGAAAAATCTCCCCAAATAATGTTTTGAACGTATAATACTCTAGCTGCATGCATAATTACAGTTTCCCCAAAATAGGGCACATTCATATCAAAGCCATCAAAAAGAACCCATGCGTCTTCACAGCACTACCATAGCGAATTTCAGCGGCTCAAGTAAATGGTAGCAGGGAATTCCCACAGTTACTAGGACAAAGCTTTGTAATTATTAGCCTATGGCTACAATGTAATTAGGCATTTGCTTTGCTATTTAAAAATCCTCAAGTTACAGAATGTATTGACAAGAACAACAGCTCTCGTGTGTTGCAAGAGTCACCTTTTATTGTCATTAGACGTGCTATATAGCACCCTTGACGTATATACTCTCTAAATGTGCTTAGGGATTGAAAAGTCCCAAAGACCCATAGATTTTACTCTCTATCAATGACTTATGCTTAACATTGCCATACCTTACAAACCAACGTTGGGTTTCTGTAACTGCCAACACAGCAAGCTCAACCTGACATAAAATATTTTCTGCTCATACAGTGCACCTTCCCCCGCCATAACCAGCAATAATTTTAAGAATCAGCAATGAGCTGAGTCATCTACCAGCTAATGATGAATGATGCCCAAGGTAAATTAGTTACAGCTTCCTCTTGGTTCTGCTTCTCTGAGAGAGGTTTAAAACCTGTTTTATCAAGAGACGAAGTAGATACCAGACAAACCATGCACAAATATTTTTATTGACTGAACACAGACTTTGAGGATTGCCAAAACATATTTGTATCTCAGGGAATAAGCCTTTCCTATCACCTACATCCCTATGACAACAGGAAATTGTTGTTTAGAATAATAATGCAAGGAAAAGTCATTCCTTGCCTCAAATTCAACCCATGTTTAATAGCTACGTGGGCCTCGCAGCTGAACTGGCGCACCCCAAAAACAGTTAAACGTATTTCAAGAATGGGAGCAATCTAATTTTTACAGTCCGAGACAGTGGCAACGCGGAGCGGGTGCACACGCACCCCAGAGTGCTGGTGCACCCCATCAGGCCGCGCTCCCTGCTCAGGTGTCGGGCATGGGGGGCAAGGGCAGCGCCGGTGCCCGCAGCCACTTTTGGAGCAGCATGGCCACTCACCGGTTGCTAACTTTTGCTGCGGGGGAACGCCCCCCGGTTGGCAAGATCGGCCGTGGGGGAATGCCCCCCCACTCCAGTCACTGACTGGTTGCTGGGGGGAGGAGGGGGCATGTGCCCCCCCGACTAAGGCAGCACCAGTCACCCAGGGTCTGAGAACTGAGATAAAGGGATTAAGGAGGACTTTAAGGCTGATACTAAGAGGGAGCATGAAGCCCTTTTGTGCTAATGGACCCATTTCCCCACCAATCCTCTCTCATGCAGCAACTAAAAAGAACTGCTGTCGGTCAGGAAAAGCTTCAACAACCGAAGGTGACCAAAGTCCACCAACAGATCCCTACCTGCCTATCCAACGCACAGCAGAGACTGGTTGCCACGTCACCCCAATCAGACACGGAAGCCTAATGGAAATGCTTGGGAGAGGAGAGGAGAGGAGAGGAGAGGAGAGGAGAGGAGAGGAGAGGATGGTAAGACAAGAGCTGCTGTCAGAAAAGGAACAAAGTGGAAGAGAAATACTAGGAACAGATAGATTGATGGGCTTGTGAGAAGAAAAAGATTACAGAGTTAATGGGCTTGAGGAGTGGTGAACAGGAGGAGAGGGAGTAATTTAACTCAGGAAATGTAATATATATTGCTGATTGAAGGATAAAACTTGAGGGAGCAGCTTGGCAAAACTTTGGCAGCATCTCATCATACTTGTCTGCTTGCTGAGACTTTCAGGAAAGTAAGCACGATCGCTGCCATGAAAGACGTACAAATGGCACATTCACACAGTTATATAACGGACGAACAAAGTTTAGAGCAGCTTCTTGACAATATGGTATGGAAGAAATATTTTTTTGTTTTTAATCACTTTATTTCTTCAGGTCCAAATTTACTTGAGACATTTCACGTGGCCACCTTCCAAGCTCAGATGCTGTTCCTGTATGTCCAGTGAAATGGAAAATGTTGTTTAAAATGTAAGCCTGGCATTTTCTGTACCAAAGTAGTAAGTAGTATCATGAACTTAAACAAAACAAATACTGGCCATAACTGGTAATACACTTGGCATATTGCAAGGCTCTCAGAGGTTCTCAAAGCGCTTTGCAAACGTTATTCAGTTTTGCAAAATTCCCATGAGACTGGTACTGTCATCCTTTTAAACGCAGGGAAAGTGAGACTCAGACCTATTAACTGTTTTGACAAAGATCAGAAAGGAAGTCAGTGATGGAGCCATACTCACTGTCACTCATATGCTACAACTGAAAATTAGGCACTATACTGCAATGTGCTGGGAGGAATTTATAACACTTAAACGGGACAAGTAATAAAGCGCCATCCTTATCAAACTGAGAAACTGGAAGCTGTGGTTTTAGCCACTTCCACGGCTATCTTGTTTTCCACCCTGCACACAGACTGAGAAGGGATCGCGTTCAATCCTGCACAGGCACCTGCAGATTTCTGCAACTTAATTCTTCTAATACTCCTCAATTTTGACCTATACCTTTGCTCTGCTTACTGAAGTGGTCTCTTACGACAATTTTTCTGAATAGCGCTGTAATTGTATGATGTCAAAAATTGTCTCCGAGAGCGATTAGATCTGAAACAACCAAATTTAATTCACTTACAACTTCCTGCACACATGAATTGATGAATACAGAGGTAAAATGCTAGTGAATACATTAGAATAGGAACCAAACCCCAATTCCAGAGACACCCACAAGCAAGCTTTGGACCTGGATGTGAATCTAAACTTTGCAATATCAGCTCACCTAAAAAACAGACTCACTTCTTCAGGTTCCCTAAAGCAACATTTTGCTGACAAGTAAGATTCTTAAATTTGGGATCAGTAAAATGTTTTCTACAAAAAGAAATTAATAAAATATAAAAAATGGCTACGCACTTTCTCTGTAGAAACATGAAGATCTATAACAATTTGCATCTCTTCCTGGTAAAAAGTACTTTTGGAAAATACTTGCAAAGATGTGTAATCCATAACAAAGGCAAACGAGATCCCCAGCCAAACCAGATCTGTTTATACAGTCATCCCAAACAAGGTTTTTTGGGTGAATCTGATATCTTTTATTAGACCAACTTAAAATTTTTCTTAGCAAACTTTTGGGTTTGAAAACCCTTTGTCTGGCTGAGGAAGCCTCTGCAGTTGGTCTAATGAAAGATATCAGATTCACCCAAAAAACCCTGTCTACCCATGTCCTTAGACCAACATGGCTACAACCTACACCCCTCCAGTCATCCCAGGCATTTTTCAGCTATTCATCAAAAAAGGACAGTTGTGATTTGTAAGCAAATACAAACATTTGCTAAATATATTCTTCCAAGTTAAATATCATGGCTTGATCTAAGGGGAATGAGACACATTCTTGCTAAAATTGAAAGAGGCAACTCATACTTAGATTTATTCACCATGAAAAGCCCCAGAAGTCCACATGTAGTTTTTAATATGAAAAACTTATAAGGTTCATTGTGTGGCTCTGAAAAACTTAAACATATGTACTGAGTAATTAGCAGGTGTTAACAGTCTGAGTTGTCTACAGAACTCAAAACAGTACAACAATTTGATTCAACATAGCTTGAACCACGTAGTCCAAGTCAGGCAAAAATCAATCTTCATGCAAATTAGACATGATAGTGATATCACTAGGATTGTCTCCGTGGAAAAAAGGTTCTGTGGAGACAACACGCATTCGGATCACAAGATAAGGCACCAAAGGTCAACACCTGGAAGACCTCATGATAACAAGACTGCCAAGTGAAGCGTATATTTTTTCACTGTGCAAAGTTTCTGCCACAATTCAGGGGAAGACTCATCTATTTCTTACTTTCAGAGGGGCCTGTTTAGCAACCATGGCTCACACGAGACTTTCAGCGAAGTCAAGATAATCGATGACAGTTTTGCTTGAGTAAGGACTGGGCCTACATTTTACTCTAAAAGCGAAACCGACCTGTGGAGAAAGACACAATCCTGGAGAGACATCGGCTACGGTACTTCTCTCGGGTAAGTCATAATTGGAACGGCAACAATTGCAAAGGCAAGCTAACGAGAAATACATCACTCAGCAACTAAAACATTCCGAATTACAGTGAATGTGTTTCAATTAAAGGATTTTGGAAGTTATATTTTCTTTACATCATTTCTCATGTTAAACATATCAAGATTAAAACTCTGCGACTCGCTATCAAACCTGAAGATATAGGTAAAGCTATGCAAAGCTGCCACTCACCCGACAAACTCAGCATTTAGAGGATTCGGCCCACGCAGCGTGGCATAAAAAGTTAAAAATGTTCACAAGGCAGGTCCCCTCTGCCATGAAGTCATGAAGCAAAGGGGATTTAGGTAACATCTTTCATTGGACCAACTGTGTAGCCATCAAGCTAAACAAGCTTTCAGACATTAAAATGTCCATCTCTAGGTCTTGAAAGAAGCAAGCAAAGACTGAAGCCAGAATCCAGGGCCGGCACGTGGCTGTTAACACATGGTCTTAAGACCTCAGCAGCCTCCCTTGGCTGATGCGTAGTGAAGGGACTGGGGGCCCATGGGCCAAGATGGAGGAAGGCTGGGGCTATGTGCCACTGGGAGGAGTGTGGGTGAGGGGGCCTTGTGCCACTGGCACAGCACATGCAGTGGAGGAGATCCCAGGGGGTCCCCCCTGCAGCATATGACCATTGGGTTTGCAGACCCCACCCATACTGAAGCTGGACATACCTGGTCTACGGCATGCTTTATAGATCTCATTGATCCCAGGTTGCTGCTAACCCCTTAGCCTACCCACAATATATCAAAGCAACCTTCAGCTTAGCTTGGTGTTTCCCAAACTTTTGATACGTGGGGCACACTTTTTCTAGATTACAACAGGTGGCACACTTCCCTCTTACACCCAAAAAAGGGGTGGGTGGGTAGAGGTGTACACACATGCTTTTCCAAAATACATAACATATTCCATTACCTTGCCAGAGAAAACCATTCCAGTGCTACTGTTTAAAAAAAAGACACCAAATATACCTTTTTTTAAAGAAAAGAAATTAGCCTCCATACCAGTGGTTCTCAACCTTTTCACCCTTGCATAACCTTTCTGAATGTCGCAGCAGCCCAGCTGAAACCCATCGAGATAGACCTAGAGGAGATGAGCTGGTCTGCAAAGTGCATCTCCACCCTCGTGTCCGCCCACTTGCAGCAGAGCGCTGCTGGATCGGGCTTGGGGGCCAGTACAGGAGCCGTCTAGGGCAGGGGCGGGCCACTTACTGAGTTCTGGCAAGCCATCAAAGGCCGCATCACAGGCAGTCCAGGGCACATAAATATTAATTCTCAAAATTTTGGGGGGCCCTGTGAGCCAGACAGAATAGCCTGGTAGGCCGCATCCAGCCTGCGGGACACATTTTGCCCACCCCGGTCTAGGGGCAGGGAAGGGAGAGGAAAGGCAGCAGCAATGGCAGCAAGCCCCGGAGCAGGAGCCACAGGCACACATCGCTGGAGCAGCTAGGGCCAGCAAAGGGTGTCAGACCAGAGAGAAGTGCATGCATTTCCTCACACAGGGGATCTCACAGCATGCTTACTTCGCTCTCACGGCATACTAGTGTGCCATGGCAAACCTTCTGGGAATCAGTGGCTTAAGATATCCCAGGGACAGACCCGGCAGCCTGACTGCCCTGGGACCGCTGAATGCTTAATGTTCCTACTGGCCTCCTGCAGAACAGCACGACCTGCTCCCTCGTGACAGGCAAGATCCAGGTCACACAGTATACATTTTTTTTTCTAAACTAGATATTTCAATGAGATGAGCACTGCTCTGGAAGGAAGATGCCCATGGTTCTGCTCCAAATGCCATCTATCTATTTTACCCAATGGCTGTTAAATATAAAATGCAGAAATACCACTGGAAGCAGGAACAATAACCAGAGCCTCGGGCCCAGGGCCCTTCCCTTCCCAGGCAGTGCCCAACTTATTAAGCCACAAACCAAGATGCTCTCTGGCTTGACATTTTCTTCCTCCTTCAGTGCCAAGTGGACAGGTTTCAACAGATGCCCCTGCCTAGCTTATTGCTCAGTGCGAGAGCGCTTTGTGGGATGTGGGAGGTTTAGGTTCAGCGCCCCTCATCTGGCCAAGGAGAGCGTAGAGCCTGGGTCGCCCACTCCCTGGGCAAGTGCTCCAACCACTAGGATTTCTACTAAAAGGCTGGGTGGCCCTTATCCTTTTTTCCACCAATCCCCATGGCTTTTTTTTTTTTTGGAGTTTTTTGCCTTTCTGTAAAAGTTTTGTAAAAGTCACACAGTCAATTTAAAACTCAAACTGTGAAACAGCTGTTGTTAAAGGTTGCAATAATTTTAAAAGATTAGAGATAAGAGCTATACCTAAATTGTAAACCTGAAACCCAGCTTATATTCTTTTTATGTTTGATAACTTTGAAATTGTGCAGTGTTGTGTCCCATGTTTATACATGTCTTTCCAGAACAGTGAACATAAAAATTAAAAAAGTAGAAAAATAAGAAAACATAACTAAGACAACATTTAAATTAATAGGATTTCGAGTTGTTATACTTCCATTCAGTTAGAAACATGCAAGACCCTCCATGAAAACTCTGCAAATGCTGAAAACCCTGCTTTTGGATTTGCTGCCAATGTTTCATTGCAGTCTTGGTGATTGTTTCTAGATTTTTAATGAATTCAAACTCAATTTACTTACAGTGGCATCTAGCTTTAGTAAATTTTAATCTTATACATTGCCAATGAAATTGCATTTTCCTCATTACTGCAGGATGATGAATTTTGTAGCTAAATCTCAAACTTCAATTCAGAGTAAACAGCAGCTATTCCATCAACTTTGATTAAATTACCCAAACAACCAGTGAAAATGACCATTTGTGTTGGTCTTCTCTGTTGCTATTCCAAAAGGCATATAAATCTTTCTTTTTCAAACTGATTCAATTTCCTTTAATATATTTTAAATAATATACTGTGATGGAAAACCAGCATGCTGGCTTTCTGAAATGGCAGTACCTTAGATGGTGATTAAAGAGGACTTTAAAAAGTTCTGAGGGTCTTGCCAGGTCACAGGAAAACTCTAGAGACTGCCCAATGTAGATAAATGAGCGATGCGGTTCACGAGATGCTTCAGCCTCACCTCAGGGCATTACAGTACAAGAAGTTCAGTATATTTTCTTGCAATCAACTGCTGAAACTTCCTTAGCCTGACGAAGGGTTTTTGAACCCGAAAGGTTGCTTAAATATTGTTCTCCAGCTATTTAGTTGGTCTAATAAAAGATATCAGATTAACTCAAAGAACCTTGTCAGTATATCTTCTGGCATTTAAAACTAAGAACACTACCGCATACTATATATTTCACGTACCTTTTGTCAGACAGTAGGTGTTATAACTGGACTTAACTGATTTCCAACATGAGTAAACTCAGCCTGCCTAAAATTCATCCTGCATTTTCAAATGAAAGTATTAATCAATTGGATAAAGCAGCAGCATTAGTTTAGTGCTCACAGAGAGCTCCCTAATACAGAGAGCTTGAGGTCTGGCACAAAGACAGAGATGACTTTGCAAATGCAGAAAATTAAGTTACCCTTAAGGCAGGGTTTTCATATATTATTAGTTCTCTTCTTATTAGTAGCAAAAGAACTGAGTCCCTAAAAAAGGTTTGACTACAAAGAGGGATATGACAAATCAAGATGAGAACGCCAGGTAACACGGAGTGGAAACATTCATGCAGATGGGAATAGATTAACAGTATTCACTAACATTTCTTAAGATGGAGCAAGTTTAGTTTGTCACTCTGTACTATGCGATGCTTGTATACATGCTGCACAGATGTGTAAAGTTTGTACGTGACATGTGTTGGGATCTTCTGGTTGACAGGCATTAGGAAAATATTAGATTTCTAACCTTTTTGTTCCTTAGTTTAAGAAGTCAAACCTGTCGATACAATACTCAAGTTCCTTCTCAAACACACTTGGCTTATGCTGGCTAAATTAATACAGATTTTTACATATACTCCTCTTAATTAAAAATCCATCTACTAACTCAATCTTCAGTATGAATGGTTGCTAATGTGACTAGTAGGTTTGCAATAAATGTCTTTTCAGTTAGAGTTGGAAAGTTGCTATAGTGTCAATGGTCCAGGATGTGTGTAAGAGGCAAGGATTTTATTGTGCCAACGGTATAGTTGGGAGATACCGCAAAACAAAACAGAAGCTATTTTTGTTGAACAGAAAGTAACAAAAATACTAACACACTGGTGGGTAAATATGTCCTAACTAGTATAAGGAACATATGTTTATGAGGAGTGAAAACTAACTCTTTAGGCTACGGATCGGGAAGATTAGCACGGCAAAGTGGTTTTCTCATCTGGGGAAAGGTGGCCAATTGCTCAAACCTTCTGCCAGATAGATAATGAAGTGTCTCTGGCAACATCTTCTAAAGAGGATATTTCCAGCCAGAGATGAAATGCCATCTGTAGAAAGTAAAAAGTGGCTTAAAGAACAGTGACTTTGAACAAAAAGATGAGCTGCTGCTTGCATGTCCAACGTGCGAGGAAAGGAAGGGTTCATATATCTGTAGTAACAGCCTGCCTTCAAAGCATAGATTATTCTGCAAAAATTGCATAAAAAAGACACCAAGGTAAACTGACTTCTACAACATATCACTCACAGCTCCCGGTTGCTAAAATCACTTCGTTTAGTCAGGCTATTGTTGCTATTCCTAAGAGCAGAGATTACATTAACGTAGAGCAGATACCATGTCCACATAAAAGACTATTGATGGCAGTGGAGGCAGGAAACATTGAAAAACTGATCACTGGTTTTACCTATTGGTTTCCAAGGCAACCAACTTTCTCATTCAAGAGGAGATGCCAAGAACTCTCTTAAAAGGGCTAAAACATAACACGTACGGCAGCCTCAGAGGATCCAGAATGATTTCAGCACAATAGCCTTTACTGTGGGAAGCATTAGGCTACTGAAGTTTATTATCTACAAAATGAAAATGTTTCTATAATTTTCACACAAGACATCCAGTTTTTTTTT
>JAGPOW010002173.1:5229296-5266090 GCA_030014935.1 Caiman crocodilus | reverse complement strand
CATAAAAGGAAATGAGATTGGTCAAGCAAGACCTACCCACAACAAACCCATGCTGGGTATCCCTCAGGATATTGCCTTCAGCTAGTCTGTTAAGGATGGACTCCTTGATAATCTTTTCCAAGACCTTCCGCAGGATAGAAGTCAGGCTAATGGACTATAGTTTGCCGGATCTATTTTCCTCCCTTTCTTGAAGATAGGCACGACGCTGGCCCTCTTCCAATCATCAGGCACTTCACTAGAGCGCCAAGAGCTCTCAAAGATCCCTGATTTAGGACTGTTAACTAAGTAGAATATTAACACTGGTTATAGTTGTATCATTCGAGTACACACTATTATTTATATTGCAATTACCCAGAGATCCCAATCAGGGGTGTTCCAAAACCCTGTAAAATCACAGTAACAGAGAGTCTCTTTCCTAAAGAATTCAACCGAAATCCAGATGTAAACAACTCATGGGTATAACAAATAAGGTCAGAAATGGACAGACAGATTTGGAATTAGCGGAAGCTGCGATGTAGGATAAGTTCCATTAGTAAGAGTACAAACAGGAAGTGAGAATGAAGGATTAAGGCCCTATGGGAGCAACATGGAAAACTGGAAGGAGAAGGAACACTAAGAGAAGGAGGAAATAATAGAATGATTAGAAAAAACACAGAGGAATGCCCAAGATAACAGAGTAAAAACCAAGAAGAAATGAAAGGAGAGAATAATAATGTTAATCAAAGACTGCTTAAGGTCCATGAAAATAAGTTTTTGAGATTTAATCATGAAAAAATCATTAGAGGCAAAGTTTCAGGGAAGCAGAGAAGAAAGACCCCAGATCGGAGAGGGCCTTAGACGGAGAGGAACTAGAGCCAATAACTGTAGATAGCATTAGTTCAGAGGTGAAGGGAAGGAAGAAGGTGGACAGATAGCTAGAAAAATTGCACAATGACTGGCAGTCTACCAACAGAGAAGTTAGATGCAGCTTAATTCATGGCAGAAGCACAACCATAATACGAGTATCCAGTCCGAAACTCCAGTTCATAGTTATACAGAAGACAACACAATCCAGAGCTGCTGATATTCATCTGCTGACGTTCAAGTTGACTGAGTGAAGGCCTCTGCCTGCCTCTTCAATAATGAGCAATAAAATGATTCTGCTTGATAAAAATATCTTATCTACCTTCTGTGCTAGTAAGTGTGTGACTCAGCATTATAAATTAAATGAAAGGATAAAGTAGCTGGTAATAAGTGATTACCATCGACATAACAAAACCCAGAAACAATACTTCCTCTTCAACTCCATGAGCAATGAAACAACAGTTGCAAGTATACTTATATTTTATTTTATTTAAAATACGTACAGTAGTTCAGTTTTTAAAACGCTACCTTTTCTTATCAATATTCTTGATTCTTCCACTTGTTTAAATGTCAGAACTGGATTCCAAGATACCCTAAACATACGTTCAACATTTCTTTCAGAATAAGAAAAGCTAGATAAGGGCAGATAAGGTAATCGTGTGTCTTTACCCAACCCTTTCTATTTCTGAAGAAATTACACTAGTGTTATATTTAATTTTCCCCAACTTCTTAGATTTTATGGGTTTCACTATCACGGAAAGCTTTGTATGTGCGTGTTTTGAAGCACAGAGAAGTGGCTACCACATGAAAGAACTAGTTTGGACAAAGTTCTAATAAAACAGCACAGTTGGCGTAAATCTGGGATACTGGCATAATTATGGAAATTATTCCACACTTGAGTTCATAACGTTTTTACCACTTCCCAGCATGTTTAAGTGCCTCATATCTTATAGGAAAAGAAATTCAGAAATATTTCAGACAATTTTGAATTGCTTACAGTATTCCCGTGGAAACAGATGTCTAAACATCCTTTGAGTTAAACTGTGCGTATTACAGCACAAAAGGCTATTTAAAAGTGACAATGACCTCTAAAAATTATCTAACAAACTTTTATGTATATAAAAATATCATTGATCTCCAAAATTATATCGTCTTCTATAGCTAAGAAAGCAAGGTCTCTCAGTGGGGAACAAGATATATTTCCTTTGCAATGGTATCAAATTTACGCTTGAGCACCACAGACATATCAGACTGTGATTGGCCAGGAGTCAATGTTGCTCATTTTACATAATAAATTATATGAATTTTGGAAGGAACAGCCTTCGTTTGATTGAAAGATGAAACATTTTTTTCTAATGAGACGTACTTATTTAAGCCATAGTAGTTTGAGGCTTCACAGAAGTGTGGCATATTAGAATCTGTTCTAGAATATTTGGATGAATGGACACAGAGCAGGTACGATGGACCTTGAAAAACACAATGGATTTGATTACAATACTACACATGACATATCGATAAAAATTTCCCTTATAAGCTGTGGTAATCTGAAATTTTTCTCCTCTGTACTTCAATGGCATCAATATTGACTACCTATTTACAAAAAACTGAAAATAGCAAGTATTAACATCGCGTAAGCCTCATATTTCCTTGTTTGATGAAGACATTAACTGTACAACCCAAAGTGGTTGAGAAGATTATTCCCAAAAGATTTCAGTTAAGATCTGAACATCCCACAGGTTCCTAAATTAGGCAGTAACTAAAAAAAAGAAAAACAGATCAAAAATATGTATTTAGCCTGCATTATAGTACACCAAAAAAATTCACACTAAAGGCAGTTTATAAAAGACAGTTTAAAAAGCTGTCATGAAAGTTTTATCATCCAATATCCTGCAGTTCAAGTACTATCTAAAGTGACAGCCAGAAAATTAATGCAGTCTGATAACTAAATGACATACAACCTATATCAGGAATTCTGACACTTTTCCATATATGCTGGTAATAGTTTGTCTTTTAATTACTATAGTGAATTGTTGAATGGCAGAAAGCAAAGTGACAAATTATGGCATCATTTTTGATTCGTTACTGCCATTAGGAAAGTGCGTTAATAATGGTATTAAAGTAAAAATCTATTTTCATTTTAGGAATATCTGCAGGATTTGGTTTAAATCTAGTAGGGAATGGGGATTGTAATGTAACTCTGTCACAGAATTAAAATTCCTTAATTGCTTTACTTTTCATTCACTTCACAAATTATGTTTACTATTTTTGAAGATTTACTTCCCAGAATTATAACTTAAAATGCTTCATTGTGTATCTCTGTTGTTGTCCATGTCAGTGTGCTCGCAGATTAAAACAAAGCTCCAGGTTTTGGGTTGGTTTTTTTTTGACAACTCAACACGTTCCCACGCCGAGCCCTGCACACGATCAGACCCTGGCTTGTTGGATGTCTGTAGAGATCGGGGACTTGAGTGGGGCTTTTATCTGATAGCTGAATGAACTAGCTTTAGGTAAACGTGCAAAAATGCCCTGCTGAAGTGCCTGATCTTTATATAGATGCTGCAGAACTGGGTCCAAGTAACACACCGCTTCTTCCAGTAAGGCGCAGGATTTTTTTGTTTTGTTTTTTAACATAACGTATTACAGTATCATGCATTGTTAGTCTCAATATCAGACAACAAGACGACCATTATGCAGCAGCTTCCTGTCTGATATACTAGGAATTCCCCACTAGTTAGGATATTAAAATAGCTTCTTTTTTTTTAAACACCAATTTTCATTTACAAAGTACACAGGCTTGTAGTAACCTACCTTTACAAATGCAAAGTATTTGGGGATATTAATAATAAGGTTGCTGTAAAGCAAATGACAGTGGTCAATGGTCTCTCAATTCATTAGTAAGTTGGGCATCTGTATGGTGGTGATGAAATGTTAGTTTTGTGCATTCCTTTTAAGGCAGAAACAGCAGCAAATCTTGTTCTAGCAAAAGACTATTTCAAATCATCACTACTTTGAATTCTTTTACATTATAAGCAGCAAGCTCTTTTTGGCAATATTGGACTAACTTCAAAATGGGGAGAGATGTTAGGCAAGCATGAGATATCCTTTACTAGTCTTTACAATTGTGATTATTTTTCATTTTAATTATTATTAAAATGTCCTTGCACTAGAAAATAATTGAAACTCCATTTCAACTAGTATATCCAAAGGAATGAAATGCATTCACACATATAAAAATTAATTTAAGGGCAGTATTCCTCTCTTGTATCATCTAGATTGATTTTATTGAAACACAATTAATTCAAAACTTTACCAGCTAAATTGTTTTCCAGCATCTTCATTTTTACATGATGTAAAATGCTGTACTTGAACAGTGCATTGTACTGACAGTAAACCTTGATCAACTCAAAGGTTTCCCATTAACCCTTCTTTCCTCAAAGTATTTCCCATATTCTCAATACCTTTCTCATTGATTTGTTGAGACAAATTCATTGCACAAGGTAAACAACTACAGAACCAGACAATTATGTCAAATTGTATTTTATGACAGAAAATTGCATATTGTGAATTGGTGTCTGAATAAAATGTATCGCATTATATGTAGAGTCAGTTCCGTTTGTAACAAGGCACCATTCCATGCCAAAATTATTTATGATTAATATTATTCAAATAACTTGTTATAACTTACAACAGATAAAACCATTAAAAAGTCTTTTTTTTTTTCCTTAGGCACTAAGAATCATCTAACTTGTTCTCTCATTTTCTGCATCATGTTAGAAAAGTTGACAAGTTCAAGTATCTACTCTGGACTCTTTCAGAAAATACGTGGCTGTATTTCTTTCTGGGGTCACATGATCCCAGCTGACTTCCTGCCTATGGTGGGGAGGCGGGGGCTAGACTTGATGATCTCATGAGGTCCTTCCAGCCCCGAATGTCTACGAAATCTATGAAATCTGGGGTCAATCATTCAGTGTAGTGCAGAGTCAGACAAAGAGCTGAACCAATGAATAATAACAGGGTGGTCAAACTGGGAATTGGCAGCAGGAATATTACACGACAGGAGAGCATCAGTGAAGCTGAAGGGCAAAGTCTACAAGACATGTCTGCATCGAGAGCTACTGTACGGAGCCGAGACACGGTCCTGGAAGAAAACTCAAGGAAGGAGACTGAAAACAACAGATGAGAATGCTCTGATGCATACGTGGAGGAGTACTTGCGTCGGAGGATCAGTGAAGGTAGTGGAGGCATCTAAGAAAGTAAAGAGAGAAGAGTGGTATGGCATAGGCATGTTCAAAGGAGTCCGGAAGAATATGTGGGGAAAAAAGTTACCAGAATGGCACTACCAAGGAGAAGGGGGAAGAGGAAGACCAGAGACGAGATGGAGAGAGAGATAGTGGAGAGGGACATGAGAGAGGAGGAGTTGAAAAAGATGCATATGACCAAAGTCAGGGGAGAGCCAGGATCTGCAAAAGCAGCCCCATTTAAATGAGAAAAGTGAGGGAAGACATTCTCTCATTTTTCCAGAAGAGGAAGCACCTGCTTTCAGAGAACTGAGAGCTTATCAAAGGATTTTATTCCAGTTGTTTAAACTTCTTTGCTCAGTTATTTTAATAATTGTTATTGCTCTGTATTCACTATATTATCAGTTGTGTGTTCTTTGTTTGCTCAGCTGAACAAACTATTTGTCTGATGGCCAAATGTTTATTAGCCCAGATACATGAATGATCAAGTTAAAAGGAAGAATTTTCATGTTATTAGAGTGAAGTAATCTCAAAATCCATTATTATGTCTCCACTGCTTTTTTTCCATTGGCTACTACCACCGTTTTTCCAAAAAAAGCAGAACAATAAAATAAAAAGACCATCCATATCTTGAAGCACATTTTTACCCAGAGGACAGCAAGAGGTCATGATTTAATTCACAGCACTCCCAAAACCAGAGACCTGGGTATCTCTTCTGTAAATCAGAGTAAATCTGTTTGGAAGCAACCCTTCTCTACATTCTTTTTTGCCTTTCTGTTTATGCCACCGTTACTTCCAGGTTTTCTAAAATACACTCCAAAAATGTGTATTTATACAAATAACACTGATACTAAATTATCAGTTTGAACGGCATGCAGTTATTTATATAGCCAAGACATGGCCATTCAACTCTGCAAGTTGGAGAGAAATTGAGCACGATCACGATTCCCTTAAACTTAAACCCTCCCTTGACTCAAGGCAGTACAGCTAATCTTCATTCATTGTAAACTTTCCCATTTATGTGAAATCTCAGTAGTTATGCAAAATATAATCCCAAACAGAAATACCACTGATTATTATATGCTATGCTCCAAGAGAAAACACCACTTCAATAATACTAATTATTTCAATGGCGCCCTCTGTGTTTCACCGCGCTTTATAAACATTGACTAAGCCTCGAAGTCGGCGGTATTACACACCTGCATGAAGGATAACTGGCCAGCTTGGGGCAAAAAGTAATGTCCTGGCTGTGTGTGCAAGTGTGTAAAGATATGCACCACAAAAAAGGAAGAGTTTATACTTCTGCCAGTTAGACGAGTACCTTTTCTTGGAGCTGAAGGGCACAGGTCTTGCTCCAGCTGTCCAAGAGCTTGTGTAGTTTACATAATAAATTTGGATTCATTACAAATGGGATTCGTTACAAATGGGAGTCTGGAGCAGCTGGGAATAAAGCCAGGTTTACTGACATAGACCACAAGCAATGTTGACAAATGCAATTCTGAGTTTGTTATAAGACTTTCTCTAAATATTCTTGAAGCCTCAGAGTTATCTACAAATGCTATTTCCAGAAATATGCTTTTCCGATAAACTTTATAGGATTATTGTGCAATAATCTTGTCAATATTATTGATTATATTATATCAACCTACAGGGGCACTGCTGAAGTTTAGATACCACTCTTAGACATTAAACCAGGTGAATAACTTAGACAAGCTACACATTAGAGGACTTAGCTGGTAGGAATTAGGTCCTTTAAATAAGTAAAACAACAGTCTTCATTTTCACAGCTTTATGATTCACATTATTTTTTTAATATACTATACGGTAACATGCAATTGTAGATGTTTTAAGGAATGGATCTTTCATAGATACAGCATGCAATCTTGCCACTAAAATACTGATGATTAAGATAGACAGATACTGTTGCACTTGAGCACTACTACTGCTTGCATAAGGATTCAGACCAAACTTGTGTCAACGCAGATCCCTTGACAAGCAGCTCAGTGCCTTATCAATTAGACTTACATGTCCATCCTTCTCCCCTTGCAAGAAACAATCCAACACCATGCCAGATAAATTTTGCCTTTCGAGAACTTAAAAAAAACCCAGATTTACATAACAATAATTTCCTCAGAAGTTTCATACAGGAGTTTATTAAGCAATTTTTTAAGGCAAGAATAGTGGGTGGGGTTTTTTTTTCTCTCAAAAAGGTGCATTAAGATGGCACCGCAAAAAGCGTAGTGACATGCCTTGAGCAGTACGACATCAATGTGTCCAAGTCATGGTAATGAAACGGCATACATACAGTATAAGCATATAAGCATCAGTGTAGTTAGGCTGCAGATAAAGAACATTTCAACTTTAGGGACACATTCAGGGTTGAATCCCAAGTAGCAGACACTTCAGAATCTCAAAGACCATAAGCATCTAAGCTACAAAACCTGGAACACTAATACATAGCCCTGTCCATCAAATTATCAACACGAGTGAAATTATTTTGGAAATTGTAAGGAAGAAAAAAATTCCGAGGGAGGTAGATCATTGTCCAGTTATTGTAGAAGAAACATAATATAGCAGTTAAAAGAACTACAGAAAAAATCCAAATGTCCAAATACATCTGCTTTATTATTGCTCAGAAAAAGTTATCTTGTACGTTCAGGACATACCAAAAAGAGACAGACACAGGACTGGATTTTAGAACTTGTCCTGGGGAGAAGTCAACCCCACGGCATCTTCAAAAGACAGCGCTCCTAATAAAGAGTACAGAGGGCAGGAAGCAACCACAGGAACATTTTAAGCTGTTTACGATTTTTTAAAATTGGCGTTTTCATTCTAACATGGAGGTGGGGTAGCTAACCTGCAGCACACATGCCACCTGGGCAGCCTGTGTGCGTGGCACAAGGCAAGTCAGGGAGGAGTCAGGCAGAACAGTGGCAGATTAGGCAGGAAGCACAGGGAAGGGAGCAGAAAGCAGAGCAGCAGATTGACATGGGAAGAGGATCATAGTGTTACTCCGGAAAGGCACAGTAATAATTTGTGGCATAACTGCCCAAAAGACTGGCCCATGGTGTTCTAAAACATAGCGCCTAATCAGTGCTGTAGCAAGGGTGGGGGGCGGGGCAATGACAAGCGGGGCGAGTGCCCCAGGCGTCAAAGCAAAGGGGTGCCAACAGGCGGTGCCCAGCCAGGGCGGGGTGTACGACAGAGCATCAAGAGATTAATCTGGGGAGGGGGAGGTGCACAGAGACAGGGGAAGGGTGGCTCCTGCTGCTGCATGCCCTCCTGGGTTAGCATGGGGGGGGCATGTGCCCCCTGGCTCTGTGCCTGGGACACAGGCAGGCTGCTGCTGTGGGTTTCCCCCCAGGTGCCTACGGCACTGTGCCTGATCCTTTTAATCTGGTTCAGAGGATGGTAAACGACCATGTGTGTGATCAGGGACACAAGAATTCATTGGCCATGGCCATGTCCAACAAATTCAAAGCCACTCTCCTGACAAGTCGGAGACAAAAGCAGGTAAGTCTGTGGGTAGAGAAGTGGAGAGGAGATCCAGGCAGAGGGAGAAAAAATTATTTTGGGGCACACCTCCCTAGCAGGCAAGTCCTACCCAGCCAGGGCCCCACTCAACTTACCTCCTAACCCTCCCCCTTTCCCTCCCCCATGGACTGACCTGCTGGGCTGGGGCACACACACACATGCACGCAAGCACTCAGCCCCCCACCCACCCGCAGATCAACTCCAAGAGGCTCCGAGATCTACCGGTGGATCGAGATCCACTGGTTGGTGACCACTGGCTTAGGTAATACAGTAATACATATGGAGCCTATACAGAAACCAAAGGCAGAAGGGGCAATTGATGGATCTAGTTCTTCGAACAGATGGACAGATGCCATCAACACCAGATATATGTTAGTGTATGAACTAAAGCAACTGGAACGTAAAGGCCAGTGAAATGTTGATGGCTAGTTTGTTTAGTCTGTTTCAAATTAAATGATTTATTTTACCCTTTTGGCAACTTTACACCTCTTACTCTTATTAATTATGCTATGGGGTTATAGTTAGTATTTTACAGGTATGGCACAACATTACTACCAGAAGTACAAGCAACAGAAGTATGAGTAATCCAAAATACAGCCCGTTGTTTTGCCAAGGAATTTGGATGCTATTTCTGGCTGTGAGCAAAGTAGCTTACTTCTAATATAACAAGATGATAAAATATTTTTGAACAGCACTCTCTGATCATTATAAATGGCCAGTGCCATACATATTACACTCCTTTAGGTCTTACAAAATTCTAATCCCAAATAGCTCTTATGAGTATTTCAGAAATAGGTGCAAGACAGCAGTTTATAAAAGCCTACAGAATGGTAAACCTTTTTATGTTATATTTGCAAAACAAGCAGAAGTCATTAGGCTCTTTGTAACTGATGTCAGAAGTGAAAGAAAACATAGAACTTCTTAATATTCTTCTAAAACTAGGTACATTTATTTTTATAGCAAAATTACCTGTAAATCTTGTTTGGTATTCAATACCTTTTATGAAACTTAACTGCCAGCCTCTGCAACTAATTGTAACTTTTCAGTTATGCATTTAATATTTCTTTGCTCAATATGAACTGTACAAGAACTGAAGCAATACACTTGAAATTGTTACATGTATTATATACAGAAAAAGAACCCATGCTGGCCGTAATACCATTTATTTAATCCAGAATATTACAGTAAGTAAAGCCATGCATGGTTTTCAAAGTTGACCACGCTGACTGCATAAAATATATTTATACATCTGTATTTATGTATAATGGTACAGTACAACATTTTTGTGTAACGTGCTGCTGTGGATTTAATCATATTACTTATAAATAGCATTAAAATAACTTTTTGTGTACTTATGAAAAGGTGTTGAACACCTGTAACATTCTATAACCTTTAAGGCTCATTGCACACCACCTAAATATGCACATAAAATGTGCATATGCATAAATATAGATAAATATATAAAATAAAGCTGAATTACAACTTTCCTCATAACCTTTAGGAACATTATATAAGTTTGGCTTGCCTGCTAACTCTCTCAAAATCTAGTATTATAGTTCTTTAACACTCATATTGCTACAGACAAAAGATTCTTTGTCCAATTTATAAACAAGGAAGCATTTTATTTATTAAACGTAGCCACAGCCTCAAGAATATCAGGAAACATTTAAAGTTTGGATACATACTGATTAAGATGCATTGATCTTTTACTTCATTGCTCATTAATCCAAATTCCTGGATCTGATCCCTCAACATAGACCAAAAAAAGAAGAGGTAATAAGCAAAAGGAAGTGGACTGTATTCTCACCAGGTAAAAGAAGATAAGATACTGTCTTGAAGACAGATAGAAAAAGAAGTGGCTTTTAGGAACTAAAGGCAAATTACAACACCATACTAGTACTACCCATAGTACTCAAAGTACATGCATCTTACTCCACCTGCCATTACAAAGTCACAGAAATGTCAGCAACTACTTGTTTATCGTCACTTCATTTTTAAATTCTTTACTGTAAATTATTAATCTGCCTTCAATCATTAGTATTTACACTGTACCCATATATAAATGTGAATCATTAGTACTTGTTTCTTTAGCCTCACTCACATTTCCCAAATTCTCCCTAGCTAAGTACAGACATTCAAAGCCTGAATTGATTCACTCTTTGCAGGTTAGTCTAACTCGCATAGATTGAACTGGTTTGCAAGTGAACAGACATTCACTTTTGATTCTGGAAATGCAGCCACACGCCTGAAGTGGCTCAGGCTAGAAGCTAGGGAGTGCCAGAGCAACTCATCCCTTCCCTTTGGCAGCAGCCCCAAGGCTGGAGGGAAGCTGAGCTGATGGGTGGCGTGGCCAGAGTATGATTAGGGAGGGGTGTACCCCACTCTGCCTGCAGGGACCTCAGCTCAGGTGTGCCTGGAGGGGGAAAGAAGCAGCAGCCCTTGCCAGGTTTGTCTCCAAGGGAGGGGAGGGCACGGCCAGGGCAGCATCCCAAGTGAATTGGGGAAAAGGAGAGGGATTAAATCCCCCTGTCTCCCCTCTCCCACCAGCATAGGCACCCCAGCTGGGGTCTGCCTGGCTTTCTACCCCACTGGTTGCTTGCATGGTAGGGGATGTGGTCAGAGCCAGCCCAGGCAGTGCCTCATACAAATGGGGAGCAAGGATGAGAATTAAGCCCTTCTGTCTCCCTCACCACCATGGGGACCCCAGCACAGACCAGCCCAGGGCTGCAAAGCATTCTGGGAGACTCTGAACTTAACTTGAAACAGGAAGGAGTCCAGGACAGAAGTTTCAGAAACCAGGTTGACCAAAATCAGTTAGGTCTGTTACTATATTCAACCAGGTATATCCTAAACCAGTTACGGCCATTTTGGAGCCCGTTTATGTGCAATGAACTTCTGTTCTGTTACAGGTTTAAACCAGTTTCTGATCACTTAAACTGGTTTATGTGTAACTTTTATACCTAGCCCTTTTTGTTCACCTCCACTACTAAAAGTCACTCAAGTGTTCTTACCCTTCCTCATGAAACTTAAAATCACACCTCACTGCTTTAAATGAACTCCTGTTTACTAGCGTACTCTAAACTGCAGCCTGATTACGCAGTTCTATTTTCAACATATGCCATAACACAATTGTAAACTCTCTGGATTTTATAAGTAACAATATCAAGGAGATAGTTTGAACCCTCAGGTTTTGCCTGTCACAACCCACTGAGCCAGATTCTGCAAAACTGGCTATGGTTATACAATTAATAAATTATCCAATAGCATAATTGCGGCTGGGGGCGGGGTAAAGAAGGAGAGGCTGGGGTAGTAGCCCAAGACACAGCCTTAGAAGGGGACAAAATAGTCTCTGTGACTGCTAGATTCTGGATGACGCTTGATAATGTAATGATTCACCTGTTTCTTATATATATTTATGTTTTTATTACTTTTGCCAACGAGTTTCTGTTCATTCATATGGAACAAACATAATGAACAATTTCTTTCTGTTGCTCTATGCATGTGTTCTTAAGTATAAAAGTTCAAACTTTTAAATGGAAGGACGTGAGATTTCAAAAATGCATTTAAATAATATCAGTTAAATTATGTTCTGATTTTTATGTTCACCATGCTCAACTTTGGGATGCTGAGATTGAGCATACAACCAAACCACTAACGCCAAGTGAAATGCTGCTCTTTTCAAACAGGCACATTACAACAGAATGTACTGTTTGCTATCTGGTTAGAAAGACTTTGTACCAGAAGGAAAGATTGTCTGGAATTTTGATGACAGAACAGATTAAGATCAAAGAACATGAGGAAGAGAAGAGAAGGCCATTAAGTACAAAGTTCAGAACAGACAAAAAAGAGTTTTAAACTTTGCTTAAATAAACAGTCTTAGTGATATGAAAACACAAGCTGAGTTCTAAAATATCTGTTTTCCCCAAGATGGAATAAATGCAATAACATCAAACCAAAGGCTCACTGATGAATTAGATGTAGATATAGATGCAGATGCATCTCACAGGAGCCTAAAGAATGACCAGAGAGTCTCACGACACTAAAGAGAATCTAGGTGACGCTATACTGGCTAAAACGCGCAAGTGGCAACAACACGGTAAATGAAGAGTTGAAACTGATGGAAATGAAAGTTGAAGTAGAGGAATCCTAATGTTAAATCTGTACAGAACAAAGTTACCAACATGGAAGCTGAAAGAGACACATGTAGGAGAAGGCTTACAGATAAGGAATAACAGAAACTGGCACACCAAGGAATAAAGGTTACTCTGCTATTTTACATTAACATACAGATGTACTGTGGACCCTGGTAAGTTAGAGTTCAGTTTAGGCCAGTGATATTTAACCTTCCAGTCCCGTAAGCCAAATGAGTGGTGTGGGGTCAATCTGTAGGCTGAATCCAGCGTGGGATCAGGAGAGCTGGCACAGCCCTGCATGTTAGACCCAAGTGCTTGTGCTGGCTGGACTGCCTTCGCCAGGTTCAGATGCACAGTGACCCTGTGTACCAGCCCCACTACATGTCAGCATGATTTGTACATGGGACCATGTCCACACTGGGCTCCGCATGGGTCCAGAAACAGAAGCAGGGCAGTGACAATTAATGCTGCCACCACTCCCCTGCCACCACATTTTCAGACCTGGGGGAAGATCCATGGGCCAGATGATTTTGCTTTGTGGGCCACATCTTGCCTACAAGCCAAAAGTTAAGAGCACCACTTGCTTAGGCCCTCATCTTTAAATTACCATGTAAATTGATACTACAATAGACTATGCAAATGAAATAAACCATCTAAAATAAGCTGGATACCCCACAACATACAGCAGTTCATACAAAAAATAACAGACGGATCATTAAAAAGTGGATGGAGGCAGCACACAGACACTATGGCAACTATTCTTTCTGTCTCAATGGGACAGCAAGCCATTATTTGAGTGTCTCATGTTGGTTAGAGCAGAAATCAGAAGCCAGGACCCCCAGAAAACACATATACATATGCTTTTAAAAAGACCTGTGATCTTTGAACTTACTTCCTAATATGCCTGTGGAAAGCAGCTAGTATTTGCTTTGGAGTTGGGCGATTCGGGGGACAGTGATTTGATTCAATGATTCAAATCACTGTCCCGAATTGACTCAGCCACCACCGAATCAGCCAAATCTCTGAATCAGCCCCATCAATGGCTGCCCTGCCTAGGCCCAGCTCCTGGCTCTTAAAAAAAAAATAGCCTGCACTCACCAGTTCCTGCCGGGCAGGGGGTGATCCCCACTGTCCCCCACTGGCCCATGTCACATGGGGGGTTCTGCCACAAGCCCACAACCCCCGCCCACTCTCCCCCAGCCCCCCAGACAGCAGCACTGCCCAGCCCCAGCTCCTGGCTCTTTAAAAATAATAAGAAAAAAGCCCCAACATACTGGCTTCTGTCAGGAGAGGGAGGGGGCACTCCCCACTGCCCTGTACTGCGGGGAGCGGGGGAGGGTCCACCACAAGCCCCCAGAAACCCCAAGGCCACTGCAGCAGCTGGTGAATCGGGGCTTCTTTTTTTTTCTTTTTTTCCTTTTAAAGAGCTAGGAGCTGGGCAGGGCAGCCATGGGGGAGGGGCTGGGACTGTGGGCAGGGGGGCACACAGAGGGGCTGGGGGAGCAGGCCAGGATGGGGCCTCCCAGGGGTCCCCCTAGAATCCCCTCCCCCCTCTCCCCTCTACTTACCAGCACAGAGTCCAAGTCAAGATCCATGCAGTGGTGAGCAGGGACTGCCCAAATCTCTTAAGCTCTCCAAATCTTTTCTGAATTGATCCAGAGAGCTTTGAATCAATTTGAACCTTTTAATTGGTCTCCTGATTCGATTTGGATTCAGAGATTTGGCTGCCGAATCGAACCGAATCTCCTCTGAATCAAATCAGCACACTAAACCTCACATAACCCTACTTTTTAACAATCTCTTCTTCTAAGACCCCACATGGAAGCTAGATGGAATATGGGAGACAAAGATGGACAACACCATTAACATGACAGTTCTAATCTTGTCTCTGCTGCTGTCTTCTTGTATGCAGAACATGTATTCAGAACATAGTTAAAAAAAAGAAAAAAAAAGTATTTTGATTTATTCCTTTAGTATTGGGGAAATTCATTTATATATTATACACTCAAGCATAAAGCACTCCCAAATATACTCTTTCAGTATCTCAAAAATATTCTAACCCTTTTAAATGCATTTTTATGTTCATATTAAATAAGGAAATATGAACATAGCAGAAACCATCCCCTGCTAGCTAGTAGTATTTATAGAATTTTAGAGCTACTGTAAATTGCAGATCAATATAATAAGGCAAATAGAGAGCAGGCAATTATTTAAAAGATCATTAAATAAAATTGCTATGTAATGAACAGGAAAATAAGGAACTTCAGTCTTCTGGGCTTACTGTTCTATACTTTTAATATACTTTATATAAATACACTGACAAACAAATATACATCATTTTAATCTGAGATTCCACGTAGGAAATTTTAGAAAACTAATGCATTGCCCTGAAACTGGGGTATTTTTAATATCTACCAGCAAACTATAGTCTTCATCCTAAATTCTGATTTTGCCAGAGTACAGTTCTTTTCTGACTACAGTGCTTGCACAAAAAAACAACAGGTGGGATACCTACACGTGCAGTTAATGCAGCTGAATAAACTCCGGCACAGTTCATGCCAGAGTTTATTGGTCCTGGGTGCTGCATTTGCACATGTGCCCAAGACTGCAGCACACTGAACCAGGGCAGAGCAATCCCAGTTGGCAGAGGGCACTGGGGGTCCGCCTGGCAGCCCAGGGTTGCTCAGACCTGGCTCAACATGCTGCGGAGAGGCTGGCTGGGCACAAGATTGCTCCAGGGTAGGGCTAGCTGGAAGAAAGCCTCTGCCTTGAAGCCCCCTTGTGCCCCAGCCAGCCCCCTTAAGTGTCTACACATGTTGCAGCGGATGTGAATCACTTTGCTGTAGGATTGTACTCGAGTCTGGCAGTACTATCCTATGGCGGGGTTAATTAGTTTACTCTTTCCTAATATCACTGCCCGTGTAAGCAGTTACAGTTTACTATGGAGTTAATTAGTCAGCTCCGCAGTAAACGTCTCATGTAGATGTTGCCCAGTCTGTTTCTAATGCAAAATTCAGTATAATATCTACTTTCACTTAGGTGGGTTTTTTCTCAGATTATTCATGGTCGCTCTTTTTTACACAGGCAGAAAAATCATTATTTGTTAGCTTCAAGTTAATAAAGAGCATTTTTAAAAGTGTCAGCTGTGAGCCATTTGTTTGCTTTTTATCTGGTGTCAGCACCAGAAGAAAGCAAGCAGTCAAACACCACTTTCTTTTCTATCCATAGTAGATATCTTCTTATTCTGCCTCTTTAACTGATGAATCTTCAGTTTCTCACAGGCTCTATTTTTTTCAGAACTTAACATTGCTGGTCTTTATCCACCCTGAATTATAGTAGCTATCTGGAATACCCTTTTTTAAAATCCAGCCTGGCCAAGGACAATGAACTTGTCATACTGATCTGAAAAACCATTTCCAATGACGGTGAGACCTTCCTTCTCAAAACACATTCAATCGTTGGTCCACCTGCGGAGGTAATTGGTACGGGTGCCAATTGTGAGGGTGGTTTTTGCATTAGCTACTTAGAACTGAGCTAAGAACACTGTTTTTTCTCTTTTAGTCAGGGTGCCTGTTGACAGCCATTATATGGCATAGTAAATGACCTACAATTACTACCAACTTCACATGGATTTGAACCAGTGACCTACAGATGAAATAGCTCTCTCTCATTATAGATGTCTGAGCCATCCAATCTTTAGTTTAGCAAATGCTACCCTTCAACGTAACACGGGAGCCTTCCATTCAAAGTCTACATAGTATTTGCTCCAGAGGTTTTGTTGAATCTATTTAAAATAATGAAAGTGGTTCTATGAAAACCTGCATGGATTGATTCCAATTATAAACTAAAACCGTGACAAACTATTATATGTGCACTCTGTGATGACAGCTTTATTGCCAAGGCACATGCATTAGAAAAAATATCAACTTCTCTGTTAACATGCCTAGTATACTGAGAAAAATGTTCCTCTGCTGCTCAGCGGGATGCAATCCCAACACTTCAGAGAAAGATGGGATGCAAGAAGCATTAAGAAAAGGGGTTAAAAATATCATTTTCTACAGTACCTTCCTAAATTGGTTTTGAAGAGCGTTTCAATTAGACAAGGCTCCTCTTTCAAATACCATTGAACTAATTGTATTGCTCCTTAAGCTATATAACAGCCAGGAGCCGTTCCAGGAATATCGGTTCTGGGAGCTGGAAATTCAGGCATGCATTGTTTGAAAGCTTAACTTTCCTGGGCCCCAGTTGCTTCAGCTGTAATGTGAAGTGGTATTTTAAATGTAAGAATTGGTTAAACTTTTTTATTTCTAAGCTTTATGATTGAATCGTATTACAGAAAGATTATTATATTATTACAGAAAGATGTAATGGATAATCACCCACCCACTCATGTCTCATGAAAACAAATTCATCTGAAATATGAATTTCTAAGGAGAAAGATTCCCAGCTTAGAATATACAGCCATGAAAATGGCCTTTATTTCTCTTCCTTCCTTGTCTCCATAGGTGATGAATCCCCTGAGCTTTTGCATTCAGATTTTTCTCCTATCTTTTTTCCTCTCTAACTTTTCCTTGAAATACAAATACAGTGCACCACATATTGCACAAAACTTACTCACTCACTAAAAGTTAAGTTGGTGATCCAAATGCTCTTGAATATAACCAGCATTTCAGAATTAAAGGTTAAAGAAAATTGTTACTTTTACTTCTATATTGAACAAGCAACACCCTACAGCATTTAGTTTTAGGAAGCAATTTATAATCACTTCACTATCTCCATTAAAAAATTATAAACAAAATCATAAATAACACTTGTAAAAAGAAAGCTAAAAACTATAGCTAATTACTATTCACCAATCCCATTTTACACATAAGGAAATACACACTAGAGCCATAAGCAAGGCCTCACTTAAGCCATGCAGGTAATGACAGAATCAAGATTAAAATGCAAGAGTAGTGGACAACAGAAAATAACTAAAAAAAAATTAAATCAACCCTAATAAATATTCTTCATCTAGTAGCCAGTATGAAGAGGATGAACAGTCAAAGGAAGGTTCCCTTTTGCAAAGAACTCTTACAAGGTGTCTATCCATGTATGTCTGGAGTCTGGGGTGTCTAACATGTTTCAGCAAGGACTTATTTATAGATGTGCCTTGAGGCAAAACAGTTTGGCATTCACCCTACATGTCTCAAGGGATGTGAAGGGCTCAGTAACAGTGCAGCATATTAAAATTGTAAGGAGTAGTCTCCCTCAGGAAAAAAAAAATCCTCAGTCCCCAAGGATGGCTTTCTTCCTTTTATGAACACTATATGAAGGCACATACTTGAAAAGTCATAGTGCAGTAAATCTTGCAAAATAATACCTTTTCATAGAGCCTAGGCCAAGGGTGGGTAAAGTAATGCCCATGGGCTGCATCCAGCCCACCAGCCGTTTGGTTCTGACCCGCAGGCAGACACCCACCAATTAACTGTTTCCGGCCCCCGCCCGCGGCTACCCCACTCGCTCTGCATAGGACCAAGTCCCATCTGCTCCTACCTGGGACGGTGTGTGCTGTGCTTCCCAGTCTCTCCCACTGGAGGGCGCCAGCCCCGGCCAGCAGGCACAGCCGCTGCTGCCACTGCCCAGGGAGCTGCTGGGCTCCCCAAGCCTCCAGCAACTCCTCCTCCTGTCCCTGCTGCAGCGGGTGGGCTCTGCCTGCAGCTTGCTTTGGTTCTGCTCATGCAAGGCCAGGTGGAAGAGCATGTGGACCGGGGTGGGGGGTGACGTGGAGGAGTTTACAAAGCCCTGCTGGGCAGGCACGGGACAAGCAGGGGGGGCAGCAGCAGCAGCAGCAGCAGGAGCCAGTGCAGGCTCAGCTGCCCCTCCACCAGGCAGGTGTGAGACAGAGCAAGAGAGCTGGTGGTGGCAGGTTCAGCTCCCTGCCCCTCGCCTCTGCTCCTAGGGGCTTCTCTAGCTGCCTGCCAGCGGAAGCTGCTCTCCCCCTCCTGAGGGGATCACAAAGAGTGGATGGGGCGGAAGCCCCCCACACATGTACAGCCAACCTACCCACCCCCAACCACTGTCCCACATGCCCCACACCCCACCATACCCACACACACCACCCCCACATCCCATGCATTGACACATACACCCACAACCCAACCCACAACCATGCTCTCACTCCACACACACACACTCTCCCTACACCCAACCCCCACCACACCCCATACACACCCCACACAACCATCATACCAACAAACATACCCCACACTTCAACTACACTCCCCACATCCATCCACTCATATGCCCATACCTCACACATGCACCCACACACACACGCAAGTCCCACATACTCCACACTCCAGCTGCACATATCCACCCCACACACACCCTACCTGCACCATACCCACACCTCCCACATACATTAACATACCCACCCCCCGAACAGCCCTACACACCTCAACCACACCTACACACCATGCCCTCCACACATCTTACACCATACGTACACCCACACCATCAACACACAACCCTCCCATGCTATACCCACAGCCACACCCCACACTCCCCCTACTCATCGCACAATATACAAGCAAACCTCCCCCCTCCTGAAAGGAGTAGTTCCTGGGCAAGGGGAGTGACTTCCAGTGGCAAAGGTCAGGGGTTAGAAGGGTGGGACTTCCCGTCCCAAGATGGTGACCAAGGTGCAGGGTACCTGTCAAGGGGCAGGGCTACCCATGTGGCCCTCAACAGTTCACCAAAACTTGTTAATCAGCCCTCCAGCCAAAATAATTGCCCACCCCTGGCCTAGGCAAACTGAAAGGAAAAAAATAAGCATGTTCTGTGTGGGCAAAATATTCTTTTCCACTTTGTCTGTCCATATTATATATTCAAGATGAGTCATATAATTTACAAAGCCTCTGTACCAGTTTCTTAATTGTACTAAACCACTATAAGAAATGAAAATGCCACTGATCTCCATTACATTTTTTTCTAAATATCTTTGAAGAGTTATAACCAACAATGATTATTTAAAATTACAGACATTTTTAAAAAACACTCATAGAAAATATGCAGGAAGTTCCAAAAAGCAACTCATATATTCATACACACACACACTCTCATACATATATACATATAACAGTCTCTCTTTAATGCCCATAGCTGAGTACTGAATTACCTTTGAGCACTCAGCTGTATAAAACCACTCATAAAACACAGCTGATCTGTATCATGCTAAAAATAAATTACACAGATTTTTTTGCCCCCTATTGTATGGTGTTTTTATTTCACAGCTTCTCTTTGTTATGTAGAGTGAGGGTAATTTTACCCTCATTATCTTAAAACTAAATGTCTCGAGATCGGTGAGCATAAAAAACAATGCATTCATGATACCTAGCACTGTCTTTCCATAAGAGCTGACAAGCTAAGCAATGGTGCGGGCTGTGGTTGGCTAGGAGAGCCATGTTTATGTCAGGGGGAAAGTAATGTCACTTTAACCAGCACAAAAAAAGATGGTATTTAAGGGCACGCCGAACTGTTCTAGGTACTGTTTTTCAGATGGTTATTAAAAATCTTACCAAGTTTTTTTTTTTTCCTCCTTTTTTCTTTTCTTTTTAAAGTAAGAGATGCAACAGGACTGCAGTTAGCTCTGATGCTCTAATCAAATTCTAGCTCAGGCAGGTATGTTAACCTTATTAATTTCTTTCTGCAGTTTGAATAGGAGAGGAATAGGAATACCCTTCTCTTCCTAACACTCATGCAACACTGCTGTGCAATATGTAAGAGTTAATATAGTCCAACACCCAGGCCTGCAGTTGAGTAGGCTTTTTTATTCTTTTAGAGCTGAAGAATTCATTCCATATCTCTCAGAAGTTTTTGAAGGCTTATTTATTTGAAATTTATTCAGTGATTGGAAATTTCTGGATGAAGTATAGAAAGTGAAAGGTTTATTACTATACAGCCATTGGGGCTAAATTAACTAAATTTCCTAAATTAACTGCTGCTCTATAAATAATAAGTAGTTATTTTGGAAAGTGTTAACTTTAGGAAATAACTAACCTGATATTCCTTTTAAATTAGGTTATGCTACATTAATAAATAAAAAGCAATACTAGTGAACTTTTCCTGTTTTGAGAATGCTTGTAAATTGAAAAAAATTCAGTGAGTCTTTTGGTGTTTGAACTACTTGATAAAGTGGTACACAACTAAGGCCTTCTATGCCAACAACAGCTTGTAGCAAATTTATTTTCAATGGCAATATAAATTCCCTATAAATAAATGGTTCATAGAGAAATTGTAGAAGAGCTGAGAGCCACTAACCAATTCTATGGATGGATGCCCTTTCATTTATAAAGATTCTAGGAAAAGGTATTTTATTTATGATCACTGTCAGGAAATTATGTGTTAATTAAAATGCATGGAGACCATTAAAACTATTAGGCTTCTCCTGCTTTACATCTATTAAATAAGAAAACTATTTAACTTTAGTTCCATATAACCATATGCACCAACAACTCGGCAAGCTTGGCTGTTTCTCCAAACTGGCTACCCTGCATGCCCTGACGTATCTAATACCATAACAATCAATCATTTTCATCCTTATGGCTTACTCATGTGAAAAGCACCTTTACCTCAGCATAAATTAACATATTTGAGGTACTCAAAATGACCATGTTTGCACTGATTCTCATTTTTTCTCCATTCAGTTCAAGGCCAAGTGTTGCCAATGGTTTGAATTTAATTTTCACCAGGTTTCTATTTCCATTTTTAAAAATATTTAAAAATATAGGACTCCAAAACAACCATCAGCATCCTAATACTCAATAAAAATAAACTAGTTAGGGGAAAATACCATGAGGTTTACTTTACTAATCAGGACAAAAATCTAAACAACAACAGGGGACGAGTTCCAGTGCAGAATTCACTAAAATAATATCAAAAGATTTGCAAAAAAGATCTGCAGCATTTTTTTCTAAGGATAAGCAAGTACTGCAGCAGGACATATCTGATTTATTTTAGAAAGAAATACAAACAATCATCTGTCTGATATTATGAGTGACCCAGGCAACAACCAAACATTTGCTGCCAAATGTGAAAACAGCAAATGTCCCTTTCATCTGAATCTTGGAGTGCAAACAGCTGTGTGTTAAGATTGGTATCCTGTAGTTTAAAAAAACCCACCACCATATAAAATATGGAAAGGTAAGTAAATAAAGATGTGATAATATGATGCTAAAATATGCATCAATAAGATGCTTACTCCATGCCTAAGGATTAGCAATAATTTTTCCTTAAAATTCTAGTTACATGTACAGAGCAAAAATTAATCCAAAAATTAAATCCAAATCATAGCACTTGGAGAGCAACACAACATTGATACATTGAACATACAGTGATATATATGTGATCAAAAATTAAGGGCACAGAAAGAAATCGATTTATGAGCAAAAATCATAAAAGTGTGAAATTGTATGACACCCTTCCATTGCACCCTAACCATATTTTTAAGCAATTAAATTAATTGGATAGACTTGTAGACTTTCAATGCCACTCCATTCCTTTATGGTAGCTTCTATTCTCTTGGAAACTGCTCGTCTTTCCTACAGTCTCTCTCAACGCAATTGTAAATACTGTGGTTTCTGCTGCGAATTGGGACCACAACTCAAAATTTACAACTTTTTATAAGTAGAACAACCCGTTTACAGTCATGCTAGCTTTGTTTCCTTCCAAGAAGTGTCACTGGCAAGGAGCATTCAATCGAAAAAATGTCTTGCAAAGCAACTGCAATGTAAACACATCATTGTCAAACTGTGTTAACATTCCTTACAGCAGGGCTTGGCAACATACGGCCCGCAGGCCAGGGAGAGGTAGCCCACACTGGGGCCCGGCTGCGAGGAGCTGTGCTGAGGCCAGAGGCCTTCCAGCAGCACCACACTGCTGCTGCTTTGTCCTGCCCTCCCGGCTCCAGTCCAGCGTGGTGGGGCTCAGTGGTTTTGGAGGCACGGCAGCGGCAGGGGGTTTTTGTCTGTGGGCATACTGGAGGCAGGCAGCTGGGAACCGTGATGTGCTGCTGCAGCTCCTCCCAGTCCCCTGATCCCCAGCCGGAGCCGAAGTGCAGCTTCCAGCTCTTGTGCCACCACTACAGTGATACCCAAAAACTTGGCTACATCTATCCCTCCCATGCAGTTGGTCCAATAAAATCTCTCTCGTCCACAAGAATTCTTGCCTCTTGCATATTTCCTGGACCATCACAACAACATTACTACGACACTACAACGCTGGGGTCGTTTGACCCTCATACTTTCTCCTGCCGTGGCTGGGGGTCGGATTTGACGATCTGCTCAGGTCCCTTCCGACCCTGCGAACTATGAAACTACCATTAAATGACAGACCCACGAACGCTTATAAATAGTTTTTAAGAACCCCAAATTGTTCACAAGCCACAGTTTCACAAGCTGCAATCCCCCAAAATATAAATGCAAAGCAAGTATAAGGAATCAAATGTTTTCATAGCTTTCAATACTGCTTGAACAGCTGACAGAAACCGAGAATGTTTAACACCGTCTACTGTAGTAATCTGGACTGTATATTGTTTTTAAATTGTGACCGCATGATATCTAGTGGGGGGGGGTGCGAAAGGGTCTCCTGATTTGATTTGGAGAATTGGCCACCGAATTGGGCTGAATCTCTGCTGAATCAAATCAGGGACTGAAGCTTTGCACACCCAAATTTCTAGTAGATCATCTGTAAGTATTTTAAGAATTTTCTGATGTATGTGAATATGAGAAGTACATTGCAACTAAAAAAAAAGATACTTATATAAAGTATTTACTTTAAAAATATCGATGGTTTCCATTAAGAAGTCAGAATTCAATAACAACTATTAGATAGAGTTACTTCACACCACAGTCACTTCCCGCTCTAAAAAGAATTTTGTTGACACATTTTGCCAATTTAATGGTAGCTACTGTAGCTGATTAAGCATCCTGTTACCTGCTAGATTTAAAAATTGGGTAACAATTGTTTTTCCTCTATGAAACTGGGTTGTTTACATTTAATGGTCTAATTAGCTAAGCTGAATTTTAATTCCCTCAAAGCTTTGTTACATTTACCCCAGGCAAAAGGTTAAGCCTTCTGCCAATCTCGGAGACAATAGTGCAGTTTTATTATATTAATGTTTAAAGAGGAGAAAAGAGAGGAGAGTGTTCAAGTGTAAACAATATTTTCCTCTCCGACCGGACATATTGTAATATCGTTTTCAAGGAGCACCATCAGATTCCACCCCCACGAACCATGATTTAGTAAATGCCTACTTCCTCTCAAGACGCAAGAACAATGCGTTTGCTATGGATTACGTGCACATTTGCAGCCCACTGGGAGAGTTTCGCAGAATACCAACCACTTCTAGCACTTTCTGATTTTGAGGTGTTTCGTGCTTAAATCAAAATAAGATAAAAATCTCAACTTCAGGTAAAGACAAAGGGGGGGTGCTTGTCAAATACACTGCAGATGCCAAATAGTAACACCCGTGATTCTAACTGCATCATTGTTTTAAGTAGCAATACTTTAAGTAGTAATATCAAGCAAAGCAAGGTGAGTTATTGATAACTCTTTCCTTGGGCACTTCACTGTCTTCACCAGTGGTTGCTGGTCTTAGTCAGTAAAAGCTCAGTTGCTCAGTGTGGATCATACTACCTATAGTGGCTTCAGCGCTGGGGCCTCCCTCCCGTGCTGTGCTGTGCATGGGCTGTGGGTGTGTGGCAGGGAGCCCTGGCCATAGAGGCGGCCCGGCGGGGGCTGCGCGCCTTGCTGTGATGTGCAGCACTGGCCACAGCCACGGGGAAGAGTGAGGGGAAGGTCCCTAAGCCTCCCCCCGCACCCCAACCTCCCTCACACCGACATGCCGGCCACCCAAGATCCACGCTGCTGGCTCTGCACTGCTGCCAGCGCCATCCCCATCCCCATGCTCCCACCCAGCTGCAGCCTCGCCCCCACCGCTTCCCAGAGTGAGCAGGACACGAGAGAGGCCGAGCAGGTCCCCAGAGGCTGCAGGACTGGCAGCAACAGCCCTGCCCAGAAGCTGCCTGCTGGCCAGGCAGGGCCCTTGTGTCCACGAGGGTGGGAGCGAGGCGCAATAGGCTATGTCGGAGGGGTGCACATGTGGGCATCTCACTCCCACCTTTCTAGGCGGAAGGGCTGGGCGGGGTACAACTTGTCTGTGGGTGCCACAGGCCGGATGAAAGTGCCTGGTGGGTCAGATCTGGCCCCCGGGCTGGGTTTTGTCTGCCCCTGTTCTAAAACCTGTGTTGAGGAGGTTGGCCAAACCAAGCTTCAGACTGTTAGTGAAGGGAAGGAACGCATTGGTGTCCCTCCGTTTCACACGGACCGTCTTTACAAGTCCCTTTGTTGCTATTGTATCAGTTTTATTTTTAGTTTGTTGGGTCTCCTTTTCCACAGCAGGTTTGAAAGGAGAAACCTAGAGGATGCCTATCATTTTTTTTTTTCCAAATAGAAAAAAAGAGACGGAGTCAGCTACAGAGAATAGCTTCCATCTGAAACGGATTATTCTGTAAGAGAAAGCAAGCTGCTCCCTGCACTGTGGCTAGGACTAGAAAAGATAAAGAACACAAAAGCAGACTGATTCTAATAGGCAAAATACCAGCTATCATCCTTTCACATTTGTACAAAGCATTGCATCTATTTTGCACAGCACTTGCATAAATGAGAATAAAACTGAGATTTGTTGCCACAGTACATGTTTTAGTTTTACCACGTCCTCTCTTCTCCAACAATCATTAAGTGATTTAGCTGTACATCTTGAAAAGCACACGATTCCCAGATATACACTCCAGCAAAATAGGAAGCAAGTGGAGTCCACGGACCCAGAAGAGCCAAGGTAATAAAAATGGTTTGAGGCTTCTGCAAAAGATACTACAGATAATGTGAGATCTATGCTGGAATAGCCCAGTGACCTTAAGGGGTCCATTGTCTGGTACATTGTGAAACAAAGTATTCTCCATAGTTTATACCTAAGCAAATTTTAGCAATGACCATAATCACAGGTTTTGTACCTATATAGTGTGTACGTCAAAAAGCTATTCCACTGAAACATTACAGCAATATTAATAGTCCTAGGATGCTTTCTTAATTCATTTTCTCCAGTCTGTACAAATAGATTATGGATAACCTGAACTCACGAGTTTGCGTGAGCAAACTACGCTCTTCACAGAATGATGACTATAAAAACCTGGATTCATGAACTGGCACAAAAACAAATGCTAAATTCTGCTGATGGAAAAACTTTGTAGGCAGAAGATTCAGAGTGCGTCTGTCCATGAGGAAGCTACCTGCTGTCCTAAGACATGAAAGAGATTTATCTGTGTCAGAAACCGCTGTTCTATATAATAAAGCTATGCTCAGATCGGTTTCTATAGCAACAGTAGCATCATACCAGCAAAGAATGAGGCGAGATAAAAGGCTCCTTAAAACTGATAAAATAGGTACCCATAGCTTTGGTTACCTTAAGTATTTCAGGGCTTGTTTATCTATAAACTATGAATCCCAGCTGCACGGTTATTATGGAAACTGTGAACTGGATATTATTGCAGAAATTTAGATCGCTACACCACTTGTCTTTCTGCCAGGAAGCCAGTACTAATAGGATCTAGTAGTAAGTAACCAACTTTGTCTACACTAATTACCATGATATCGTAAACAAGCACAACAAAAATCAAATGTTACTACAAAAACACATTGTAAAAGAATTTCCCCAAAATACTGTTGTAAGAATATCCTACTGTATCATAAGGCTCATGATTCATTTGGAAGTAAGTTATATTAAGATGGGAAATGATCCATCTTTGGACTACAAATAACCTTTTCTTTGTTTCAACGAGCACTTTTATTACTTATCATTACATTTTCACTTACAATATTCTGCATCGGAGCGTTCTACAAAGTGCTTTGACTGTTCTGATAAATTGCTTTCAGAAGCCCATTGTAGTTAATGATGCTCTTTAGGTCCTCGGGACCTGATGCTAATTTAGGCACTTTTAGCAGTCTCCATGAAGGTACAGTCCCTTAATTTCAACTTTTAGCCCAGTCTATTTTTATCATACGCTTCTACTGCATCACCATTTCCAAGAAAAAAGTTCTATTTCCAGAAGCAAGAATACTATATCTATATTTACGTATTTTACTCCTATTGAAATTAATCATTCTCAATTCATTGCCCATATTATGTACTTCTACAAAACAGAACTGCTCCCTCCAAATGGCCCCTTCTACATTTTCTAATACTGGTTCCTATCCTTTAACTATTTTTGTTACACACAATTACAGATGGTTATATGTGAAATAATGTTTAAAGGCTAAGCCTTTGGAAAAACTCAAAAGTAAATAAATTAGAAATCTAAGAAGAACTATAGCTAGTGCTTACCTGGCAAAAGGCAAGTCTGAGGGACTCTCTTACTCGTTATACAGAGATCACAGTGTAGCACCTTGAACATTTTTTTTAATTTCTGCTATTCATCAAAAAGATTACAATTGGCAAAAAGACTTAAGAGAGCTCTTGTGAAAATTAAATGCCTCTCAAAAATTAACCAGTATGACAGAAATCTTCTCAAAGGTCTTTAGGAGTGGGACTCCTTAGCATGGATTATCCAAAGCACCAAGGACTCTCTCCTGCCTAACGTGAAGGCGGCTGGAGGTTAGGGAGCGATGCTCCAAGGAACCAGACTCGGGCTAGAAGCACACACTATCTTTGGAGCTGCATTAGCTCTGCTGCAATGTGTCCTGCGACAGCTGATCTGCTTCACTGGTGTTTACAGTGTCACCCAGGGCTGATTTACTGCAGCACTGGACCTCTGCTGCTCCCGGAGTGTAAGGGGCCCGATCCTGGAGAAGAACGGACCTGAATGCGAGGCTCTGCCCCAGGGTGTATATCAGCAAGCAGGGGGAGGGGTTTTTGTGGGGGTTTTTTTGAAAGAGGAGAGAAGGAAACCTGAAATTAAGGACACAGGGAAATACTCGTGGTTCAAGTGAAAGAGTATTAGAACTGAAAATAAAACAAAATGAACTCAAGCAGTAGAAACTAAGGAAAAAACCCAGCAGATCTGAAAAACGGCACCTATTTTACTTTAAATCTGTTGTAGGGATAATTGAAGCTATTTCAGTTAAACCACATTTCATCAGAACATGAGATTCTATTGAAATATATTTAAAAAAATCAATTATGCAGGCATTTTGGAAGCAAACTGCTGAAAAGAGTGCAATAATGACAAAACATCCTAATTTGATTGGGGGGGAGATCTCAAACCCGCCTCACTTTCTCCTTTCCGGTGAAACACTGGGCAGAAAGGAGGCAGAGGAGCTGGGCTGTGGGGAATGCTCAGCCTGTGTGTGATTCATGAGGCAGGGGGGATGTGGAGAGGATGTGTGTATAGGAGAGAGTGGGGGGGAGTGTGTGCATGTTGGTGGAGAGGTGTGGGTGTGTGTGTATGCACATGCATGTGGGGAGGAGTGTTCGCGCATTTGCGTATGGGTCGGGGGGGCGTATGCGTGTCAGACGGGATTTGCCTGGAGGGGGGCAGTCCCTTCCAGTTTGTTGCCCGCCCCCCCCGGTGCCTCATTCCCCGCTCAAGCAGAGAATAGGGGTCATGGCCATGCCCCAGCCCACGTGCACTGAACTTCTGTTCTGTTACAGGTTTAAACCACTTTCTGATCACTTAAACCGGTTTATGCATAACTTGTCCCTCACCTTGGAGAACCGATTACTGCCTAGCATCTTAGGGCACACAGACCGAAGTAACAATTGAACCTATATCAAAGGATACAAGCTGTTAGGAACCAACTGTTATTTTTATATAATTCTACAGTGTATCAAGTGTAGCAAAAACATTGCATCTTTAACTCCTCTTCATTCAAGGTCAGAGTCAGGGTGATTTAGCCCACTTGCATCATGCACATGAAGACATAACAGTGTGATGATAACAGCTACTGCACATTCCCAAGCTGTAACTTCCCCTCCCCTTTCAAAGCGTCTAAAATCTATGTTTGTCCATATCCCTAGGGATCTATTCAATGAAGTGATAGGCACTGCCTGTGCGCTCATCATTTGACTGAACCGGGTCATTAATGAACAGCAAGGATGTCTTTAGGATGCAATTTATTTAAACAGTAACTTTAAAAACATACCTTACGCAACCATAACTGACTTTTTTATGAGGATAGATAACTATAGAAGTACACTATGTCAATAATATAACCAACTGATATGCAAAAGTCTATGTTTTATCCTAGTAGATTAGACTTTCCTAGTACTGTTTTCAGATTATCCACAATAACTGTTTCATTCTGCTTAAAAAAAAAGGCTAAAGGTAAAATATACATAATTTGAATTATGCAATTTTGATTATATGTAACAGGAAAGAGATGTGGCCATCTGACTCTTATAAATAGCTTTGTCATCTCCTCCCTTAGTTCAAATCCACTTTGATTTTTCATGGTCTATTTTAGTAACCCATGAAGTGACCTGCTTAGGCATAAAGTGAGTCATGCTTGCCATACTCTAAAAGCTAGAAGACTAAAATCACACTCATCAACATGCATTATCAAAGTTGGCTTTTAATCCTGCTTTGTTTTAAAACAGGTTTTATATTTCATTTGAATAAAAAATTAGATCTGAACTAACAGAGACTTGTACTTCCATATTATCTTAAATCTATTCACATCTACCTTGACAACTTTGCTTCACAAACACACAATCAGCTCAGTATCTCAGGCTTAACACAATCAATATAAAATCAAGATTAATTTTCACTAGTTCTTAAAATTGACGCGCATCCCCACACACACTACTCCCGCTTATAACACATGAAAAGAGAATACCCAGGAACTCTTGTAACTTGAAACAGAATTTGGGAACTTATGTACTTAAATCCTACTGACTTTCAATGAAAATTAGGCTCCTAAATGTCTAAGTTTCTTCCACCAACTTACTGCTATCATGCAGCAGCCCCTTTGAATATGCTGCGATGCTCCACGTGGGCTACCCCTTAACTGGGCCCAGGATAGCCACGTTTTCACGGTACTAAGAAAACAAGGTGAGAGTCGCTACTGATTTGTCTGTCTATTGTCCCACTGGTTTCTGGTTCAAGAAGGTATTCTCTATACAGCAACATGGTGAGTTTGAGGGTCCACCAATCTGACACAGTAAATTTATAGCATATACACTCCTCAAGCTGTTCATGCATTGTTTTTTCATTTTACACTTAGTAATTTATCTTTCAGCAAGAGCACAGCACTGAAGAGAGAGACGTCATGTCTATATGAAACAGCTGAACACAGAGAAAATAAACAGTGTTTTAATATTAAAGAATCCAGAATATATATGTGCCTGAACTAAATCAAATATTGCATATCAATCCAGAGATCTTCCCACCAACTAATTCTATTAAAGGCCCTCCCAGCATTTAATAAGAAGCCTGCTCGAATGCCCCTAGTTTTTAAAGTTTATTCAGAGAAAAAAGGTAGCTTAATGATATATATGCTACCTGTATTTCATACTACCATCTACAGTCTCCTATGCTGATTTGATGTTACACCCCTTCATCATTGACTCTAATTGCCTAGAGCTTTTAAACAGAAGTACAGCTTGTATGAACAGCCTCCATGATTACTTTTTATCAAAGTCAATTTGACATCCTGACTTGCTGGGTGATGACAATTCCAGCTGCACCAAAAATGCTCTCTCCAACTCCGTAAGGAGAAGAATTTTAATCCTTTGATAGTCTCAAATTCAAACAGTCCATGATCTTATCATCCAGCCTGGCTTTAACTTTTATAAATCTATTTAATATTAATGTTCCAGTTCTCTGATTTGAGAACAAATTTAGGAGGAGGAGACTATCTTGATGTGAGAAGTGGAAGATGGATGGATTGAATTTATTTCTCATCCCCCTCCTGTTATCATTTGTAATCTCACTTAATATTCTTAGCAACTTCATCCACAAGCATCAGTCCTTCTCCCTTTGCAGAGTTGTAATTTCATTTTGAAACTCTGGCTATATTAAGGCAGCTGAGCTGAAGCTGGCAGAGCTGTAAATAACCTGGTAGTTTGCTGCACAAGATGTTATGAGAACTTTTTTCTCAGTTCAAATACATGTGGAGGAGAAGTCTCAGATTTAAACAGAGTTCAGAAATCAAATGTATTAAGCATCTCAAGGTCAAATTTGGGGAAACTACTGTCTAGTTCCTTCTCTCTCCGATGCCCTCTAAAGCATATGATGACATTTAGTCCAATTTCAAAGAAAAATATATAAAAGTGGTTTGCCCAATAAATTTGAGAAATGTCAGTGACCTTCTGAGGTGCGTGATTAGAGACTGAACTTAATAAAAGCAGCACACAAATGCTGCATGGTCTGGGGATTACCTGCCAGTAGTCTGAAACTAATGGGAAGTCTTTCTAACATGAAAGATTATCATGTCAGCATCAGTTGTGGCATGAAAAGAAATCCAATCCATCTATGGCAAAAGAACGCATCCTCAAAAAAGGAGCTTTTAAGATTTCCATGCATTTCTCAAAAAAATAGACAAGCAGACAGAAATCCTGGAATATCAGATTTTTTTTTTTTTACTAATACAAGCCTGGCTTTCTGAAAAGATTTCTAACTTTACTATACTATAATGATTCAATATATCAATGTCTCAAGAGTTTTGTTTTGTTTTTTTACTTTTTGTTCGAGACACCTCCATAGGCACAAAGTATATTATTTCTTGCTCTAACAGCCTTTCTGGGACATTAAAAAAGTGGGATTTCTTCAGGCTGCTAATCTTCATTAACTGATACACAATTACTGAAGCTTTCTTATCCTGGTGTTCTCCACCAGTTTAACAGCCATTTGCTGAGTAATTAAATGGGTACATATTCTGAGTGCGTCTGCCAGCAATTGCTTAATATTGTACTGCTACTATATAAGAAATAATGCATCATAAGATAAGGATAGTATGCAAAGCATGCCGCATGATAATTTACTCTCTCATGATGCAGACATTCCCATTTTGTCAAAATCAAGAGACAGCCCTTGAGATCCAGGCCATAGATGTATGGTGGTGATTCTCAACCGGGGTTCTCCCAGATCCTCTGAAGGGTGCGTGTATGAAGAGACAAGCAGATAAGCACAGGCTCAGGCTCATCTCCCTCCCTGGCTGATCCTTACCTCCGCTGCCCAGCCCCTCTGCAAGGAGGAAAGCACTGTAATACATTAATTAGTTCAAGCAAACAGTCAATTCCCAAAAGTTACAGAGAGGTGCCTTGAGTCTAGTGAGGAGTGCCTTGAGCTGAAAAAGGTGGAGAACCGTCGATTTATAGGGGACCTTGGCTTTGGTAGTATATTAGCAGTTCGGCAATATTTGTTCAAACGAGAGGCAGAATCATGCAGCTCGTCTTCTAGCATTTGTAATACAGGCAAAAACAGATGTAGTTATTGAAAAGACACCGCTGCATTTTCATAAGAAATGTATTTCAAAGCAAGGCATATCTGCTCCTTTTTGGCTAAATCGGACACCCGAATTCTTCCTCGTTCCTTCAACTGGTATTTTTGAAAATGTTTAACGGAAATAGAGGGACAGGGTATTTAACAAATAGGTCAAGATAAAAAACATAAGCAAAAGAAACTTTCTTTTGATTTTTCTCACTTTCCTGCCAATACATTTCACGATGTTGTTCCAGTGTAGTCGGTTCCCTCCATATTTTCGGTCATCTCTTGTGACTTTTATGAAACTGAGCAGTTATGCTGAGCATAATGGCTACAAAAGCATAATGCTTGATTTAATCAAGATGGAGAAAAAGTCTCACTTCCACTCCGCAAATGTCCACTGACGTCATGAACAAGTTCTCCATCCTCCTTCATCCAAGACACATAAAACTTCAGAGTTCGAAGGAGGACTAATATTTTTTAGTCTGTCCCTGAGACAGACTAATAATACATCTAATACATGCTTAGTATTGCAAAGTAAGGTCTGAGGCAACGTAACGCTGTTGTGGACAAAAGAATGCTGTCTTCTAGAGAGAGAGCATGTGTACAGAACAGAACGCTGTGAATATAAACTCCTTCGAAAATGAACAAAATGTTCTGTCGTGCTATTATTGGCACTATAATACTTTCCTTGCAAGGAATGTTGAAAGGGTATTGCATGGGAAAAAAAAAACCCATGATGAATTACATATCCATACTAATCAGACACCTGAACGAAACAATATGTTAGGCAATTATGCAAATACTAATATATTTATTTTTGTAATTAAAATTATTTACCAAAGACTACCATATGGTACACTGGAAACAGTATGGTAAGGAAATAGCTTGTTGCATTCCAGGGTAATCTTGCTTATACTAATTCAGATAGTAATAAGTTAACGATAAATGATAAAGTAGATACATTCAAAAAAAAAAAAAAATCTACCAAACATTTTAGTAAATTGTAACATAATAGTTTAAAAGCTTCTGCATTTACTCGTACCATGAATATAAAAGATTATTAAACATCTTCATTTACTGTATTATTTGTAATGGAGAAAGCGTTTGTGTGCTGTTTAGGTACATAAACACAGATGATGATTATTTAGTACCCTAAATAATTAAAATAAGGCAGAAGGCTGATGTATTTAACCACTCACTGAAAAAAATCAAATCACGAAATGCAACCTACTATATTAAAATGATTAACAACTTGCCAAAAATGGATTCTACAACAATTAAGAGAGGCTTCATAAAGTTACGTGGCTTCACACACACTGATTTTCAATGCTGCACATTGGGGGAAAACACACAAGTAAGGACCACGCATTAAAGAATGCACAGTTGAATAACTACATATACAGCTGTATCCTAGAAAAATAAATCATTCACCATTAACACAAAAATGTATTTATGATCCCTAGCCAAGAACCTTACTATTAGAACATCACTTCTGATCTTGACTAAATACAGCATATACTCTTTATTAACCTCTAATTTGCAAAAGTGAGCGCTAATAAATCCACACATTTAATTATTTCCTTCAATTCTATGAGCATCTTACATCAAAATTAGACATTTATTATTTGTATTTTCATGACACTTTATAACAGAGACACATTCAACTTCTTGTGAAATCCTAAGCCTGCTGAAGGCAACAAGAGTATGTCATTTACTTCAATAGATCCAGCATGTTATCCAGTCTCTTCAACCCCCAAAACCTGATAAACTATGGTCAATTATTTGCTAACAAATTAAAACTGGCAATTAATCCACACTTGTGTATGTAAAGTTTTGCCTTCAGGTGTCCTTAAGCTCCAAAATAATTAAGTCGGGTAGTAGAAAATAGACTTGAGTCACCTGTTAGTTATTTGAAGGATGCAGCATTTAGGACACAACTAACTTAAAGGGTGTTTCAGATGGGCTACAAAGAGAGAGACCAAGTCCAGGCCATGAAGCAGCTGAGAAATTAAAAGGAAGCATTAAACAAATCATAGGCAAGGGAAACCGTGTAGGAAGAAACAGAAGTTAGAAATATAGGTGGTGATGGAGCAGCTGAATCCTTTAAATGGCAAGGTACTGGAACTGAACAATTAGGAAGGAGGTGACATATGGAAAAAGAGAAGCAAAAGAAGCAACAGTAGGAAATTATTTTTAATCCCAAAAAGATGACTTTAGCAGCAACAAAGGTTATCCAGTCTAGAGAGCTGCAGAGTTGAACCTGTTCAATCACCTGAGTAAAAGTTAGCGCACTTGCACAGCCGCGTTAGTCAATCGGGCAGAGTGCACGGCATAAAACACGGTAGGTCCTGAGCATCTGAGAACCAAGTCAGAAACTGAGGCACACAGTCTACAAATTACAAGATGGGATAAAATCACAGGCACTAAGCTAGTGTGTTACCTACTTCCCTACAGAGAAGCTAGAAAATTGCATAGGATTTCATACCTCGGGGAAAGTCCCAGTTTATCAGGAATCATGGCTGAGTTCTAATGACTAGATCACATTCCCCCCCTCTTTATGAACAACTTCACATTTTTAAATATGCTTGTCAAATATTAATTTGGGGGCACTTCAGATTCTAAAGCGCATTGTGCTTCCATAGACCTATCTTTAGGAGAAAGCTATACTGCACCTTTTATTTGCATCGGGGTAATAATTGTCCACTGGTTCTGGGGACATCCATCGCCTACCTCCTTGCATGAAAACATGCAAGTCATATAACACAAATGGCTCGGCACCCAGCTTCAGTAACAGAGCTTGCTACCTGAAATTTGTTTCCGTTTTTGAAGACAAAAATAAAATGATTTCTTTAAAACAAAAGCCAATAATTGCTTGAGTGAATTCTTAAAAAACAAGACTAAACTTCGACACTGTCAAAGTTTGTCACCAAATCAGATTTTATAATCCTCCTCCTTATCTTTGTCTATCCACTATTTATGAATCCCATATCTTGCACATTAAAAATGTGCATGAGTCGCTCATTAAAATCTAATGAGACAAGCTTTCCAGTGCATTTCATCAGCAAGGGCTAATTCCCTACAATCTTGAGCCTGGATTTGGTTATAAAAAAACAACTATAAAACTATTGAAACTGGTTTCAGATTCATAGATGTTAGGGGCTGGGAGGGACCTCCCAAGATCATCGGGTCCAGCCCCCTGTGCCAGGCGGGAAAGATAACTGGGGGGGTCAGGTGACCCCAGCAAGGTGACCGTCCAGGCTCCTCTTGAAGATTTCCAGGGTAGGTGATTGATTGCACCGCCTCTGGAGGGAGCATATTGCAGTCTGGACACCCTGACTGTGAAGAAGTTTTTCCTAATATTGAGCCTGAAACACTCTTCCAGGAGTGGCCACTGCTCCTGGTTTTTCCTAAAGGTGCCCTGGGTTTTGCTTGAATTACATACAAGATTACAGTAAAATTTTATTGCAATAAATTACAATAAAATATTATTAGTTGACTAATAACAGGAAGACCTAGAGTAGCTTAGTGAATTGTGCAAATAACCAAACAAAAAAGCAAATACAATACTTAGCAAATTACACTTTCACTTTATTTCAATAATTGTGATTTATGAAGTATCCTATATATACAGAATTTAAAACAAATGCACAAAGTACTATATTTAAAGAATAATAGTATGTGTTGTTTAAAAAACAAGTATTATAAGCTTCCACAGCTCCACTGATGAATGTTTTCTGAAACATGGGAAGAGACAATATTATTCTGATCCACTGCAAATTAGAAACAAATATTCTCCTTTAAATACTGCAAAAATTGGAAGAATCTGTCCTCATAACACCTGTGAATTCCAGTTTGATTTCATGACTAGTGGAAAAGAGCAGAAGAACACCTACCTGTCTGTACTGGAAAGGAAGTCATTCAAGGGCTAGTAACGAATGAGTAGATGGGGCTTAAAAAGAGTAATGGGGTGGTTGAAGTCTTGAAGAAAAACCTTTTTCTTTAACTTCTCTACAAGTAACGAGTCTAAAGTTGTGGAATTTCCCCAGAGGTAGAGCAAGGTAAATGTGGATTGCTAAAAGTTCTTCAAAATTCAGTGAGCAAGAGTTTGGGTAGGGGACGCACAAACATAGGACATCTGGGAAGTGCAGAGGGACATGCTTTTGTAGCACTGGCTGGAGCAGCAATTGAGGACGGAAACTTGCTGCAGAGAAGGGAGACTATAATTTGGAGGAGAAGCCAAATGTGGGGGTCGGGATTCTGAATTCCTCCGGGGACTCTGACCAGCATTCGATGAATATTCAAAAGGGATGAGGAACCTTAGACAAGGAAATGTGTATAGTCTTCTGCTAACACAACAGTATTTAGGACCACCTGCAAAATCTGTGCATCTGTTTACTTTTAGTATCTCACATGCCCCTAGAGTATGTCCTGTATGATAAGAGCTCACTGATGTCCACTACACAAAAGCTGAAGCAGGTGTTAAATAATGAGATGACGTTTTACATACATGTGAAATATGCATCATGTATACATGTATTTTTTTATATATATACACACACATACATATATATACACACACACACACA
>JAGPOW010002173.1:5196963-5207975 GCA_030014935.1 Caiman crocodilus | reverse complement strand
GTGTGTGTGTGTGTGTGTGTTGCCTTTGGTTTTACTGTCTCATGCATTTTAGTCATTTTAATTTAAAACGTGTAGAAATCAGGGCTGTCAATTCATTAAAAAAAGTGATCACGAGTAGTTGCACAATTAAAAAAATTAGTCGCAAGTTATTGTGATTTTAATCACACAGCTAAAAATTCAAAATTATGTGCAGAAAAACAACATTATGCAGGTACTGTGTATGGTTTGGGATGGGTGTGGTGGGGAATTTGCGAAGGTGTGGGGGGCTGTGTGGGGTTTGGAGCTCAGGGAGCAGGGGGGTCCCCACACGCCCTGGCAGGATGTGGGGTACTGTGGGTCAGGAGTGAGGGGCAGAAGCAGGGCTCGGAGGGCTGTGGCTTGGGAGTATGGGGCAAACACACAGACAGCACAAACAGCACCCAGCAGGTAAGTCTGTGAAGGGGAAGGGGCAGGGTGAGAGGAAAGGGGCATAGGACCAAATCAAAGCCTCCACAATGAGGGAGGGAGTGGGGCAAAGACTGGGGTGAATGGGGCCCCAGGGCTGGGGCAAGTCATGGGACAGAAATGTGGGAGGCTCATCCAGAGGTGCAGGGGGGTTGCAGCTCCCCACCACTGCATGCACCCCTAGGAAGTCATTGGGGGCATGTGCCCCCCCAGATTTGTATACAGATTGAAGTGATGGGGAGCCACACCCTCCCTCCCCCCCATGTCCCTGGATGAGCCACCCACGGCTCCGTCTCATGATCCACCCTGGCCCTGGGGCCCCATTCACCCTAGCCCCTGCCCCACTCCCTCCCTCACTGTGGAGGCCTCAATCTGCCTTCCCTACACCCATTCCCTCTCCCTTCGCCTTTCCCCTTCCTCTCCATAGACTTATCTGCTGGACACTGCTCTACAAACCACTGGGCTGCATTCTGGTCTCGTCCATGCTGCAGCTACATGTGTGTGTGTGCATGGCCTCCGCCCCCACCTTCCTGCTGCAGCAGTCCTGACCCCACACTGGGCTGCCCTGCAGCTCCTCTACACTGCTACTGCTACCCTGCTGGGCTGCCCAGAGACAGCAGTGACAGCGGCAGAGCAGAGTCCAGGGACAGACTCCAAAACCACGTGCATGATTAACAGGTTAAAAACATTAACACAAGAAGCAATTAATACATTAATCATGCATGTTAATAGAGATTGACAGCCCTAGTATAAATGGTTCTATTTTCCACTCTGATAAGAGATTACCTCAACCTTCTCCAAAATCTACAGCAAGTTTCCATCACCTTTGCCACAGGGTGGAAGAAAAACATCTTTGTGAAGTAAATCTTTGTCACCTCCTATTTTTGAAGAGGTAGCCCAAGTAACAATAATAGCAAGCATGCAATGGCACAGACTTTGGACGAAGAGACTACATCCCAGATCTTCAGCAGGCTTGTACACCTCTCACAAAAGTCCATGCTGCCACTTCTTCCCCAAGTAAGATTGGTATCAATGCTAGCTAAAGTTAACACAGGCATACCTACCTGTCAGACCATCACAACCTCATTTGCTGCATGCATACCTACTATTGTAGAAGCATGATAATTTAATTCTGATTCTAATCTCCTGAGCAAGTAAAACTCTACCCCCACTTGACACCCATTCCATTCGGGTGCAGGCCCCTCCTCATCCAGCAGTGGACAAGAGAGGTGACAGACAGGTCCCCATTTCCTCACCTGCTCCCTGCTTTGATTCCCGGTGTGTTCCACTGCAAGCAGTGCTCTGCTTGCAGTGGAACAACAACCAGCCCTGCCTCAGGCACTACAGGCGACAGAGGGGCCACCGGGAAATGGTCCTGCTGGCACATGACCCTCACTGTAGAAGGGGGGGGTGACACCCCCACTGAACCCCTCCCATCGTTTCCCCCCATGCTTATTCTGATTAGGCCAAAGCAAAATATCATGTCAAATAATCAGGTAATGTAATGGCTAATTATATTTAAATTGATTGTTTTAAACTTATTAAGACTCGTGGACCTGGTCCTCCATTACAACAGCACATTTCCCTCAAAACAGCCTAAGGGACAAAAATCAAAACAATAAAAGGCCCTTTGAAAGTCCCTGAAAATGAATTAACAGCTAATGTATGACTGGGATTTGGCATCCAACAGTCTTTTGCCCCTAGCAAAGCTACAGGGGCACAATGGGCCCAATACAGATTGAGAAAACCAGGAAAAAGTTAGTCAGAAATATCAGCCCACCTCTCAGGCAACTGGACTGAAGATGCACTACGGAGTGGAGGATTTATGATGAGTAGTTGAGGGTGGTTCATTCCATTCATAGGTTTTGTATCGTTCCCAACACACTAATACCTCAATCAATAAGTTAATGGATAATATTTCATTATTTTGATTGATGTGCTCATAAATATTAAATAGGGATTCACCCAAGTGCAAGGTATTTTAATGTTGGTTATAATTTCACATTATTAACATCTTCAGTTATAATATGATTCAACTACTTCCTCCAACACTCATCAGCACAATACAGACAGGGTGAAATCTTACCGCTTGTTCTTCCCCAAATCTTCAAATGGCTGTGAGCACCAGGTATCTGGAAGTAACCAAGTCCAGACTGAAGATTACCAATGGGAAAGTCTAGCATTATTTGCCACTTTACAAAGTACTTTGGAAAAACACATTGTTCATATATCTTGTTGCTACATTTAAATCAACAGTCACATATAGCTGCAATATATTGCTTTACATTCACGGGACTCTAGATGATCTGATGCACAAGTCTCTAGTCCCATCAGCATGACAGAATTTATGATGATAGTTACAGGTCCCTAAATATTGTTACTAGTACATGTAATGTGCGATTTACATAATTAAGACAAACATGAAAGATTACAGCAACACACACGAGAGCAATCAGCATTTATTAGTTACTGTTAACCCCCTCTCACCTGTGCATCATTAGCCACATATCCCAAAAGGTTTATAATAAACAAAAGTGATGGTTAGTGTACATAGAGAACAACACGGTGCAAAATACTACAGTTAAAAATAATTTACTTAACAAGGTAGAAAAGTATAGTGGTTATTTTATAAAATGAACTCCAAATACAAATTGTATCCTACAATTTAAAGATCGTGGCTTGGCCAAGCCTGTTTCACTAAATCTAAAGCAAAGATTATGAGTACCTTGTTTCAACATATATTACATCGAAACAAGATGATCTTTATACAATAAAGCAATTAGAGTGGCAGGGTCAAGCCTGGGACCTGACTTTCAAAATACTGTTTTCTAAAAACGCCCAAACTCAAACCCTGTAGAGAAACGATGCAAATCAGTGCACTTTTTCCAATCAACTTTGGCCTTTTTAATATTTAAAATTAATATTTAAGGCAGATGAGTCTCCCCACTGGAACAGTGAAACAGTGAATCTTAAGCATTATTAAAAAAATCATATTCAGTCTCTGCTCCCCCCCACCCTCGGCTCCAAGCCATCCTCTGGCATGCATGCTGCAATGAATTCCGTAACTTGTAACATGTTGGCAATTGAGATATAGGAAAACTATGGACATTTTCATATTTTGGCCTTTGAACACTGCTTCTTGTTTAGAAACACGTAGAACAGATCTCGCTGATGGCAGAACGGTGCCCCTGAGAATTTCTCTATTTGCATAGGCTCAATGTTATGTTTTAGGGAATACCACAAGACATGAATTATTCATAAACTGTAATGAAAAGTTATTGCAAACATGTTATAACCAGAAAACTACCCTCTCTGCATCAGTCTTAGAGAATGATGGAGAATTGTTGGGCACATTATAACTCTGAAGCCCTGAATCATCATCATGCAGCTCTTGTTGTGTGCTGTGAAACCAGAACATTTCATTAACATATGTCTATTGCTAAACGTTTGACTACTTGTATTCTGCACTGAGAGGAGCAATGAAGGCATTAGTCACTTGACCTGCTTCAGAGATGGCTTTAAAATAGGGGTGGGAACAACTGTTACCCAAAATTGATCTGACTATCAGCCAGAATATACCATTTTTGTCTGTCAGCTTCCTCATAGAAGCATATATCTGGGCTTCATATTTGACAGTCTTGTGCACAAACTGTCTACAAACTGTCCACCTTTAATATGATTCACCAATTTCCTCTTCTTCTTGATCAAATTCATCAGTGATTCAATACATTTAGGTGACATTTAAGAACAGCAGTCTTTATTTGGCTTGAAAATAGTAGAAATTACATTAGAGAAAGGGTGGCCAACATGCAGCACAAGTGCCAGAAGGGGATGATCCTCTATGAGAAGAGCAAGAGCCAGACCAGGCTGATACCAGTTTGGGGGAGGCAAGGGGCCTTTCCTAGCCAATCAACTCCCCACAAGTTTGTGAGGAGGGGAACAGCATCTGCTCCCAATGCCATCCCCAAACTGGAATGACCCCAGTCTCAGTAAGGCAGGGGAGCATTTCCCAGCTACTCATCTCCTCCTGGTCCCCACAAGCAATCAAGTGATAGAGAAGTGTACAGCTATTTGTTCTCATGGGGAAACTCTCCCAAGAGTGACCTCTATGGGGTTGGAGAAGAGTCATTTTCTCCCAAAACTGCCATTTTTGTTCTGGGAGAAACTGTGGATGTCTATACTATACACTTGTAATTTCTAGTGGGAGAGCTGCAATTCTCCAGGTAGAAACATAATGCCTGTACATGGCCTTGGTGACAAATGATGAGTAGGCAGGAACACGTAATGAAGGGCCTTGGAAGTAAAGAGAAACAGCTCATGCTTGATATGGAAAAGAAATTTTTAGAAATTCTTCTCTGAAGCAAATCATAACTAACTCCTCCCTCAGGTCCTGACAATTTATTTTCAGTAATCTCTTTTCACCATCATCCCAGGTAAAAATAGACTGTGCATAAGTCCTAAACCTTTACCCAGGGAACATTTTCAAACAGCAGTAAGACCGTAAGATCCAATAACCACAAGTTAGTCATCTTTCAATACTGCATTTCTGTTTTCTAGTACACCAAATGTCAAAATTCAGGTATTTTTTACTGTAAAAGGTTAGCATCTGAGAACTTGAGGTATGTACATGTTATTACAACTCACAGTTTAAGTCCTGCAGAGCAATTAAGTGCGAGTGACTATAACATATAATCGTGAGTTTCTTTACATGAATCATGGGGAATTTCCTAGAACAGTTATGCTTAGTCCTTTCCACATATTGGGACACAGAATATCCCCTTGTAGAAATATGGAAATGGCAAGATGCTTGTGACTGCTGATACCTGCTCATGACTTTCAGATGGAAAACCTACCTTAAAAAAAGTGCTATCATAATGACAATACTTTAAATAGAGACCAATAGCTCAACTACTGATTCTGATTAAAATTTTAAATTGTTTGCATTTTGCAGCTTTCATTTCTAAAAACTTTTACTATGGGTATAATTCAAAGCTTCATCTTCTGCTTGGGGCATATGCATTTACATAGATATTAAATATTTAAATAGAAAGTGGCTGTATTTTTTTCTTTCAAAATCATATTTGGAAATTATGCCTTTTTATTATTCTTTGTGCTCTATGATTTATTGAATTTATAATACAGGACAATATTCTCATTTGTACAGCAGGATTTATTTAAAAGTGACAAGCTTTTATTACCTTAGAGGGAGGTACTGAAGGCTGGAAGTGTAGATAGCATATTCTTGAAAATTTTAATTGAATATGGCTAATGAGCTCTTTCATTAAATAACATATTGTGATAAAGAATTTTACTTTGTTTTAAATGATCTGGTTTAGTATCACGGAATTATAAAAGCATTTTGGCATGGGCTATAAGAGTCTCACAAGTATTTTACAGGTAACAGTATTAGGAAATTATTAAACTCAGCTTTTATTCTCTTGCTCTGAATACTTTAGTCCCATTTCCTAAGAAAATAATAATTACATAAAATGTTAGGAAAATTAAATAATGTACTGTGGTAATGCTGTAAATTGCAAATATTTTTTTTATAAATCTGAAAATTAATTGCTAACTTAATCATAGTATTCCTTTGCTTTCTATTAAGCAAAGGAGAAAGAGGGAAAGAGAAAGTATGCATACAAGAGCAAGACTACCCCCGAGATAAAAGGATGGATGGCCATGCTTATGGTTCATTATAGACTTCCTGTGTGATGCTGGCAAGTCTATGATGCTCTCTGTCTCCAATGCTTCTCTGGAAAGTGGAATAATACTAGTTCCCTACTTCAGAGGCTGTTTCAAGACGTTCATAGATTGAAGAATGGGAAAGCCATGCAGACAGATAGATACCTAACGTCTGTCTTCGTTTCTACAGAAGATAGCCTTTGGCACCTTACATTAGTTATTTTTTTTCCCTGTCAAATCGGCTTAAATATCACAGAACTTCTGTTGAAGCCAAACTGGTGCTTGTGAAAAATGTGATGTTCTCTGAAATATTAAATATATATTTGCTGAAATTTATTACGGATGCAAAGAAGCATATTTCAAATGGTCAAATCCTCCTTTTGAAACACCATGCATGCTATTGTAGGAATAGCACAGTATTTGCTTTACATCTTCAGCTGCAATTTTGATCTGAAAGTAAGGGTCATCTGAAACAATTTCCCTGCTCATCAGTCTATTTTTATTGGAGAAAAATGATAGAGAAGTAACAATAAAACATAATACTATAGCTTAGGGAGGAGGAGAGAGCGATACGCATTAAACAAAAGCTACAAAACACTCTACAGGATATCAAATGATTGAGTTCTTAATCGTGTGAAAGGGCAATGCTGCTAATCTGAATAATCCTAGTTACTCCTATCTAAACAAACCCTCGTCACCCCCGTTCCACTCCTTTTTGCCCCTCATGTAAATTGAGGTGTCAGAGCACTGACCTGGCTCCAAAATATCTACAACCTATATGCACATACAGCTTGTACATACGAGAGTGAGGGCATGGACCTTATTTACTCAGCAGTACGATGTGACTGGTGTTATAAAAGAACAGACCAAATTCCCATAAAGCTCATATTATAAAACCAACAACAAATGAGTATCTTTCCCTAAACAGACTCAAAAAAGCACTTACGATGCTAAGCGCTTTAAACTATGCATCAAAAGTATTGCAATATAATATGGAAAGAAATAAAAAATGAACTGGGATATCCAGAAAGGAATGTAAAAATAAAAACTGAAGGTAAAACTGCTAAGTACTGAGTCCAAAATAAAACCTGCTTTGGGAACAAAAGGTTTGACATTTTAAGATTGATGAGGCATAAATGAGACTGAACAAAGGTCGAATCTCAAAATAACAAAATATTTATGTGGTTCATAAGAGCAACGATATTTTTATGTATTAATTCTTGAAAGGTATGTTGATATAAGCATTCTACGGATAAATGTTTATATAGGAAAGAACTGGGCACGGCAGGTAGTACGAAACCATTAAATGGTTTAAACAGATTAACCAAGTAAATGGAGCAAATAGGTAATGAATATAGTTGGAGACCTACCTGTACTGACATACAAAAGGGCGTATTTATAAAACTACTTTACTATGTATAAGAGCTTTGTGAAAATATAAAGCACATGCCCCCATGTATGAAAATATAAGGATATGAAATGGTCTTCTAAAGTATACAGTTATGAGGACCATTTCTTTCACAATTAGTAGGCTAGAAAGGTTCGTCAGTCCTTTTTTTCTACCTATACATCCTGTAATCCTTCTAATGGTTATTACAAAATGTGGGGGGGTATCAAGGAAGTTGTTGAAATGTGACAGTCTTCAGGGCCTTTTCAGTCTGTTAGTTAATTATGCACTCTTTTTTTTTTTTACTTGGGGATTACTGTATTGATGCAAAATGCTATCTTTATTTTTACAAACCTATTAATATCTTTCCTTTGAAGTATCTCTTTTTATCTTATTGAAGGAATAATGTTCCAGAAATCCATCAAGAATGTTACTTTACTTTCCTTCTCAGGTTTAAATAAAAAGATAAAGTAATTCCTATATATCCAGAACTAAACATGTCTTCAAACATCTGTTTTATATTCATCTATCAGCACCTCACTATTATACAGAGGTGTTAATACTACTGTAAGATGAATCTATAACTAGTTGGATCATCATGCTCAATGAGTAGTTATCAATGGCTCAGTGGCTAGTCGGAAGAAAATAAGTTAATTAGGAGGTATCAAAAAGGGATCCAAAATAACCTGGACAGATTGGAAAAATGGTCCGTAATCAACCAGATGAAATTCAGCAAGGACAAATGCAAAGTCCTACACTTTGGATGGAATAATTGCATGCACAAATGCAGACTGGGGAATGACTGGCTAGACTGCAGTATTGTAGACAAGGACCTGGGGGGTAACAGTGGACCATAAGCTGAACATGAGACAAGAGCATGCTCTTGTTGCCAGAAAAGGCCAACAATATACCGGGTTGTATCAACAGGCACGTTACTGGAAAGGAAGTGATACTTCCACTCTATTTAGCACTGCTGAGGCAGCCTCACCTGGCGTACTATGTCCAGATCTGGGCCCCACACTTCAAAGACCTGGACAAATTGGAAAGAGTCCAGAAGAGAGCAACAAAAATGACTGAAGGCCTGAGAAGCATGACCTATGAGAGCTGGTCTGAAAAGAAGACTGAGGGGGAATTATTTTCAAGTCTTCTTCTGACGATATTAAGTGAAAAACAGTTGTACATAGCATAGTATACTGGCATCACATTAGGAAAATTAGTTATAAGGGATTAAAAATAAATCATAACAACACGTCTGGCACCTGACAAAAGAGTGTTCTGTTCTTTGCACTGATGTGCTCCAATCAAATCATTTCAAAATATTTATCCCTTTTCTTCTTCCTTTTTTCCCCCTCCTACCTTATGGATAAACAGGCTTCTTTGATAGCTATGACTGCACTGAAGCAGGCTAGCGCAGTGCTATTAAAAGAAAGTCACAGAACAATCCTAAAGCTTCTCCAACTTTGGCTGAAAATCTAAATTATATGTCTCCACTATGTACTGCTGCCATCATACTTGCTGTTCTCCCAGTTCTTTTGGCTTCTTCAAAAAGGAAAGGAGCAGCTCTCTGAAGAGCTCACGAGTCTACTGCTACTGAATCCCTTCAGGCAGAACTGTGCATCTCCACTAGCCAAGCCTAAACTATTATTGTTCACTCACAAGATGGCTTTAACACTGTAAGGACAAGCAAAGGGAAGTGTCTGTAAAGCTTAAAATACATATGTGAATTCTTGATCTTTTATCTCATTGTATCACAGGCTGCATTTATATAAAGTGAATTAGTTCATGACTGCGGCACAGTCAACTGAAAACTGCCCAACTCCAAAATCATGTGCTAATACAATCATAAAGTTTTAATATTTTTTAGTGACTGCAAGATTCGTTTCCTAAACACAGCCCCCCTAAAGCTTAAATGTTGGTAAGCTGTTGCTCTCTTATATAATACTGTTTCATAGGTCCTCTCTACAAGCTATAGGTATAATGCAAATAACTAGTTAATTTTACAATTATCTGGAGACCAGCTATGCGTGCAAAGTAGCTATCATGCCACAAAAAGCTCCAACCAACTATAAAGTTAGACTTCGAAAATGTGTACTAACTTTGCACGTGTACCAGGGTCTCCCCTGTACGGGAGGTCTCCCTCAGCTGGCAGGACGCCCAGCCACAGGGATGCCCCATGCCCAGGGTAAAGCCCCTGAGCCCTAGGAGTTATGGCAGCCATAATACCCACGGTCTAGGGGGTTTCCCACAACTCCGAGCCCTAGGGACCCCAGCAGCATCATTTGTAGAATGGCAGGAGGCACAATTGCATGGATTAAGCATTAGATCCCACTGCCCCTTTACCGGCATGTGTAGAGGGGGCCTCGTGAAACATTAAGACTTTAGCTCTGAAAGCCAACATTTGAATCGTCAGTATTTTAGTCCATTTTGAGTTCATTTCCTTGTTTTCAAATGTTTGGAAAACCTTCTTACATATCTAACAAAATTAATGAACTTTACTTGCCAACAGAAACCAAGCCATAAATTTATTACCTTATTGCCAAAAAGGCATCATTTATTTCACTTCAAGAAGCAAACAGGGAAGACCAAAAACAAATTAAGCAAGCTGTTGATGATACAAACAGAAATGGATTCGGATGACTTAAAAATTCAGCTAAGCTACTTGCAATACAGGCAACCTGGCTTAACGTTGTTTCGCTTAGCACTATTTTACTCTAACGCTCATTTTAAACTGATGCACAATTTCACTTAACTCTCAGCAAGTTTTGCTATAACGCTCGCGGTCACAATCTTGGGTCGTCAAACACTTTCGGTTTCGGTTGATGCTCATTTTGCTTAATGCTCAGCTTTTCAAAAAACAATTAAGAGCGCTAAGCGGGGGTTGCTTGTACTCATTAGGTTTTAAGACTCATAGCCACACAAATCATCATTCCTAAAATTTATTCAACAAAAAAGACTATTGTTAAGATTGGGAGTGGGGCTCCTCTCTGGACTGAAAATATTGAAGTCAATTTTAACAATTTTAGATTCATGTAAGCAATGCATGCTTCCTGCTCCATTATATCCAAAGCTGGCTTAAGCAGAATTTTGGGTAAGCAAATCAAAATACAGCACAGTGAATTTCAGATTTACTATACATTACAATATAACATGTCATGAACCCAGATATTTAATGCAGACACTACGGTAAGAATCCCGGATTTTCACGACCCCAAAGCATCTTAAAGACACTCATTCCCTCTCCACCTCTCCCCAATTTCAGCCTCTATACACACAGAATTTCACTCTTTCACAACACTCAAGACAGTAGACGCGTAAGTAAATTAATGCTGTGCAAGGGACAGAAGACCTCTGGGCCACTAGAATGACAAAAGAAAATACAAAAAAAACCAAGTTCTCTAAAAATGCCTGAAATGGCTCAATTGGAAAAGATGTCACTGTCAAAAAGAAGTTAAAATAACTGGTTTAAAGGGTTCCTTGTCTTCACCAGTAAATGAGGAAA
>JAGPOW010002173.1:5182621-5196461 GCA_030014935.1 Caiman crocodilus | reverse complement strand
AGTCTGATCATGTTGCAAAATAAAGGATGCTATATACAATTTAACTGGGATAGCTTGGATCAAATGCTTCATCTGTTTTTCTGCATGACCCTGTTTTTAACTTTATTTCCTAGATAAACTGACAGCTAAAAAAAGGTCAACTGATTTGCCAAACCTCACCTAAGGAGTGATTCAACAAAGGGAAAAACTCAGTATCCTCCTAAATCCCTGTCCATGTTTGCATTCACTGATGTACAGCCTCTCCTTTATTTTTTTTAATATACATTATAGTAGATTTCAAATTAAAACTATATGCAATTAAACTGTGCTTACTTATTTGGGGAACCTTTGTTACAGCAAATGATGAAATAATGGCAAAATACATTGTAAAAAAAATCAACTCTTAAGAGTTTCAATAAATTAACTTTATTTTTATTTAAATAAAAGTTACAGTAAAATTTAGTGCAGCTGTATTAACAGAGTGAAAGCTGTGGAAAACAGCAGGGCTCGATTCTAGTGTTTACAAAAATTTACATATTTACAAATGTAAATAATTTTATTGGCATGGGCAGAACTTCGTGAAGTTTGCCATCTTGTCTGTTATCATCTTGGGATGATTAGTCTAGTTTTAGTTCAAAGCAAACCTTTTTGCATAATGTGTGAGTTGTGGTAAATCTTAAAGGTCAGCCTACTTTGAATGGCATTTAAAAGAAGATCACGTGGCCTAAAAAAAACATTCAGAAATTTCTGAGGTTTTAGATATTCACCCCTGCATCACTGCATCACAGTGAAAAATGACATACATTTATTTGATACAGATTGATATTCAATCTATTCTAAAGAATAAAATGCATGAGGACAAGAAAGCAAATCAGGTGGGCAAGCAAAATGCATTTTTTTAATATTTGCTGAAAATTAATTGTTCTTTGAAAGCTTGGTTGTTTGAAAACACCCACTTAACATTCAGAATAGTGTCAAAAAAAAGGTATGCACACATTTACTGCTCTGAATTTTATTTCATTGGTCTTAAACCAGAATGCTTACACTGTTAACAACAAAATAAAGGTCATGATTTCATAAGAAAAAAAAGATGTATTCCCACAAAGTAAATGTTACTGTGGCAGTTGTTGTCTGCTAGTTAGTGCTTACGTCTGATATATAACTACATATATTTAGGCAACAAGAGAAGCAGACACTTAACCAGAGTAACCCCACACAGATATGCGTTCCTGCCTGCTTGGCCTGGCTGTTCCCTGCTTTTCCAGCTCTCATGTTAACAGCAGCATTTTTGTCAGGCCTAATCAAAAAGGTAATTATGAGAGCTTCTGAATTCTTTGAAACAGTCGTAATAGTCCGCAAGCTAACAAATCCAACTCTTATTGCTTAAAGGCCATCATTATCTCCATAGGAGCTAAATTTGCAATCTAAACTCACTTTCGACGCAAATAATCTGCTTTTTCCTGTTGGTAAGAATAATTCATTTGTTGGGCTGCAAATGGCACAGCAAGTGCTAGTAAAATGCTTTCAACTGAATACATTTGCACAGTACCTTAGAAATCGTGCAATCTTGCACAGTCAACTACCAAACCAGACATTGGTGTACAATCTAGTACTGTATCAACGACACAAGATTAAATAAATTTAAATGTAACGATCCATGCGTTCAACTTGCAAATGACCATATTTTCTTGCATACAACATGCCTCTACCCAATATAACATGCAGCCTATTTTTGGAAGGCCCTAAAAGGAGGGAAAAATACTACTTTGACGTATGGGTAAATACCAGAGGCCTGTGATCTCTGCAGGCCATGCGCCAGAGCCCAATTTGGCACGTCTACACTGGGGCTGAGCACCAAGAAGCCATCTGGCATGGCATGCTGGCTCTGGGGTCATATGCTGGGTCTGACCCGGGGCACTGGGATTCTCCCAAGCATACTGTTACACACACTGTCCTGCTGGCAGTAGTAATTGTTGAAGGGATGTCACCAAGCAGAAGCATTTGTAAGAAGGATCCAAGTTTTGTGCTTTGAGTGAAAGCCCAGGATTCAATCAAAGGATCTCCATTTTATTGGAGGAGCTGCCAAAGATCTGCAATGCAACTTAAGGCAAGTTTCTTAGCCTTACTAGGTATCAGTTGCTTCAAACATAAAAAGGGATGGTAAAAGGGTTGCTGGGTTCCTGGTTGTAGCCATGTTGATCTAAGGACGTAGGTAGGGCAAGGTTCTTTTGGTAGATGCGATATCTTTTATTAGTGATTGCACCCCGAATGGTTGCAAAGAACTTTTTTCCAACTACTCATTTGGCCTAATACCAGATATCACATCTACCCAAAGATCCTTGCCTACATAGAAATGGTGATTTTGAGGCTTATTTCACTTAATATTTCTAAAATGCCTAGATAATCTTTGAATAAAAGGCATGAGACAACTGCAGAACATTATTTAGACATGCAGTGACCCCAAATCAAGTCATTTATATATAAATGAATAATTGTCAAATCTCATTATACTACTGCATTCGCAATGCAATATTTAATTCTTGTACTCAGAAGATCTATCTACATTAACATGTTATAATGTAATCAAAACAGACATTCCCATGTGAGGTTGGGGAGCAATAATAAGACCCATGACTGGTAAATTATATAGCAGATCTAATTTGATGCCTGCCTTTGCCTTAAAAGATTCAATGTATTCAACATACAAAGAAACACAAAAATAGTATTTAAATATGAATTAAGTAGTGGCACAAGAAACGAATACAAGTTAAGGCCTTGAGGATACACCCCTATTCCCAGTGCATCTCAACAAGGGCAGAATGTACTTTGGGGTGTTCCTGCCAGGATATTTTCCAGACACAGTGTATGCATACCTTCAAAGTATACTGCCAATACTGGTGGATGCCACTGGGAACGTCCTGGGCACTTGCTTCCACTCCAACATGCTGGAAATGCGATAGTGAAGCTACACCCCCCACTCCCCCAGTTACTCTTAAGACCTTGATCTATGGTGTGTGTCACAGAGCACTTAGGTGCCCTGCTCCTATAAAGAGGGGAAACTGCTAGGCAAAGAGCCCTAGAAATGAGTAAGAAGCCCAGCTGTTTGTCACCAGGGCAACTGGAGTTAGCTAGTGACTCACACCTGCCAGCGGTCAGCTGACTGGAAGGGGCAGGGCCTGGCTCCCATATAAACCCTAGGGCTGAGGCCAGGATAGCAGTTCCCTGCTGGCAGTCAAGGGGGAAGGAGCTCTGCTGGAGCAAGCAAAGGGGAGAGGCCTGACTGCACAAGCAGCTCCTGATGCTGTTGGGGGATGGAGTATTCCCCTGTAGGGCTTGAATGATGTTTTAGCCAGGCAGCTTGAATTTATGTTATAGCCCAGGGGCTTGTGTTTTGTTTGCTGCGTAAGACCGGAGGTTTGGGTGAGGCTATTAGGGGTTGGAGAAGGTCTCATAGGGCACCCACAGCAGCATGGGAACCTCAGACCCAGAGAGGAGGCAGCAACTGATGGGTGCCAGAGGGTGCAGTGAGACAGGGCTATGGAGAGCCCGAGTGCCAGAGAGGGTGCAGAGCAAGATGAGGGTTGCGGAGAGACCAGGGAGGACAAGGGGGCCAAATTATAACTAGGTCCAGACCAAACGTCAGTTCCATCTGTGAGGCTTGGGGCCTGGTAAACGGGTGGTTGGAGCCACGCATAGCCCATAAGGCTAGGGTGCCCCAAAACACCCATTGTAGAATGGGACCCACGAGGGGTCCAGGTGCACACGGGGTCAGAGTACAGCAAAACCGTGTCCAAGAAGACGTAAAGGTAGCCTCTCTAATATATTTACCAACAAAGACGTGGCGGGTGAGAATCGAGGGTGCCCCTTTGGGCCAACTCAGCACAGGAAGGGGGCCTTGGGGAGATCATGGCCATCTCGCAGGACCCCGCACCATGACAGTGTGCTTGAGAGCAGCCATTAAGGAAATCTCCAGAACACTTTTAACAGGGCATTTCTGATTTTGGTGTGTACTAGTGGGCAGAACATGTTTGGGGGTGTTCTTTCTCCAGTATACTCGGGACATGGCTAGATATATCCTTAACAGCCAATGCTTACACTGCTGGATGTCATGCACCGAAGACGTATTTAGAGTTAGTTTACTGAAAGGACTTTAGCTGAAGCGCAGAGAGGTCAGCACAAACTATTTACTTTGACGAGACGCTACCTCGCGTTCCTCTATACGGCATTCAGCTCCTGCTGAGAACTGACAAAGCTCCATGATGGTTTTAACCCCTAACTTTACCACTCTCTTCCCAAAACCTGAATTGCCTGGATGTGTGCAAACAACTTGCAATGAATTTCCTAGCGAGAAAGGAATTACCCAGGAGAAGAAGGGAAGCATTCAGCAGACACCGTTCAAACCCAGGCTAGCTCCTCAACTGCTTTCCAGGGAGAACGTTTTGCTACTGTAGCCTCGTGATTATAGATCCAGTATATCATAAAGCCTAATTCAGACCTAGTGAGGTTCTCTTCCAGAAAACACCGGTTTTGTGGTATGCCCATACTGGCTGCTTCCTGTACCCCAATCTTTGAAACATTAGCATGTAGATTTAATAATGAAAATGGCCTCTGGAGGATCCTTTCTCTGAACAAACTTCTGAGGGACAATCATGTACTGCCAACATTTGAATTTACAATAAAGCCCAGATGCCAGACTTCAAAAGTGTTTGCACAGAGAATGTGCAAACAACAAGAAGTCCCTATTTATGCATAAGAAATGAAGGAGGCAATACCATTGAGCAAATGTACATATTAAGCTGCACCTACCTAGAGATGCTTGTCTATGGTTCCTTAAGTAAAGTATTAAAATACAGCAGTGTTTCATTCATCTTGTATCGTTTTAAAGACTACAAGAAGCAATTGTCTATAGGGGAATCCCCCCACAAGAACTCTTTTTCTGCAAATGCCTGACACTTGTTTCAGTCTGATTCATTCTAAAGAAAAGGGGAAAAAAGTTTCCCTTGTAGAAGTATTTTTTTCTAAAACCCAGGGATGAATCATTTCAGCCAGATATAATTTGAAAGTATGTAGGTGAATCCCATCAAAGGGATGTGGAAACCACCCCAGCATTCCCAGGTCATGCACTGTAAAATGCCTGTTGGGAGAAGTTTAACAACCGACCTCTCCCTTGGCGTACACAGTAAATACATTAACAAGGCACATCCTTTATTTCACAGTAATCCTTTTTCATGTAAGACAAGTTTTTAAATTTGTCACTCAACATCCAAACTTATATTTTTAAATAACTAACATGCATTAATAAATATTGTGGTGCAACAAAAGCAATCAAACAGTAATTTTTTTTGTCCTCTCGTTATCACACACTTCACTGCTTACTTCCAACTGATTGAGAAACAATAAATGGAAAGAATTTTGTTTTTTGGATGATTTTTTTGGGTCTCAGTTTGGTTTACAGTGGACATTCTGATACAGCCCTGACAAGAGCAACACAAATGACTCAACTCATATTTGTCAAGAATTGATTATGTGACATACATTAAATAATCACACAAAAAAGACCTTTATGAAATGCTACAAAACAAATGAGATGAGCAAACCCCTTCATATAATAATTTCTCTTCCAAAAGCTTCCAACTCAACATTATCCTCCTCTAATCAATTACTAAAAATATAACTTCATTACAAAATTAATAGCAACCCTTTAGGAGATTCTGATCTGAAAGATGGCACTCAAGCATACTAAAAATGTTCACTAGAACAAGTAGAAATAGAAGGATGTTTTTGAGAATAAGCCTTCAATGTTAGCACAGATTGCACCACATCACCAGAACTTGCTGGAGACATGGCTGAATTATTTCCACCATTTTTCATTTCCATAAAATTCTACCCCTCCCATGCTTCCCCAGTGGATGGAAGAGAAATTTTCCTCAAAATATGGAAATGATATTAATTCCTCAACACAAGCAGAAATTCTATTCCTTAGGTTTGGCAGTCACCAAAATTATACAGTTCGGTGGCTATAATTACTTAAACACTACAAACAAGGAAAAGGAAGATTCTTGTGTCATAAGAAAAATACTTGTATCTTCAGAAAATGGCAAAAACATGTATCATATAAAATGTGAATTGCATGGGTAGGGACAGCAGTTGCACAGAAACCGGTTTAAGCGATCGGAAACTGGTTTAAACCTGTAACAGAACAGAAGATCAACGTGCATAAACTGCTTTAAAAAAGATTTAGGTCAAACCAGTTTTTGGAAATTGTCCCAGATCTCTTCCTGGTTTAAGTTAATTCACAGTCCCCCAGTATCCCAGGATGCTTTGCAGCCCTGGGCTATGCTGTCTGCTCCAGTGAAGCAGGGCCTGCCCTGCTCCTCTGCTCCATAGCCTGCTTGGAGCAGGCAGGCATGGGGAGCCAAGGGGAATTTCCCACTTTCCCCTTCCTGGCTGCTGATTGCTTTGGCTGCTGCCACAGGAGGGAAGGAGAGAGAAGCAGTCTTACAGGCAGGATGCCTGTGCAGGCAGCCCGCATGTGGGCACTGGGGAGCCCCCGCCTTGGGGGGCATTTTCCCCCCACCCCAGCCCAAGGGAACTGGGGGGAATTCTTCCCCTCCCCATACCCACACTGCTTGCCTTAGCCTGTCTCATGGATAAACCAGGGCAGCCTTAGAAGAAGTTGTGTAGATTGAATTGATTCTGTCTCTACCTTTTTGACCATATGTACTTAGCCCATAAGACCTAAAAGTTAATTACATTGTTAACAGACTGGTCACTTTTCAAAGGAATTTATGAAAAACATTTTTTAAAACAGAAGAGATCTACATTTCTGTGACGAACCTCCTGGAAAGTCAGTGTTGTTCAATCCCAGACACAACTGCACCCCTATATAGTCTTAAGAAATGAGCTCCAAAGTTTTGAAATCTAAGTCCCTCTGCCACCCCATTATACATAGACACTTCAGTCCCCTCCTATCATACTGCTTGGGTCTTTAAATCAGCTCAGGGGACACATCCTACATCTTGGATAATATCACCGAGAAAAAAAATAAGTATATAAAATAACTATGTCATGCCATGTCTTCTAAGTAAATGGCATGCAACCATGTTGAATGTTCAAGACCCTGAACTGAGATCTCTTCTTTCAGTCTTATGGGGGGAAAAAATCCAGAAGCCTTTTCACTAGTAGAGAATAACCCAAGAATCCAGACCAACTTTGTTGACCTCTAACTGCTTTTTAAACCTGGATTTAAGGTGTCTGAGTGCATAATAGGTACTCTGCTTGTATTATCCGTATCCGTCTGTATGAAATATTGTACTTTTAACTATTTAGACAATAAAACTTCTATGTTAACTTATTTTGAACTCTATTGCTACAATATTCATTGTTTGCATAGTTATTCTCTGTTCACTGAAGCAGTATGGTATTCATGTTAAAACAGAAACAGCCAGTACTCTGTTTCTGAAATGGAAAATGTAAGTAAATTGCTGTGTTTAATATTTTAGCTATTCACTGAAAGTAATACATTAACATATAATTAAGCATAACTGTGGTGGTATACTATTTTAGCAGATACGGTTTTCTGATGCAGCATTCACCTTGTAGTCCTGTTCATAATGTGCCAAGAATTTTTAAGAAGAAATGAGTCACAAAAATGTATTAGGGCTTTGCTCAAAACAGACAACTTCTAAAAAAAATACACTAAGACATACGTTTTCATGCTGTAACAGAAATAAAGAAATTACAACTGATCCCCATCTGTTTTGTTCTGGATATGGCAGGCATATGCAGAGGGCAAAGGGAAAAAAGTAAGTTCTCTTTGAGACCTGCAGTCTGAGGTCAGTCTATAATACCATTCAAAAGGAAATCCCAACATTAGGAAATCTAAATCAAAATAAAATATCAAAATGTGGCATGAGAAATGTTCCACTGGTGGGACACGAAGGTTGTGTAGGTGGGACTGCAACTCACTGCTCAACTGAAAAGATAAAAAAAATCAGTTGTCTGCACTTCAAATAGGTGAATCCACAGACATCTCCAACAGTGCAATTTTGTGGGGTTTTGTTTTTATCATGGTGGGACCGTGGTTTTTTGACAAAAGGGTTGGTAGGACATAAGGTGCAAAAGGCTGAGAACCACTGATGTAATAAATACAAACCTAATTTTAAGATGTCAATTTGGAAAATGTCAGGGTTCGTAGAGCGCTATGTTACATAAGATTAAATAGGAGATCAATTTATTGCAATTTCTAAACGCAATATGAATCTCTAACATAGAAGCGGCTCCATGTTCTTTTAAATTAAAATGACTAACTTGCAAATAAGCGATCACAAATTCAACAACTGACTTTGTTGTGAAAGCAATAAACCAGTGCAGTAATTTATATTAGGCTCATCACCATCTACAATCCCTCACAGTTGAGGATGATTGGCTTCCATAATCATCTCATCTATATTTACAGTAGGCTACATCCTGCCCTGCACATATATGCAAGGGAAGAAGGCAGATACAGAAAGTCCACAGATCAAGCAATTCAAAGCCATAAATCATTATAAGGCCTTCAGAAAGCTAGAAAAAGCAACTAAATAATGTGTGCACACACGAGCAAAAAAAGTCCCCTAAGTATACATCTGGTTACTGGTTAATAAATATGTTTCCTGTTCACAAGCCAAACCAGTAAAAATCTAAAAGCTACAGTCTGCAGTAAAAATTAGTTTAGAATACAGGTTTCGTATCTGCAAACAAAAAGGAAAATAAGCTTCATAATATATAGCATCCAGGTGGTGTTTGTGAAAATAGGTCCAAGCAGGAAGGTGTCCTTTTACAATTATTACAACCTATGCACCCTCTTCCTTCAATATTAGCCTTCACCTAGGAAGGTTTAGCTAGGCTGCCTGCTTTTCATGAGTGGGCGAAACAAAGAGGAAGGGTCTAGTCTGATGCCCAGACTTGCTTACTTCCTAGCTGAATCTCGGTTTTTCCCAGTACTCTGCAATACCCACATTTAAGCAGTACCTACCAGTGATATTACAGATGTTTTTAATCATAGTTTTAGAGCATTTTAAATTATTGGAAAGAAATTAAAATATAAATTATTTGCGACTCAGCAGTATTCCATGCTGTCATATTTGGGGTAATTGAAAACCAGCTGATTTATTTATTCTGGGACTCCCAAACTGTAAGTAACTTGTTAAACAGATTTATGAAGGTGAGTCAACCTTTGGAAGGAGCAAACCATGAATAACAAAATAAATACAGTAATAGGGAAAATATTGTGCTCTACTCTTACTACTTAAAAACTGCCTAATGCTGTTACTGTGTGTTAAAACTGGCTGCTGCTATCTATAGGCCTCGATTTCTGTTATGTATAATAAGGAGTTTTTTGAGGTCTTCTTTTCTTCCTCTTAAACCTACTTCTATTGATGCTGGTTGCTGATGCTATGCAAGATTGTGTGTTTAAATCAGGAATTATTTTAACCATGTATTCAAAACTTAATTCCTGGGATTTAACTTTCTGATAAGATTTTATATTTCCATAAAAGTGCTTTAAAACATATCACTTTAAATATGTCTAAAACGGACAAAAGATTGTTTTTAAATATTTCTTATAAGGTACTGTTATTAGGACAAGGGTGGCCAACCTGCAGCACACATGCCATACATGGCACAGGCAGCCTCTGTGTGTAGCACATGGCAAATTGGAGAGGGGACGGACAGTACAGCAGGAGATTGGGCTGAGCGCCCAATTAATTTGTGGCACACCTGCCAGAAAGTTTGGCTCCCACTAGAGTAGGGTTTCTAGATACTTTGCAGGGCAAATATGAACATAGTCATTTATTGTCTTGAAAGAACATGTAGGAAATCAATAATATTTTTTATGCTTGTTCACAGTAATATTTTCACAATAATCCATTAATAACTGCATATTTGAGAAAGTGCAACATTTTTACTTTTATTAGTCATACTTTTAGAGCAGCAAGGTATTTCTATTATCAGCAGTTTCTCAGTCTAGGATGACTGTCTTTCCTGTGGGAACGAAGACTGCAGACAGGGCCTATCCGGGACTGACAAACTATGTTGCAGCTCCGTGTGGAGTGGCTGGCTTTGGGTTCTTGATTCAGTCCACAACATGCTGTTTCTGCTGCTCCTGGTTTTCCATCTCCAGTACCTGTCAGAAGATTTCAAAGTACTGAGATCCTTGCAGCAGACTCTTCCTCCACCTCAGGCAGTCCCACAAGTTGATGTCCATGATGCATTTTTTCAAGTTGGCTTGGAGGACATTCTTGAAGTGCTCTCTGCCCTCCTCTTGAGCGTACACCTTGACTGAGCTGGGAGAATAAAACTTACTTTGGGAGTCTGGAGTCAGACATCCGGATGACATGACTGGCCCAGCAAAGTTGATGCTGGATGATCATCACCTTGATGTTTCTTGACACCTATTTCCTCAGGTGTCCGAAGGCTGCACTCGCACATTTGAGGTGATGTTGGATTTCTTCACTGATGTCAGTCTTCTGTGAGAGATGGCTTCTAAGATATGGGAAATGCTCAACTTTCTCCAGAGTCTCACCATGAATCTGAATCACTGGAGCTCAAGACTGCTCATTAAGAGCTTGTTGATGACAGACCTTCGTCTTCTGAATGTTAGGCGTCATTCCTTGTCTGCCTTGGTAAAGACGTTGGTGATTGCCCTAAGGTCTGCTTCCAAGAGAGCACACACTATGGCATCATCAGTATACTGGAGCTCAATGACTGAGGTCAGAGTGCTCTTGGTTTTGGCTCAGAGGTAGCTGAGATTAAATAGCTTACCATCTATTCAGTAGTTTTAGCTCCACTACGACTGGAAGCTTGTTGGTGGTCAGATGTAGCTCGTAGTAAGGAATATCGAGAAGAGTGTTGTAGCGAGGAGGCAGCCTTGCGTAACTCTGATTTTAACCTCAAAGGGATCTGTGATGGATCTGTTATCGAGAAACGCTGCTCGCATACTGCTATGGAACAGACAAAGAATGGTGATGAATTTTGGTGGGCATCTGTCCTAGTAGGATCCTCCACAGCACTTCTCAGTTGACCATTCAAATTTGTAAAGACTATGGCTATTCTTCCTGCCTAATTATCAAACTACCATTTAGGTTAACCAACTGAAAACATATCAGCTTTCCTGGAAGTTCAATAGATATAAGCAATATCCAAAGACCTGTTTTTTCATGCAGTCATATAGTCTCTCCCATGCATCTTACATTTAAAATAAAGCTATGGATTATTATACTATTTTACCTTGCATTAATTTCTGCCAGATTCTAGTTTTTATTCAGTAAGTCAGAAGCCCTTTGCAACAGCTTAATGATCATATGCTAATCAATAAATGCTTAGTGGTGCCCTGATATACCTTAGGACAAAGTTCCCAACCTCTTAGGACAACTGGCACCGCTCACTGGACTCAAAGCACATCTCAAAAAGGCCATCTCTTTTCACTTGACTACTTACTACAGAAAAAAAACGGCGAGCAATTTTTCTGTTGAAAAGAACTCAGAAAGATCACCATGCGTCAAAATGCTTTTAACACTGTGGATCCCTTTTTGAAATCTCTCAAATTTACCTTATGAATCATGTGTAGATGTTTGCACATTTAAACATGCTAATAGTGCAAGGTACTGCACAACTCTGCCATTCCTTAATGGAATGGCATCCGGGCTGAGAATCACGGGCTTAGATAAAATGCTGTTTGCACTGATTTGTTTCCACATAGTACAGTATTTATTCCAGTAGATCAGGCATTTTCACAAGAAATAATGAAATATTACACTGTCCACTCCAAAAGTAAAAGAGAATGTGGCTATTCCCATAACCCGCCTCACTGCACCTGCCTCAACAGTCTTCTCCAGACTAAGAAGCGTGTTGAAAAGTTCTTAACCGAAAAAGAGCAATAAAATGGACGGGGCTTTCAGCTGTGCTACCAGACACAGCAGCAGCATCCCGCTCATTTAGTGATGCCATTAACAACCTGGATACACGTGGAACATGTTTAATGCAAAGCCTTTGGAAGAATATTGATTAGGCTTAGGAACTATGGAAACCAGACATGCCTCTTCTGATTTTGCTCCCCTCAAAAGAGAAAGCAAATCATTTAACATTAGGGGGAGAGAAAAAAAGGATGCTGAAAGCTAGTCATTACTGACAAAATAAGCTACTGAGATTTCCTGTTTAGAGCAGGTAATAAAATCCAACCATACTTTTCACAAAAAATGGTCCCTATTGCTGCTTCAACAATGGCCTTTATAGGTCAACACATTGGCCATCTGATGTTTGATAACATCTATAAGTTAATTAAAAAGTAGTTAAATACAAGTCAAGTGCTGATTTGAGTAAAAACTGAGAAGAAGGTCTAAACACTTTAAGTTTGAGTGGAGTTTTTGAAGTGATATGATTTTTAAAATTCAGGTGCTGAGTTTTACATGCAGGAGAGTATAAAGTTAGATGGAAAAAAAGCATGCACAGTTCCAGGGAAATGTTTTGTGATTATCTCTTTCCTTGACAAAAAAAATAATCCTTTTCTTGCTTACAGAATTTCCCAGGCTTCTTTCTACTTTTATTTAGATCCTTCAAAAAAAATCACACAAATGTCCTCCAGAAATGAGGGGGAAATAAGAAACAAATATCCCTAATTTTACAGATAACTATTTTCCGGTTTGAAGCTGCCTTTATACTTTCCAGGAAAGCAGCAAGGGCAACAATTAACCATTAGTTTTGTTTTACAATTCATTTTGAATAAATTCTACCTTTGAGTTAAGTACTCAGCTCAGTCACCTACCAACTTCTGAAGGCCTCTGTTTCAGAAGTTAAACTCCAAATGTAAACACAAAAAACAAAGGTTTTCTTTTCAAGTGTCAAACTGGAAGATTACATGTTTTGAACTGCACTGCAAAAGCTAAAGATACAAGCCACTAGACTTGGACTTGAATTCTGCAAAGCAGCATCTTTAGCAAGATATACAGGGCAAATGGTATTTCAACGAGTTTCACACTACATTTGCAAGTTTCCAGACAATTAAAAATACAGTTAGGAAAGCATTTAGATGCTATATTGGTTATGTTAAATCTCGCCATATATTCACACTGTTTCCTGAATTTAAATCATCCTCCAAAATTCTGACTGAAATACACATTCAGTAGCTTAAACATTTAAGGTCTATACTGAGTCAGCAAGATGTAGCAAATATTGAAATAAGATCGGTTTTCTCTTTTTTCTGACATAATACAGATGTCACATATTGCCAATTTTAACCAGAGGAAGACAGACATTGCTCCATAAGATTAAAACATTTTCTACAAGGACCAGATCCTCTCTTATCCTGAAGCCTGGAAAAGCACAGGCTCAGGGGGGACCTGGTGGCTGCCTGTAAGTACACGAGGGGTGAGCATCAGGACCTGGGGGAACGCCTGTTCACCAGAGCGCCCCAAGGGATGACAAGGTCCAATGGTCACAAACTCCTCCAAGATGATTTCAGGCTGGACATCAGGAAACACTTCTTTACTGTCCGAGCCCCCGAGGCCTGGAACAGACTGCCACCAGAGGTGGTGCAAGCACCTACGGACAGTTGGATGCTCATCTTACTGGGATCCTTTGACCCCAGCTGCCTTCCTGCCCCTGGGGTAGGGGATGGACTCGATGATCTTCTGAGGTCCCTTTCAGCCCTGATGTCTCCGAAATGATGTCTACGACATCATATCTGAGCCCTATCTGCTTTTTGTCAGTTCTGGTAGAACTTTTTGTCAGTTTTTAGAGTCCTCTTTCTTTTGCAATACCTCAAGACAGTCTCTCAGTTCAAACTTTATTTTGTTTTCAATTGATTTTTGGGGGTCAATTTTGG
>JAGPOW010002173.1:5153306-5173015 GCA_030014935.1 Caiman crocodilus | reverse complement strand
CCCACGGTTAGTTCTGAAATAATTAAGGAGCTCCTGGAGGAGCTGGATGGGTAGAAGTCAGCAGGCCCGGATGACCTCCATCCACGGCTGCTGAAAGAATTGGCCAGTGTCATAACTGAGCCACTCGTGGTGCTCCGGCAAGGTCCCTGAGGCCTGGAGAAGGGCCAATGTGGTGCCCAGATTCAAGAAAGGGAGAAGGGATAAGCCAGGTAACTGTAGACCAGTCAGTCTTAACTCTATCCCTGGGAAAATGCTAGAGAAAAATAATCAAAGAACACATTTGTGCAGGCCCAGCAGGGGAAACAATGCTGAGGGTGAACCAGCACGGGTTTGTCACAGGTAGATCCTGCCCAAAACTTGTAGCCTTCTATGACCAGGTCACACACTGCCTGGACATGGGAGCTGACGCTGACGTCATATTCCTGGACTTTAGGAAGGCCTTCGACATAGTTTCGCACCCTATCCTCATTGGGAAGCTAGCAGACTGCAGAGTGGACACCTACATGGTCAGGTGAGTGGCCAACAGGCTTAGAGACCGCACCCAGAGAGTGGTGGTGGATGGTTCCTTCTCGGCCTGGATGGAGGAGGGCAGTGGGGTCCTGCAGGGTTCGGTCCTCGAACTGATATTATTCAGTATCTTCATCAGTGATTTGGACGAGGGTGTGGAGAGCACCCTCTCCAAGTTTGCTAATAATACCAAGTTATGGGGCAAATTAGTACACCAGAGGGCAGGGAGCAGATTCAGGCTGACCTGGACAAGGTTGGATCAACGGGCAGAGAAAAATAGGATGCAATTTAATAAAGATAAATGTAAGGTACTCCACCTGGGAAGCAGGAACCCCCAGCACACCGATAGGTTAGAGAGTGTCCTTCTCAGCAGCTTGGAAGCAGAGACGGATCTTGGAGTCATAATTGACTCCAAGATGAATCTGAGCTGGCAGTGTAACGAGGACATTAACAAGGCCAATCACACTTGGTTGTGCATTAGCAGGTGCACAACTAATAGAACAAAGGAGGTGATGCTCCCCCTTTATGCGGCACCAGTCAGGCCACAGTTGGAGTACTGTGTCCAGTTTTGGGTGCCGCACTTCAAGAGGGATGCGGGGAATCTCGAGAGGGTCCAAAGGAGGGCCACTCTTATGATTAGTGGCCTTCATGATAGCCCCTATGGGGGGGGAGGTTGAGACAGCTGAATTTCTTCAGCCTTCACAAGAGAGGCTGAGGGGAGATCTTGGGGTCGCCTATAAATTTATTAGGGGAGGTCAACAGGGAATAGGGGAAGCGTTGTTTACTAAGGCACCCCAGGGAGTGACTAGGAATAACAGGTGTAAACTAGTTGAGAGTGGATTTAGGTTAGAGATTAGGAAGAAATTTTTTACAGTAAGGGTGGCCAGGATCTGGAATGGGCTTCCAAGAGAGGTGGTCCTATCACCTAGCTTGGAGGACTTCAAGAGGAGGCTAGATAGTCACCTGGCTGGGGTCATCTGACCTCGGTCCTTTCCTGGCAGGGGCAGGGGGTCAGACAGGATGATCCATTGTGGTCCCTTCTAACTCTACAATCTATGAATCTATGAATCTGATACCAGGAAAGAGGTGGGTTAAGGACCTCTGATTTGCATGTAAGCAGCTGCTTTTCACCACCAGTCAGGCATTAGGACATAGGGGAAAAAATACCTACCAGTGTTCTGCTGAATCCTTGGCCTTACCATAACACTTGATTTGGTGATGTAGACACTGCCTGAAACAATGCTTTGCTATGTCACGATATCATATCCTTCACAGAAAAGTAAGTCATCCAACAAGGTGACAACCTGGCCCCATCAATGCCATACAATCAAACACGATCTGATGGTCTATGTCTAGATGCCTCCATTTATATAAAAATAGTCTAGTCTGGCCTTACCAGAAGCCTTGAACCAAGATGTTTATTTTTATTGTCAACTAACTCTGTTCACAACTTCCTTTAATTTTATCCTGCACTTTCTTTCAACAATTTTACAGAGTTTATTTATAGGTTTAAATGGCCTTGACACCGTTCTTGACACTGAGGTCAATTTCCAATCTCAACTCACGGTAAAGTTAAAAAATAACAGTTCTGAACAATTATTATTTTTGGGAGCTAAAGTATAGGATTCTTTTCTGAAGAAGCAATAAGTAATTCCCCATAACACATTTTGAAAGTTTGCGAAGATTTTTTTAATTTCTGCCATTGTCAAGCAACCTTTTATTTCTCCTCTTAAAGCCAGAGCAAACCAGTTACAATAAATAAGCAGGAAAAAAATGTGTACTATCCTTACATGTCTTATCAGGAACCATGTGACTACACTTCTAGCCCTACTCTGGTTTCCATTCATCTGAATACAACACTAAAACTCAATGTACAACTGACTCATCATGCAGATGGATACTTCCTAGTGACCCTGCTATTGTGAGACTGGAGCTTCTTTAAAGAATAAAAGAAATATGCAATATACTTCTAAGACATTAGCTAAATTAAAGCAGAGCTAAGGAGTAAGTCCTGAATTTTCAACATGGCAGTATAGTACAAAGAAAAGTGGATTAAGATTTTTAAAAAATAGTGGTTGATTAATTTCAGTTATAGGCCAAAGGGATGCCCAACACAAGTTCAAATAGAAATTATGTTTTTATCACCTAGATGTTTCAGAGGTGGAAGTCACAAATGTGATGCATTACATAAACCCCACTCACTTCACCCAATATTTGTAGCTACCTCATTTAAATATTCCTTCCTGGCAGGGTACATGCTACTTTTGCTGGCAGCTTTGAGTAACTAGCCCACTATCACCACATATGACAAAGAGAACTGGGGCAGACGTTCAAACCCACAGCTTCCTGGAGAATCAGAGGAAATCAATTTTAAAAAAAACAAAGCAAGTAAATACATTCCCTTGCTCCATAAAAGAGACCCATGGTGCATACATCGTGTATACTCATCTGGCACTGTGAAGCAAGAATACGTTTATTAAGAATAATTCTCATGACCCTGCCTAGACCATTTATTTAAACAAAACCAAAATGTTAACAACACTACTGATTTGTCTGCCAACTATTCAACCCCTTTATTTCAAGAGTGAAAAACAATCCTTCCTATAAGAACCACATAAAAAACCCTAAAAATAATTGGATTACAAATGTACAATAACGTTTCCATCCAGAAGTCACTTCTCAAGTTTGCATTTTAATCTACCTTTAGCTATTGTAGTTTTGGAACCAATTTAACACCACAGATGTGTCTGCCTGTGTTTTATATCTCCATCTAAGATGCAGATCCTTGCAACGGACTGGAAACAATGCAAATCAACATTCACCACTGGAAAAAAATTTTAAATGAGAAAAGAAAAGCCTGATCAGAGGAAAAAACTGCTGATCTCCACACACTGAAATGGCAGTTGCAATGTTCTCGATTTTTGAGAACACATGGATGTGTGCATTTTCTGTGGGAAGTTTGACATGCATAAGTGTTTTAATTCATAGACCCGGATATTTAAATATCTGACACATGTCACTCATGGTTATTGTGAAAAGAGAGTCCAGATCTATTCCCGTGGGCCCTCCTGCCTTAGCTTCATTCCATACTTGCCCCTTTTCACTCAATCCCTCTTGCCACCTTTCTCCTGTACCCTCCTATATACTCACTAAAAATTTTAGAAATAAAATTACATTTTCTGACATCACATGAGTCTACTCATGCTATGCTTCTTCCCCTATCTTTGTATTTCCTATTGAGATGTTAAAGGCTTCAGGTCAGATACTATTTCCTAACTTATATGTATACAGCATCTGTCATTATGGGGCCGTCTTAACTGACCCTTAGACAGTACTAAAATAAATACCATGTAAATGATTAACATATAACTATACCATATGAAACCTCAATCACTTTAATTTTCAAAGCAACTATTTTAAAGTATTCCTGCCTTTACTTTTAAAAACGTTATACATTTTCTTCTTCCCCAACCTGCCTTACAAGATCTCTCTCTTTATGTTTCCCTATTTAACTTCTAGTTCCATCTCTCCCCAGAGGCTCTTCATTATTGGCAAGAGAACTTTATTTTCTATAGCTCCCATCTGGAATGGCTTTATTTTATTTTTCAATGTCTTATCAAACCTCAAGTTACCCAAGTTCCTCTCTGGCCAGGTCTCTCTTAGTCTGTTATCTGGTAAACCAGTCCAGCCTGTTCCATGGTTGGCTTGTTGGCGACTACACCGGCACCCCCACCTGGACTTGCCTGGGTGAGAAGGGGGTGCAGACACCCAGCAGGACTAAAAACAAGACCTGGCAAAGGGTAGATGAGCTTTCTGAGAGCCAACAGCCATCCACATCACTGCCTGAAGAATCACCTATGATGCAAAGCAACTCAAGTAACCTCATCCGAGTGGAGGAGGGTTGTTACATCATCTAAAGTGCCCCAATGCAGTTGCAGTGACCTCAGGACTGACTTGACATGACTTACTTACGTGTCCCATTTTTCCTCACTAGATTTATTGTTGGTATTATGATTATTTTAAATTAGTAATGACAGTCAAGGCTTATTCGCACAATGGTTTCCTGTAACATTTTGTTTAAAGTTAATTCTGTGCATGGTGTTGAGAGTTGAAAGACACTATGCAAAACTAAATTTGGTCTTACATTGCAGTGCCTTCAAATTTCTTCTGAAATCATGGAAGAAACTTTATTGATAATTACTTTAACATTCCTTTATTTAACATCTACCACACGTCTAAAATTACTTCTGAGTCCTGTTATGAGTAATGCAGGCTGAAACTATAACTAGCATTTCACTATTTAAATAACCAAAATGTCCATATATATGGTCTCTAAAAGCAAATCCAGTGAGCACCAAGTAAAGCCAGCAGGCAAAGAACTAGTATATTAATTGTGTAATGTAATTTTGAATTTTAGGAAAAAAATCTGGCAGGTACAATCTCAATAACACAAGTTCTACTTGAACCTTACAGACTAGAATAAAAAATATTTTGCATTATATCTTCTTTAAAATGCTGACAGGAAGATATGCAGCAGTTTTATTTAGAGCTGGAACATATGACTAGCAAAACTTCACCTACCTACATAACCAGCCATCTGTTTTTTGAAATTCTATTAGTTAAAAGAGTGTGCGTGTGTGTGTGTACACACCCATGCACATATCATTTTGGTAACAGGGCAGCTTGGCATCCTATTTATCCTTTCCCAATAATCACAATCCAATGCACTATCAATGAGACTTTTTATGCTGTGAAATCAGAAGCACACGCTGAAGACTCAATTCTACCCTGGCCTGAAACATTCCCAAGACAGTGGAGTTTAAACAAAGATCAAATTTGGCCTTTGGGCATTAGACCAGCCTAGGGAAAGTAATTAAGTGTTCTGTAATAAGCACTAATGTCTTGATATGGCTTTTTCATGACTAGGCCCCAATTCAATAAGCTTCTTGACGTCTCTGAGTCTGCGGAAATACTGGTGTGTTTCAATTTATACATGCGTTTAATTAAGCATCTTGCAGAACCTTGGCCCTGAAATCAGGTTTGAAAGGCCTCAACTCTCCACACCACTACTCTGAACAGCTCTCTCCCCCCTTGGAAATGGGAGTCTTCCAAAGCAAGACAGACAGCAACCTTGCTCACCATTTGGGCACATTAAAGTTGCCATAAAAGTCTTTGTCAGGAATTGGGCACTGATATGTTTCCGATTTTAAAACTATTCCGCGCACCGTTATTTCAGGAGAAGCAATGACCTACAGATAGTTTGAAAATAGGGTGCGTAGTAGGATAGCTGCTTTGTGAATTGCCACCTTCCGGTTTAGAGGTGCTTGCTGTTGTGACTGGCTCCCTATGATCAGAGACCTGAGGAAGAATAACTTGCATTTGAAAACTCGTCTAAACTTTATCTCAACGACATAGTTAATCCAGTGAAAGACATCGCCCTAAGAAATCCTTGCCCCTCATATAATTTCTAAACCAACATGGCTGCGTCACTCTTGCACATGCCAGCACTGCTGGATTTTAGGATTCCATTAGGGTAAAATACACACATATACAGACACGCACACATATGCTTATACACGGGATTGTGTGTGCATGTTTATAATGCGGTACACACTGCCACTGAGACTGCCGTAAGATCCTAAAAGGGAAAATAAGATTTCAATACGGTCAAATCATGCTATTGGAAGAGGAAGAGGGGACGTTTAAAAAGTGGTCCAACTCTCAAACAATTAGAGCAGGAAATAAACATCTTGGAACAAAATTGTGAAAAGCTAAACTATGTAACCTTGTCAAATGTCTATGTATATCTATAGATATATCTCTACCCTCTCATCTAGAACTATTAGAGGTTTGCAGCTGGTTAGAAAGCCCAGTTTTAAGCAGCAGGCTTTCCATTTGAGGCGTGTATGCCAGACTGAGTTTTAAGGTTTCTACTTCCTGTAAAAGGAAAAAAAAAACAATCCTGAAAGAAGCCTGTAGGTACTTCACAGGGAGGTTGCAAAGCACTGTATACTTTTGCTTCTAAAGGCAGGGAAGCCAATCTATGGAAAAGGGAGGGATTGTCCATTATTCACAGAGAAGAGACTGCTGTCAGAAACTACAAAACATTATTTTAACAGAGGATACACAAGTACAGTGAACCCAGATAACAATAAATCAGGTAGCTTGCAACTCTCATTTCAAAGCCAGCCAATAATACAGTAAAAAAAGAGACAGAAATTGAATCTCTCTCTGACTGAATAAACATTTGTTTAACATCTGTATCTATAAGCTCTTGCCTACCCTTTCAACTACTTTTCACTCTATCCTGACATTTCTCCTCTTTCGCGTCTCCTTCCCTGGCAAAACAGCAGCACTCAAAGCATCTAGAAATACAGATTATTTACGTTTTGGATCTCCAGGGATTACTTGTTATGTGTGCCACAGAGTAATTGGAAGTTCACTTGTCTTCTTCCTACAGATTATCAGCCATGTCAACACTTCTAGTTTCCTATACTTAGGGGATCAAGGCTCTCAAGTTTTCCAAGACCATTTTTGTGGTAGAACTGCTCTCATTGCCAGAAACAGTCTTTTGGCTATAAGACAGACCAGAAACTCAGACTTGTGAAGTTGGTTCAAACGAAAACAACAAAATGTCATACCTAAACATGTCTAATCGTCATACAACTTGGGTACCATTAACCTGAAGTAGTTGCATAAGCTACTGTGAAAAAGATTGGTAATATTTCTAGTATTAGTATCCCGGTGAGGACCCTTTTTTTCAGGTCACATCTCTCTTGTTCTCTCACAACTGTTTCGCTGGAAGTTACTTTTCTTGTACTCTCTCCACTTCTGCTTAAGATACCAAAGCAAGAAAAGGGTCATCGGAGCTCAGCAAAAGCAGCGCAACTGTTATAATGACATTAAGGAGACAATCCAATTAGGGCGCTTCCAAGTAGTATTTATCATTAAAGAGAGATGCAAGTGAACCGTGACTGTCCGTATCTGAAAAGCAAGGATATGATGCCTTCAGAAACATTTCTGTAAGTGCCTCTAAAACAGGATAATTAAACGCAATAGATATTTCTGTCATTTCTTTTACATTCCCGGGGAATACTAATGCTTAGTGGGAGGGTAGAGGCAGATGCAGAAGAAGTGGTGGGACTCGACTGAACTGTCCCAACTGTTCCAAGGAAAGCACGTCACTGAGGCACGTTGTCCAGTGTGCACAGTGCTGGAAAGCCTATTTAGTCCTCCCCCTGCGATGCACACACACAAATCTCTCTGCAGTGGGACGTAACCTCGTTCTAAAACACTATTTAATTCACTTCCCTAACAAGCTATCTGTCTTGCCTGCTGCACGTGTAAACTGCTTTGAAAAAAATAAAATCTACCTCTAGGATGCCCTGTACAAACCGCCACCCTTCTTCAGTATACCAAACATGTACAAACTAGAATTTACGAACCTCCGTGAAGTCTATAATAAAAACTTACTTGTACAGAAGAATAGAAAAATCAATATTATTTTGCTATGAACACTGTTTTTTTCAAGTCATTTTTTGGGACAAGTAATTTCAATACTGAGTTTTTTAATTTCTATACAGTTTATAAAATTGATATGCACTCATCACAGAAGAGCAGGACAAAATAAACAAGTTTCTTACATATATATATCATTTTTTATGACATATGCACACATCTGTTGTGCAAAGAGAAAGAGGGACTGTGTGCATACATGCGCGTGCGCACGCACACACACTTGCATTTGTTAAGCAATAGGATAATCATTCTCTCTCAGTTAAATCCTATTACATTCAGTTTAATTGTATTCAAAAAAGAGGTCACCAAACAGAAAGGTTAGGAGATGACAGTATATTTTATTTAAACAATATATTTTGAATAATAATTACAACTGATACAATGCTATTGCAGGGTTATATTAAATTACTAATTAAAAATACACGTAAAGAGACAAAGTTTTACTGCTTTGGTGAAGTTCATTGCAATTCCTAGCATTTGCTTATATTAGAGCTCTCATTTTCATCATTTCAATAATGAATTTTAAAAGTTCTTTTCCAATTTCTCTTTTCTAAAAAGAAATTTAAGTAAATTAAATTTCTAATTTACTGTGAGTTTCTTGGACTTGTAAGAACTCATTACAAAAAAGTAGCAAAAGAGAAAAATGGTTTTATTAGTTTTACAGGCCTTTTTACCAATATAAGCTTTTAGTAACTAACTTCTAAGTTTACCATTTAATCTCTTTACAAAATAAAGAGATTTTGAATAAATGTGGGTGAAGTTGCATCAAAGAAAAAGGTGGCAAGGAGATGTTTTGCTCTGTATGGTGCACAGTTATGCATGCCAAAAAGTTAATGAACTTCAATAAGTAAGAATGATTTGCTATGGAAAATGAAATTTTGGAGCCACCATTTAATTCTCTGGGAGCTAAATTTAAGATATGCTATGCTTTTAGTGACAGTATACTTCCTGTACTGTAGTTTTTACTTTGAGTCTATATGATTTTTACACAAAAATATGCTCTCCAGTTCCACCAAATTCGAGCAACCCAAATATGCACTGGAGACGTGGAAGACAATATGGGCTGTACAGCTGATGCTAGTGAACAAATTAAACAGGCCAGTAGTGCTATGATAGATAATGTGTTTTAAGATGGTCATTTTTTTCCAGCAATGCATGTTTTTATATTAGCTTTGACTTGATATGGAATAAAGCAAGATTAGTTGTAATCTGATTGTAAAATAATCAGGGTTACAAGATACTGGAGAAATTACAGCAGAGAAAACAGTAGAGAAGAAAACAAAGAAGATAATATTGATATCTAGGAGTTCACATGATCCATCATGCACTGGACTACTGGGCAAATATACCCCAATAAATCACTTTTACTCTTGGTTTTGAATACAGATTTTAACGATACAGGCTATATAAAAGGCATTCCAATTTGCATGACTTATTTAAGGAATATTATAAATGAACTACCTTAATGATCTACACATGTACTATGGTACAAGTATATAAAGCTGTTGTTGCTACAAACTTCCATTATATTCAAGACTACAGGAAATGGAACAGAATATTATAATGAAAATAAGATACAATTGGACAATTTTTTAAGACTTTGATCCTTTTATGGTCCACTTGAGCCCAATAAAAACAACAAACAACCTCCCCCAACTGAAGAATGGGAAGAACGTGTGTTTGTGCCCGATTCTGTGTTTGCTGCTTCCCCAACCTGATAGTTTTCTCTTCATTCTCCTGCTCCCCACTCCTCCCTGTAACCGATACTCTGTGGTCTGAAACAATCAAATGCAAAACTTACACTTAAGAGCTTTATGGCTAATGAGCAAGTCACAGTTACATCCATATTAAGGCAATTCAACACTAAATCTGTGCAAAAAGAAGTACAATTATCAAGTTTCTTTTTTAACCTTTACCTTGGAAAAAAATGGTACATAGTACCCCTGAAACTAATGTGTTTGAAAATACTAGTTTCATAGCACATTGTATTCACACATACTTCAACGCACTTACTTAACCTGATCTACTTCCAATCAGTCCTACATTCTTGCTATTTTATAAGACTTCTCATCCCGTCAAACCTCAGTATTATGAAAGAAAAACACAGTCCCGGAAGTGGAAACACTACCAGAAAACATACACCTGAGCAACCTGAGGACAATGGCTAATGTTCTTGGTATAAACTAGAAAACACTAAAATTATCACCCATCAACCCTTAAAAAGTTTAAAAAAAAAAGATTAAAACCTGATTTGTTCAATTGTGGTTCAGATAATTTCTAAATAAAGATTTTGAGGGTCAGCTAATCAGAAAGCATCATGCCACCATTTAGAATGGAGGAACAAGCCAAAGTGAAAATGGAAAGTGAAAACGAAAGTGAAAACATAGCAAAATGGAGAAAGGCGTTCTAGAAAAATCGAGGCCCTAGTCTATGGTATGTGGAAAAGTTGAGTGGACCACTCTCTAGGATCTTCTTTTAAATAGATCTTATCAACCAAAGTCTTTGAACATAACCAAACTAGAAAATGCCACATGGCTGATTAAGGGCTTTAGCTTAGACTGAAACATTCACACATGCCCATAATATGCATCAAGCAACTACAGAACTGATTTCAATGTTTACATCTGATATTGTAAGTTTTATCCATCCATGAGGTCACCTGTTAACATGTTAACTGTGTAGGATTATATTTTTATTGGTTAATCCAACATGTAGCATTTCTTTTTGCATCAGCTATTAACACTGATGGCAATATTAAGATTAATATTGATTAAGGCAATATTTGAAAGCAAATTATGGTGTAAAAGTTATGATCCATCAAAAGAAAAATCACACCCAAGCAGAAGAGTCAGCCAATGGACTACTTAAACCTCACTTAAGCACTGCAAATAGGATTTCAGAGGGATTACACTAGTTTATGACTCCAATGCAGTCACTCTGCTTGAGTTAGTTCCATTGTGAAAGAGTTGGTCCTTCGCACATTTCATTTTTTATAAACAAATGAGCTACTGACCAGGCAACCACCAAAAGTAGTTTGAGAACTATGAATGGAAAAACAGTATCATTGCACTAACAAAAACTGCAGTGTTTTAGTTACATATTCTACAGGCAATACGTGTTTTAAGCACATAGCCCTTTAACACACTTCAGAACGCTACTGATCACTAGACCAGCTCCACAATTTTCCTACTTCTTCAATTAGTTCAGTAGCATAGTTTGTTACTTAAACACCTTCACAGATATCCATTGTCATCACTGTCAAAAGCCAAACTTTAAAAACAAAATTAGGAAACTGAACTTTTTAATGGACATTTATTTCAATTAAAAACCAAGTTAAAAAAAAAAACAAAACAGAACTGGCTGTAATTCTACAGGGTATGCCAGTCAACTACAATATTTATGAGTTCCACCTTAGTTTAAAGGCTCTTAAAAACCACTAAGAATAGCTGGGGCAGGAAAATATTTTGGGTGGAGGGCCACTTACTGAGTTCTGGCAAGCCGTCGAGGGCCACCAGGGTAGCCTAGGGGGTTGGGGGGAGAGGGCGGGGGAGTGGGAGCAAGCAGGCATGCAGGAAAGTCACCACATCTGAATTTCCCTCTGGTGCAGGGAGGCAGGAACAGCCCAGGGGCCCAGGCCAGAAGCCTCTACTCTACATGGGGCTTTTAGCTGGTGTTAAGAGGGGGGCGGGGCTGGCTGGGCCTTCCTTCTGCAGCCGCTTGATCCTACCACTGGCTCCAACTGGGTCCTATTGCCCCTGGCTCCTGTCATCTTTGGCAGGCAGCCCCGCAGGCTGGATAGAAGGACCTGGCTGGCCAGATCTGGCCCATGGGCTGTATTTTGCCCACCCCGATGTATAGTATCCTTCTGTAGAAGGCCAAGAAGACAGACCTCTTCTGTTCACAGATTATCCTCCTTCACAATGCTTTCTTTAGGGCAGCCGTACCATTTAGGGACCTCTTCAAGTGACCATCCTATCACTTTTATTCCACATACAGGAACAGATCAACATAAGAATAATTGAACCACATAGCTATTTATCCTTTTAAGCTCTCCTGATTCCTACAAGAAAACCACATAACAGAACCCCTGAAGCACATTAATCTAAAACAAGTTTCTCTCCCAGAAAAATTTCATTTATGGAGATCTATAGTGGACACAGAGAAAGAGAGGACTCATGAGATTTACTTTTTTAAAGGATTATTGCTCACTGGACTGAAGAGAGTTCAGACACTGTGGAGTCCCTGAAAGTGTGCACTGTTGATATCATCCAATGCCTCTGTTATAACCGATTGCTTGTCTGAAGGATGAATTCTTGGTTCCTTCATACATCTCAAATAAATGAGTACTGTACAAGAAGGTACGTGTAAAGGTCAAGATGGATGAACTCCATCTTCCAATGCTGTAAAGCAGCAGGCATGCCTGTGTTACAAGAGGTGAACCCATGTTCATATACATCCATTTCTACTCTGTGCCTCACTTTACTCCCCATCCTACCAACCATTCCTCTAACTTCCAGAAAGCCAGAAAAGTAGGATAAGATTTTGGTTAGAAACTGATGGTAAGACCCAAAAACAATTGTAATGTTTAAACTGAAAGTATAGCACAATCCACTTCAAAAATCATCAATAAGCAATACCCGTATCAATTCTTCCTCAAATCAAATGTAGGTGCAGTCAATCTAACTAAACACACAGGAAGGAATCTGTTGACTTTCTCTCAAATAACAAAATACAATCTAGGAGAAGAAACACCAGTTGTGGAGATCTGTGGGCAAAAGCAGGGAGTCCTGCAACCTATTCCATCATCACAAACACTGGTGTGGAGACTGGCTATGGCTCAAACCTAAGGATTGTGGCCTTGAACATGGGGAAAATGGGACAATCAGGTGCAGGACTTTCTCCTCCCCCTCCCAAAAAGCAGCAGGACATTAACTATAATTTCTAAACACTTACTCTGAAATGTGTTGTACAGACCATGCTTCAATGGATTTGCCTTGTACATGCCTCAACTTTCTAAAACGAACTGCTTCTGGCACCTAAACTCCCTTTTCGCACCTCCTGTCCTCTAAGCTATCATTAAGTCATCTCATCTGCTATAATGACCAGTGTTTTTCTTAACGCAACTATCAGAACTAAGGATTCTTGGCAGACAGCCGACTTCTGCTAGGAAGATTTATATTCTTACAGTTCTTCCTGTCCCTTTTTTCTTAACAACAAGAAAGAATCTCAACTGCAAGTCTATCAAGAAAACTAGAAATTATTACCCCCAATCAACTGAGATTTATTTGGTTCATCCCCCCTTTTTATGGAGGGAACAAGACAGGTAGGTGCCAAAAATACCAGATCCTTGAATTCACTGATTCTAAAATGCAACCAGTTCTATTTTGTTAAATACAGTATTACTTTCCTACTACAGAAGAATAATGTAGTCATTCTTGTCCTGATAACTTTCAAGAAAGCATGGGATGAGAGAAAAAAAAATCAAAGGATAATTTTATGTTGAAATCATACATTTGCAAGAACAGCTTTAAAACAAGTATTAGAAATAATCTTTCTCCAGATTACCCTCTAGCTTGTACACCACCACTTAAACGTACATCTCAAATGGAAACACTGTGCTACTTTGGTCTTGTGAATGCATTCAGACCCATATTGCAAATATATATTATAATACTGTTAGGGGGAAAAAAGAAGCAAAAATGCCATTCTGACATATTTAACTGTACTTCAAAACAAGACAGTAGAGTGTTTTGTTTTGTTTCTAATTAAAATCAGCTTTTCTTTACATCAGTCTGATGCTCTCAAGGGACTTAAGCAATTATGGTCTCACAACATGCCTCCTAGGTGAATATTATCATACCCATCACAGAAGGAAAAGACTACTGTTCACATTTACAGAGGATTAATCCAAAGCCAATGTTTTTCTCCATGTGTTGTGATTCAACCTCTAAATGAATCCTCCACCAATGCACGCATCTGTGATTCCAGAATATAGAAAATTAGATTTTAGATTAAATGACTCTCATATGCTGCTTACATACAGAACTCGTGAATTTCTTGGTCAGAAAACTTTCTCTACTGAGCACGCTGTAAAAACCTGCATCTAACAGTGATATTACTTATACATAGTTAAAGCTTGATTGCAACACAGTATTTTTTTTTAGTCAAAAAGTACTGGTAGCATCTAAGAAAAAGTTAATTGTTCAAATTCAGAAATAAGTAATTCAGTAATATACTATTTTGCATTAAATCAAAACTGCTGCTTTCAGTTCTTCTACCCACTACCTCTCCACCGTCTCCCTGCTACGTAATCTGTAAAAGTCTATTTCGAGTTTCTGCTTTTGTTATCCAACTGCAATGTGCCTGAAACCAACATGACGAACTGACATATTAGACAAAAGTACATTGGCGGGAATACATCAAAGTAGCGTTCCAGGTTATAGCCTTAATATAAGAATGGAGGAATACAGTCGAACAAAACCTGAGGTACTCAACATATATAATGAGCACTAGATTAGACCATTTGACATTTAAGGACTTTCCAACATGGAGTTTCATGCAGTCGTGGAGTTTGCAGAGTGTACATGACATCTTAAAATAGTGACAATATGCTGATGGCAGTGAAAAAAAAATTTGGTAAGTATGACCCTCTTAACACAATTCTTTCAAGTAGTCTACTAATACCTGCAACAAATCTTTCTTAATATCATTACTCTCTATGAATACTAACAGAGGAGAAAACTAGATTTTGTATATAACAAAACCAATCTTTTCATCCAATTGCGTCAAATGCAACATTTTCTTGGACTTTAAAATGGTTATAATTTACAAATTATAATTTGTACTTTAAAATGGACATTTTCTTGGACTTTAAAATGGTTATAATTTGCTCCCATGTAGCAATAATATTGCAGCATACTGCTTCCTAATTAGAGAGATCCAGATTAAGTAATGCATTTGAATTTCTAGAACCAGAGGTCAAAAATGAGTGCATGACATAGTTCAGTTTAGCTGGAAGAAAGGAGGCAAGGTAGCTCACACATCAATAACTCCTCATAATTTATGGACAAGGCAAAGTCACACAAAGTTTGTGGGACAGGAGAAAATGTAGCAGTCCAATTTTGTTGCTAGGTGTCCTGTGAATCTAATACAAAATCACTGCAAATGTTGTGCTATACAAATCTGGGATCCTGATCTGTTTATGATGCAGCTGGAAGTAAGCACACCCTAAGCTGTACAAGCTCTAACATGAGTGACTTGCCACAGACACACACATATACCAAGTACCAAAAAAATCATTTACAAGGACTGCCAAAAATTAACACACAAAAACACTCTAAACATCACTATAACGTTTCAACCAATTCCTTAAAAAAAATAAATAAATAAAAAATCAGGTTTTCATTAAAAACAGTGGCAAAAAAATCTTAATTATGGAATAGCAAAGAAGTGATGACAAATCTAGCATTACAATACAGAAATAATCAGCTCTAGGATACACTGGGACTAGGAAATTATATCACCTATTCTTTACTTAGCGCTTAAATATTTTGACCAATGTTGACAAGACACACCAGACAATGAATGAACTGATGTTCTGGTGACATTTCATCTAAACTTTATATAAGCCAGACATTAATTTGTAAGAAAAATAAAGCTATGTTTAAATTGCAAGCTAAATCTTTGCTCATCCATATTTTCTATTATATCTGTCAGACCAATATTTATATTTTAATCAGTTATACCAAGAGACAAATAACATGCTTTAGTACCCAAAATATAAAAGTATATTCATGGCAATAGCAGGACTGAAAATATTTCCAAAAAGGAGGTAAAAAGTACTCTTTTAGGTCGGGGGGGGGGAGGTACTCCCAATTTACCAAACCCAGAAGAGTCTAAATAGACATATTCGGGTTTGTTTATACCGCTTCCTGGCCAAGCCTCGGACCACCGCTGAGAATCAAGATTTCTCACTCGCACCTGCTCCAGGCACATTTAACCCTGGCAATGAAAGAGAACAGACACACTGAGCACAGGACCCAGCATGGTTATCAGGCTCTGTCCCCCACCACCTATCCTAATCCCAGTGTCCTTTAATAGATACTCAATCAGAGCAAAGACTGTTTTCCTTGGATTTTGTACACTGGCACATTAGCGAAGGAAGGCTGAATTGTTAGCACGATGATCGTTTGTAGTGATGCAAATGAAAGACAGAAGTCTGACTCAGAATACGTATCTGCACTTCAATCACCACACCGACTGTAGCTCCCCAAGACCGCAGCGTAGCCATATCTTGCCCTTACGCTTGATTCTAGCCTAATCTAGCAAAGCATGTGCTTAAATTTGGAGCATGTGACTAATCCCATACGTCTAAACACAGGAACCATAGCAAACACTAGACTCACTCTGCAACTGCAGTCTCATAAGGATGGACGGAGAAGATATCTGTGAAATGGGACAGGGATGCTCGAAGATGGTGTATGGAAGAAAAGAAGTGTGGGAGAAGGTAGACTGGGCATGAAATAAAAATCCAGTCTCTGGACTGGTGCCATCTGTCTCCTTGACAGATGAGTAGATGCACCCACTGCATGTGCTGCTGTCAGTCACATCCCAGAACATACTTCATTTCCCCCAGTCTTACTGAAACAACTGACATCTCTTGTAGATGGTTTTCTCCAAGACTAATTGCATTTTGAGCATGACTGGTAGGCCAAAAATGCTACATTTGAAGTACTTTTGATGATTCTTCCAGGAAGAGCAGTTTGCCTGTCCAGTAAGATGCTTTCACTCTGTTTAGTTAGTGATCCTAATGTTCAGGGAGGGAAGTTAACCAAAAAGACAAACCAGTGAATTTGGAGATGCAAAGATTTTAGTCAAACATCACCAGCGAGATCTAGAGTCTGCACAAGAATGAAGCAACTGAGAACATGTTAAAGCTCTCTCTCAGTGTGGTCACTGGTCTCGCACACTCTTTTTGGCCCCGCCACTATTTGCTGAATAAGTCAACAGAACTGAACCATTTTGGTTGAGGTTAAAACAAACAAGCAAACAAGCAAACCACTAGCCAGAGGCCTGTAACCAGCATGGAAAATTTCAGACTGAACGATCTGTTTGACAGTTGTGAAAAACACAAAACCAAAAAACAGCTTGGTAAACTCTGAAGCATGAAGCAACCGTAATAATAAGTGGCTTACCCAGCTCTGCCTTTAATAAATGTGCACTGAGCACCTGAATTAATAAAACAGTAAGAAATAAGGAAAAGCATCAGGTTAAAACATGTTCAAAATAAATATGCAAAGTAGGGCATATCCTCACGTTCCCATTGAAACCAGATGGACACTGCCGGGAAAGGAGGATCGAGCATTCCCAGTCCGGTGCAGGTTAATACAGGATTTTAAGCATCTCCAGAGTTTTTCCATAGCGCTAGCACAGACTAAATCCATCCCAGTGAAGCAGATGCTACTTTGTAATGTTACCCTAGGGATAATCTCTACCAAGGGAAAAAGGAAAGTAAAAGTTTACAAGAACAAGAAAAACCCCACTCAAAGTAAGCTCTAAATAGTTACAGTCTCTAAACAGGAATTGGACTTCTGATTGATGAGCCTGTTATATGCATCAAGCACGGAGAGACCACCAAACCAGTGCCTTCGGCATATGTTTTCAACAGCTACTCGGTCCAATAAAAATAAATCGTTGCATAACTTTTACTTCAACAAAGAATAGTTTTTAATAAAAATCTCAAAAAAGCCAACTGCTCTGTAAAATGTCTGAGCACCTTGAGTCATGCATCGTTAGGAAATCAACAAGTCTATATTTTTCTTTACTTTGGCATCTTGGTATCTTCTTGGCAAAAACTCCCTCTCATTTTCTAACTTCTGCTTTTATAAGGAAAGTACTCAAAATATCTTGGTTTTCACTCACCAATTTTATTAAGATCCAAATAAAACAAAACAGAAAAAAGAGAGAACCACCCATATAGCAAGATATAGCAGACAAGAGGAAAAAGCACTTGTATAGAATAAAATCGAAAATAGATTTGCTTTCTCCAAGTAATCCCCTAATACCTGGAAGTTATAAACGATTTAAGACCAACTCTGTTTTCGTTCTATTATATATTTATAAAAGTGTCAAAGAAAAATGTCTGACAAGGAACCGCTTGTTTTCTGCTTAGAAAAAAATGTTTTCCTTCTGTATTTCTAATTGAGCTGGAAATTGGATTTTTTTGATTTAATGGTCTTTTTTATTTTTTTTGTTAAGATGTGTTTTTAAAAAAAATAAACGTATATAAAGATCTTTTCATTTAAGACATGTTACAGCTCAAAGATATCATTATGGAACATGGACTATAACTTCTAATTATATACCATTTGAGACCATATATTTATATATATACACCTTTTTAGAAAAGTTTTATAAATAGGTCACAACAGGTCACATTAGTGGCCGAATCCTATGGGGTTCCCAGAGTCTCCTCTATAAACTAGTAAAGATTAAAGAAAACCACTCTATGCAGTGGGGCTCAGTGCTAAGTCTAGAAGATCCCATTAAGCATCTCTGCGGTGCTTAGTTTCAGTTCTTGCACTGGATTTGTGTCTCCAGAGATAACATCCTTGATAACAACAGTATATGGAGATAAGAGATAACAGACCTGATTACCTCCCCTTCAGCCCTCTTGTCTCTCTGCAAGTCTGTGTACACAGAGTCCAGCCCTTACCTCTAAAAGAGCAGCTTCAAGAAGTTCAATGAATAGAGAATGAATGAACAATCAAACAACAAGAATGCACTTTTTGTAGAAAACAATGATTAAACCAAGGGATCCTGACCAGCGATTTAAATCATGATTTAAATCACCATTTAAACTGATTTGAGTTAAATCAAATCCACTCTGACTGGGATGGATACTTTTTTAGTTCCTGTCCACGTACCAGTTTCTTCCATGGTCCTAGAACAGCTATAGAAACATGTTTACTGCCACAGAAGAGCAAGCTTTCTATATAAAAAATAAGGAATATTCCCATGACTTCCACTAAACAGTACCGAACACTAAGATTAAATAAAGTAAATTTTCATAATCTCAAGGACTTTCCTCCTCAGCATTATAACAAAGTAAATTGAATACAGAATCAAAACTACTGGGCACTGTCCTTCGAACTTCAACTACTGGCTTCAAAGTTTGGCTAAAAACAAAGACTTCATTAAAGACTTCACAGAAGTCATTTGATTAGTTTTCCAGTAACCATAAAAGAAAAAAAAACTCCCCATTTTGTTTACTCAAATGAATTCATATAAATGACTTCTTAGCAAGTGTACTGCAAGGCAGCACTATAACAGCTTTTAACTATAAACAGAAAAATTAAGAACTTAGACTTAGACTTCAGGAAGGCCTTCGATACGGTATCCCACCCCATATTGGTGAACAAGTTAAGAGGCTGTGACTTGGATGACTACATGGTCCGGTGGGTGGCGAATTGGCTACAGGATTGCACCCAGAGTCGTGGTGGATGGGTTGGTTTCGACCTGGAAGGGTGTGGGCAGTGGGATCCCACAGGGCTCAGTCTCTGGACCGATACTCTCTAATGTCTTTGTCAGCGACTTGGACGAGGGAGTGAAGTGTACTCTGTCCAAGTTTGCAGATGACACAAAGCTATGGGGAGAAGTGGACACGCCGGAGGGCAGGGAACAGC